>JAVHZZ010000002.1:17285893-17843393 GCA_036250195.1 Mixophyes australis | reverse complement strand
GAATAGGTGGGTTTTCGGCACATATTCCAGTTTGATACCATATAGTGATTTTAAAACAAGTTTTAATATGTTGTTTTAGCTGGTATGAGAGAGTGTTTCCCACGCCTGAAAGAAGCCTGAATGTGTATTTCCTTCGTCACAGAGGCCTCCACCCAGTCCATTCGGAAAATATTGTATAACTTCTCCCTAAACAGAGAGGGGTCAGGGGGCAATCTCTTGACCCACATCTGGAGGACAATATTCGTAGCGGCCACCGAAACAGCCAAAAGCCGTTTCCTGCATCCCTTGTACACCTTAAAGTCTTTAGGTAGTGTGCCAAAAATGGCCCATTCAGCCATTAAAGGAACATAGTTCGCCAAATAATCATTAGTGAACCTCCAGACGCGCATAGGCAAACCAAGAGGGGGGGGGGGGGGGGTTCCAAGTGCCTGGAAACCCCCCTCCAAGTCTGGGGCACTGTATACTTGAGGTGGCTCTACCCTGTCCCCGCTTCACACGGCTCTTCTTGAAAAGGGAGAACTGCGTGCACCTAACAGTAGTGCATGCAGCATTGCCCATGTATATTATAGGTATAGGAAGAGTTGAAGAGCAGCCAAGCACTGTCTAATATTATAGCCACACCCCCATGCATGCTGGTCACCCCAACTTGTGGCGTGGTGCAGAAACCCCCCTCTACAAACCCTTCGTTTGTGGACCAGCGACAACGTTTGATAGGGGGGCAATCCCATAAACAGTGAGTGATGTCTGCCTGGGGAGCACCACATTTCAGATACAAATGATCCGATGTGAGGCCAATTTTGAATCTGAGGGACGGAGACAGAAATGTTCTCTCTCTACTTTTAACAGGATGTATTTTGCACTTTCCATTTGCACTACTGCTGCAATCCGTATTTCTTATATAAAAAAAATTCCTTCAAACAGAAGTGATACAGGTATTAAATACAGTCCTGATATCTGCTAATTTTAAAGACAAATTTAAGCCATATCTTAAGCTAAACTGAGGAGTGCTTTAGAGAATCTTAAAAGTTGAAATGAATAAAGGGGGACAATTTTTGCAGTTCATAAATAATGTGACCTGCTGACATAAGCATAACGCATTTCAGGGTTATAACGGTTATAAGATTATAAAATTATTTGTTATAAATAATACAAAAAGAGAGATAATGCTTTATAGTCGGGTCCAAGGCTCATGGTGCCAGGGCTTAGAATTTTCTTTTTTAAATCTCATTATTTCACATCACTACACTGGGATTGGAGCACACAGGGTCTGACTCAGAGAAGAGAGCTGCTGCGTTTCTTTTTACAGCGCATGCTTAGAAAGTAAACGTGCGCAGGTATTCCGACCTGAGACTTTTTGGCTCTTTCGGCTCCCAACGCCTGAAGAGGAGTGTCCGGGGGAGGGGGGGTTAACATAGGCAGTGCAGTGTGCAGTAAGGGCGCGTTCCAGCAATTGCGTGCAGATTCAGAATGGAACGGATTTATTTGCAGGTGGTCAGGAGCTCGTCTAAGTAACAAAAAGTGATGATGATGGTGACGATGAAAACCTGAACTAGTGAATCGCTTGTAATTAGAGGTTTGCGAATGATTGGCAGACGCTTATTGAGACTTTAGTAGTCGCTTGACAATAAATTAGGAATTTGCAGAGGATGTTGTAGCAAAGATAAATATAGAGATAGATAGACAGATGTTTGATGGATAGATAGATAGATAGATAGATAGATAGATAGATAGATAGATAGGGGATAGATAGATAGATAGATAGATATGACATAGATAAATAGATAGATCGATCAATAGATAGATAGATAGATAGATAGATAGATATGAGGTATATAGTTAGATATTAGATAGATAGATAGATAGATAGATAGATAGATAGATAGATAGATATGAGGTATATAGTTAGATAGATAGATAGATATGACATAGATATTAGATAGATGATAGATAGATAGATAGATAGATAGATAGATAGATAGATAGATAGATAGATAGAAGGTATATAGTTAGATATTAGATAGATAGATAGATAGATAGATAGATAGATAGATAAATATGACATAGATATGAGATAGATGATAAATAGATAGATAGATATATATATAGATAGATAGAAAGATAGATATGAGGTATATAGTTAGATATTAGATAGATAGATAGATAGATAGATAGATAGATAGATAGATAGATAGATTTAAGGTATATAGTTAGATATTAGATAGATAGATAGATAGATAGATAGATAGATTGCTAGTGAATCACTTGTAATTAGAGGTTTGCGAATGATTGGCAGATGCTTTTTGAGACTTTAGTAGCCACTTGGCAATAAATTAGGATTTGCAGAGGATGTTGTAGCATAGATAAATATAGATAGATAGATAGATAGATAGATAGATATACATATATTTGTATGCATACCCATTACGTTCATAACTTATAGAATAAAAGGTGTTTGTACATGTACGCAAGTTTGATGTCAGTGTCTGCATGTGTTTGCAGTCACCCAGACGCATCTTCTGCTCATTCAGAGCTAGAAGCATTTTCGACTTTGAATTCGGTGTATATACTATGTTTTCGCTTACGCTTTCGTTGCTCTCTAAATCAGACAATCTGCGTTGTTTTCAAAAAATCATTCAGCTCTGTGGATTATCACAAAAATATACTTAAAGCAAACACACCCACACAAAAATAATAATAATAATAATTGATAATATTTCATTAAACTTAGTTATTTCCATCAACTTGATGCTTTTAGCTTTAACAGAAGGGATCATTGAATGATAGCTGTTAGTGTGTGCTGGTACGGATGACCACCTCTTGATTTTCCCTGTGTGTGTGTGTGTAGCAAGAGCAGTCACCAGGACTGTTTCTGAATGCACAGCTCTAAGCAGGTCATAAACTGTATGAGGCACAGATAGGAACAGGGTGAGAGCTAAAATACAGGAGGGAAGAGTTTGAGTTATGAGAGACAGAGGGAACCAACAATCTTCTTATGAAGCTCCCTACACAAAGCAGGGATTAAACACACACACAGCTCCAAGTAATGCTCAGCTACTGGCCTCGAGGTCACACGTATGAAAATTGCAGCAGATACATTGGAAGCTTTTTTTCCATTCTGAATCACTAGGACCTGGAATTCTTGAAAAACCAACATATGGGCATTTATCCGAGCGTTTTTTGTTTGCAAGTATTGAAGAACCAAGGACCACGGCGCAATGCAACCTGGACCATAATTTATAGCCAAGAAGTTAAATAATATTAAGTAATACATGCAATTTGGTATATTTCCCATAGGAAAATATTCCTATGGTATCTATTAGGGTTTTTGGTTCACATACTTTAATTGCTGGAAACATGGCCTATTGATATGGAATTTGCTGACTATCTAATTAAGGATAAAGAAGATCAGCAGAGACCTGGTGGATACAGGACACAGGAGGAAGACGAGGGTTCCTGGGGCTGGACCGTGGTTATAGAGTAGGGATATGAGAGGCGATGTGGCCCGAAAAAATTACCATTTGAAGAACTTCCCGGGGAGTTGTCCTTGGTCCTGAAATTTTGGTCACTTGAGAAGACCTAGAAGATATCTAATGTTGGATTGAAGTTGGCGTATGCTGTACTCTGCCTATAATGTCCTACATACAAACTCTATAATGGTCTCTTGAATGGTAAGTTAAACCCACTTCCAACCCCAATAGTTACCATTCCTCAAAGTAACCAATGTAAATTTTACAATTAAATATACAGGACAGAAGAGGGGTGCTAGTGTTTCTTAGTGTTATACAATCACCTGGCGTGAATCACATCATTTGTGCTTTTAATTTAAATATATATTAATTAAGACTACATAGTGGTGTGCAAAGAAACTATAAATTGTAACTCTGTAAATTACATTGCCTGATACGGGAATCTCAATGTGCTCAAATTAAATAAGTAAAAATGACTGTATAAATGTTAACATAGCTGTATTGAATAAATTACATATATATTTCAAACATTAAGTAACTCAGGATGTGTTTTTGTTACTATGAGTAGTGTTTCTAATTAGAGATGAATAAGTATGATTTATATTTGTTGTTTAATTGAGTATGTTGTATAAACTGTGGTACTGGGAAATATTTCAATCAGTTGAGCAATCTTATTTTTTTCACCCTAAAAATGACAGCATGTCATTCTTATACAATCAGTGATCGGTGTCTTATAATTATGGAACCAACCAAGTTACTCTGAAGAGAACCAGCAAAGTTCTGCAGTTACGGATCTTAAAGCCTTAAGCCCTAAATCTAAGTTGATCCCATATGAAATGCTTTATATAAATTTGCAAAGATATATGTAAGTGTTCCATTGAACGTCTAGGTAATCTGATTATCTAGCGAAGTGCAAGCTATCGTCCTCTTGTAAATTTCTTTTAAATTTAGTTCATCTATAGGAAGCCCAAATCTTTACATATATATTTGTGAAAATTAGAGTCAGTATTTTTCATTATAGGAATATAAATGTGGCCTCTGGGGACCTTTTAACTTTCTCCTTTCAAACTCTGTGATACAAGTATGACCTTCATAAGAGATTAAACGAGCGCTCATTCCCAGCTGTGTTAGGCCACAATATGGCTGCTTCTACCGTGTATAGGTGAGGTGTGCACTTTAGGAAGAAATACAAAGCAAATGAACTGTACATTAAAAAATAAACAAAAATAATAATAATAAAAATTCCTGGCAACCTAGGCATCTATTGGCACAAAAGTAATAGACAGCTAATCCCTGATTAGAAATACATCTCTCAGAGACACAAAAAAATACATAGAATAATTTAAGAACATTCAATACAGACTGAAATGGCATAACAATTAGGTATCTTTAGTAGTGACCATTATTTTGTAACTAGTCAAGAAATTAACAAATTGCATAGCCTTTGCTAATACAATACAATTTAAATTGCAAATAAAGTTTATTTAAACTAAAATATATGAAAGGCTGTGTATTACTGAGACATTTATTTAACTGAGCAGGTAGAATCTGATTGACAGTCTGGCAGACTTGCTTTGCACAAATGCGCTCAATGGCTTAGTTGATTCACCCATAGGGGCAGGGCCAGTGATGTCACATTAGTTTAAATGGCTGCAGTCTAAACTTTTTGGCCAGTATCTTAACCTATCAGGACACTTTCCTAAAGATATAAGAGGGGGTTGAGCCCTATGTGATCGGGTTAAAATTGTATTCTTTAACCGAGCTGCAGTGAATTTTCAGATTAACACCAAACAACAAATGTTACTTTAAAGGTTTATAGCTACAGAATCACATTTTGGGGTTCATCGGTCCTTTTAAGGGGTTCACACCCCATTATTTTTTTCTTTCTTGTTGCTCAGCTGATGATCTCTGGTAGGTAAGTATAAATGAAAAATAAATCAGCATTACGGGAGGGGCATAAACAAATGTTTGCAGGAAACAACAATAGCAACAATTGGACAATTGTTTCACGTTACATACAGGAAGATGGTCATTGCACATAGACAGAGAGAGTTTTGTTGCATGGTCTGTGTTACTTGTCGTGTGGCACAATTATCAGTGTTACAATACTAAAAAAAAGACATACCCAGGCTATTCCAGTCGGGATAGTGAGTCTGCAGGGGTCATGCAAAATAATGGCTGCAGTTATGCCAGTTTGTTGGTGCAGTTTAATAGAGGATACAGCTTGTATGATGGAATTATGTATATAATCATCATCATCATCACCATTAAATAAATTTATATAACGCCACTAATTCCGCAGCACTATACAGAGAACTCACTCACATCAGTCTCTGCCCCATTGGGGCTTACAGTCTAAATTCCCTAATATACACACACACACACACAGACAGACACAGAGACTAGGGTCAATTTGTTAGCAGCCAATAAACCTACCAGTATGTTTTTGGAGTGTGGGAGGAAACTGGAGCACCCGGAGGAAACCCACGCAAATATGGGGAGAACATACAAGCTCCACACAGATAATGCCATGGTCGGGAATTGAACTCATGACCCCAGTGCTGTAAGGCAGAAGTGCTAACCACTGAGCCACAGTGCTGCCCTATCATACAGTAAGCACTAGACAGAAGGATGACATGGCCTATTTTCAGGGGAGCCTAGCCCTGCCTATTTTCTATAGTTTTTCTGCAAAATGACAATCTCAATTGGGTATTTTGTCAGCAGATAGAGCTTCCAGTAGACCAGTGATACTTTATAACATTTTATCTGCAGGATTCCAGTAGTTAAATGGTGGAAGACAAAACTGTATGTTGTTGGCACGTTGGTGCTCTTTGCTAACATACATGGTGAATCTGTACTCTATATTCCCCACAACATGCAAACTACAGTATATGTGTTGACACTCTGTTGTCCATTGCCTTTCTCATGCAAAGCTGTTGCAGGAATTATTAGTTCTACAGTTTGTTGTTATTAATTCTCAAGTATGGTGTTATTGGGAGCTACAAAGGAAGAAGTGTCTCCATTGACTAACAGCCTCCTAATGGTCCATATTATATAGTTATAATCTGGTTTTATAGATTACTTATTATTTCTCTAATTCTGGTAAAACATCAGCCTTGGACATGGTGACTGATATCGTAGTAAAACTTCTCAGATCTCTATACCATATAACCCTACTCTACCATTGCATTTAGTTGTAAAATTTGCTCAGGACCATCAATAACAATCAGACTCTTGATTCTATTATTTAACTGGCAGCAATCAAAACATATTTGACAGATGAAAGATAAATGCTGTTAGGTTGTGGTTAAATATCACACGTAAATAAACCTAGTCCTATTCACTGGTATTGGACTAACTCTGTGGTTCTCAACACCATACAGATCTCTCCTTGTATTCTATACAATTAAAATCCTATTAAATTTATCCTGTTTCAGAACAACATCAATTGCTGAAAAAAGTCACTGGGAGCTTCCTCCTCAGAACTGCTATTTGCAATGCCACTGTCTTGCTCTGTATATTGTGATGCAGGAGGAAGCAGGAGGTGATAATATCACTCTCTAACTATGACTGCTTCCTCCTCATTCATTGTGATTTGTGTACCAGGTAACAGTAGGTGAGGTGGTATACTAAAATAAAATAAAAACAAATCCAAACTTGTTTGCTGTTTATATTTTCCCCTATGTATCTGGGATCTAGATTCACAGAATTAAAAAATAACCTGGAAGGAATATTAAAATACATAATTTCCAATGATCTGTTGATCATGTTAAGGGGCATATTCAATTAGCCCCTGGAACGGGGCGTGAAGACACCTCGCGGAGATGTATCATCGCAGATTACGCTTTGCCCCCATAGAGGTGCAAGGAGAAATCTGCGATGTTGACATACTGTACAGTAGTACTGGAGGAACATCACGGCTAATTGAATAGGCCCCAAATGTGTACCCTTTGTGATCATTCCCTCACCCTCAGTTAACATGTCGTGGTGCACAAAATTCCAATGAGCTGGGGATCTTGCAGACAGTGTTCCAGGTCCATTGTTTGTTAAATGATAGTGGATACGCTGTGTCAAATAATCTGAAAGCCACTGGCATCTTCTAACAGCTGTAAATGCAGTCAGCACAGTATTATCACACCTTAACAAGCCCTGTCAGTCTCTGTGTTGTCGGCTGTCCTGCAAAATATCATGATCGCTGTCTACATGAGGGTCCCTTTAGAAGCTCTGTGAATTTGTATAAGTTTGTTTCAATTCATCGGTGAATCTCTTTGGTTAGCAAAAGTTTGCAATCTGGAGAAGTTTTTTTTTTTTTATATTTGTTTCTATTTTTTACATTTTTTTAAATAACTTTATTATTTTTTTATTGAATTTGGAACTGGAAGGTCAAGGCTGGGTTCGCAGTTCCAGCACGCATGTGAGCGCTGGAATGCCGGCTAATGCATCCCAGAAGGAACCTGCACATAAAGAACATACTTGCTTACCTTTAGGCAGTGCAGTCTGGGAGAGGGGTGTGACTAGAGGGCAGGAGGGGACGGGTGCTGTCAATCGCGTCATTTTGGCCCCCTGTGACGAAAATGACGTTTTGTCGCCGGGTGCGGGGCCAAAATGATGCGATTGACCGCAAATCGCATTACTTTGGCCAGGGAATTGCGGGATGCGGGAGACTTGCCTGCTCTGACCAACGTGAATTTCGGGAGTCTCCCAAATATTCCAGGAGAGTTGGCAAGTATGAGTAAGAATCCTCTTACCGCGGCCTGCCAGAATCACGGGGGAGTTGAGCATCGCTTAGATGCCCCAGCAACCTTTATCATTAAAACACCCTAGAGAAAATATTCTATCGCTATGATCGGCTGCCATATTAATCTTCCCTAATGCAGATTTAGGGGTCTATTAATAGACCCCTAAATCTTCCTGGAAGACACTTGTCCTAGTCTATAGTGGGTGGTGGTTCTGGATTTACAGCCTCAGTTGTGAGCATATAGGTTATGAGGGGGAGTTCCGATGGTTTACAGGTGGAGGTATAGATCTTGAAGATCTCAGACAAGATATTTATGCTGCGAGAGCAGTATAAATATACTTTGCAGTAAAAAAACACTTTGATATATGTCTTTTCATCCCAAAATACTATATATTTTGAATGTATCATTAACTTACAGTATAGAACTGAGGTTGGGCATGGTGTAAATTGGGAGCAAAATATATCATTGCCCCTTTTTAGAAACCAAATGTCCACATCCCTATTTCCTTTCCCATAGGAAACAGCAGAACTGATTAGTGGGGATGATGTAATCACAGAATACACCTTGTTCTTAAATAAGCCTTATAAATGATGGATTTGGTGCTCTCATTGTAGCCTGTGAAACTCTCCAGCAAATCCTGCAGCCTTGTGCTGACAAAGCGATGAGCATTAAGACGCTTATGATCCATTCACTTAATTGAGCTGTAATGTATTCTGCATCATCCTGTGACTCTGCCGGCACAGAGGCATCAGGGAAGATTTTAAAGGAAAAGTCCAAATTTTTTTTTAAGAAGTTAAATATCCAAAGTAGACCCAAAGTGCCTGATTCATTAAGGAAAGTAAAGCAAAAAAAATGAGTAACTTTGCACCTTGGCAAAACCATGTCGCATTGGAGGGGAAGGTAAATTTGAAATGTGATTGCAGATTTATAGTTGGGGTAGGGCATGTCCTAGATCAACTTTAAATTTCAGTGTAAACTTAAAGCTATTAAGTATCTGTGTGCTACATGAAAAAACACACAGTATTTAACTTACGGGCAAAATAATAAACTAATTTGCAACCCTTGCATTGCAACATGGTTTTGTCCCAGAGAAAACTTACTGATTTTTTGCCTTACTTTCCTTAATGAATTAGGCCCAAAGGGTCGAGTCTGCAAATATATCCCTGTATACTATCTATGATCATTTGCTAGATGACTCTTTTTCTGATTGTCTGTGGGATAGGTACACTGAGTCTTCAGTGTATCCTGCTCTCTCCCTTTCACATCACAGGGGCGCTGGTTGTACATAGAAAGCTCAGTAATCCCAGCCTTCTGAAGAACAAATAGTTGAAGAAGAGATGAGGGCTAGATACATTCTACAAGAGAGTGTATCTAGCAAACAATTAGAGAAAGGCAGTAGTAAAGAGAGAGGAAGTGGTCCTTCCTTGGGGGCCCAATGGTACTAATGATGGTGGGGGGATAGATGGGGCTCTGGGCCCATCAGCCTATTCACAGTTCCATCTGAAGCATATATACAGGGAAAGTGACTGTGGATTAATAACTCCCATTTAGTCCACACTTTCAGAACTCTAGAGGGCTGCACAGCCCGGGGGTCAGGCAAAAAACCTTCAGAGGCCCTGGAGATAGAACAGGGATTATATTTGATTATCTTTTTTTAAAAAAAAATGCTACAAAGGTAAACTGATCCTTTAGAGCAGTGTACCAGAGTGTCACCTAGACAAATACAGTCCCAACATTTATTTTGTAATACATAATAAGGCCTTATTTTACCCATGACCTTCACATTTACTTTTTGCATAAGGTTATCTTCAAATACATGTACAGGTCCTACTGCATTTTTTTCTGAATACATTGGTTTATTCTTCTTGCTTCTGTTTTCTTTTTAATTATTACTTTATTAAAGCATTTATATAATCTCAGTGGAATTGTTTATTGTTGTTGCAATTAAATATATTTGCTCTGTGCAAATAATTTTGTCTAATGCACAGAACAAATGTGAAATGTGTCATATTGATGGTCCACAGAAAATAGACAACTTTGCAAACCCATCAATTTATTAGAGCTTACCCTACATCCAGCTAATATACCCTCACATCTACTTTTACATCCAGCTATACTACACACACTAATACACCCTCACACCTACCATACTCCCACCTATACTACTCACACTGGTACACCCTCACACCGACCCTACTCCCACCTATACTACTCACAATGGTACACCCTCACACCGACCCTACTCCCACCTATACTACACACACTAATACACCCTCACACCTACCATACTCCCACCTATACTACTCACACTAATACACTCTCACATCTACCCTACTCCCAAGTATACTACTCCCACTGATGCACCCTCACACCTACCCTACTCCCACCTATACTACTCACACTTATACACCCTCACATCTACCCTACTCCAACCTATACTACTCACACTGGTACACCCTCACACCTACCCTACTCCAACCTATACTACTCACACTGGTACACCCTCACATCTACTCTACATCCAACTATACTACACACACTAATGTACCCTCACACCTACCCTACTCCCACCTATACTACTCCCACTGATGCACCCTCACACCGACCCTACTCCCACCTATACTACTCACACTGATGCACACTCACACCTACCCTACTCCCACCTATACTACTCACACTGATGCACCCTCACACCTACCCTACTCCCACCTATACTACACACACTGATGCACAATCACACCTACCCTACTCCCATCTATACTACTCCCACTGATGCACCCTCACACCTACCCTACTCCCACCTATACTACTTACACTGATGCACACTCACACCTACCCTACTCCCACCTATACTACTCACACTAATACACCCTCGCATCTACCCGACTCCCATCTATACTACTCCCACTGATGCACCCTCACACCTACCCTACTCCCACCTATACTACTCACACTGATGCACACTCACACCTACCCTACTCCCACCTATACTACTCACACTGATGCACCCTCACACCTACCCTACTCCCACCTATACTACTCAAACTGATGCACACTCACACCTACCCTACTCCCATCTATACTACTCCCACTGATGCACCCTCACACCTAACCTACTCCCACCTATACTACTTACACTGATACACCCTCACACCTACCATACTCCCACCTATACTACTCACACTGATGCACACTCACACCTACCCTACTCCCACCTATACTACTCACACTAATACACCCTCGCATCTACCCGACTCCCATCTATACTACTCCCACTGATGCACCCTCACACCTACCCTACTCCCACCTATACTACTCACACTGATGCACACTCACACCTACCCTACTCAACCTATACTACTCACACTGATGCACCCTCACACCTACCCTACTCCCACCTATACTACTCACACTGATGCACACTCACACCTACCCTACTCCCATCTATACTACTCACACTAATACACCCTCACACCTACCATACTCCCACTTATACTACTCACACACTAATACACCCTCACACCTACCATACTCCCACCTATACTACTCACACTAATACACCCTCACACCTACCCTACTCCCACCTATACTACTCACGCTAATACACCCTCACAACTGTCCCAATCTCCACTCTGAACGACAATCGCTCCTCTTGTTTCAATTGTGCCCTCATCCACTTAGAATGTAAACTCTCTAATGAGCAGGGTCCTTTGTTTTCATGTCTGCATTTATTTTGTCTACCTTGTATGTCTCCCCTTTTATGTATGTTTTGTTTTCCCCACTGTCCGGCTAAACACTGTGACTTCTTACAAATCAAGGAAAATAATAATAGTAATATAAATAAGTAAATAGAACTACTTAAATCATTTTATGATCTATTCTATACACACAATAAACTCAATATATAGCATTTAATAAAATGTCCAAATTCATGCATATAGTGCTCAGTACTTAAATAATGTTCAAATAATATGTTATGAATTATTTAGTCCATGTACATACAGATAAAATTCAGTACTCCATGAAATATTTAGTGTATACAGAGCTCAATAAATAAATAAACCACACGCAGGCTCCCAGGAATAAGGATGGTTCTATAATACGTCTTATATAAATGCTGTAATCAAAGCTTCAAAAAAATAAAAAAAAGCCAAGTTATTGTTTTTTTTCTCTTATCGATTTGAGACCAACTTTATCTATGTTATTATTATTGAGAAACTGTATATTAAACAGAGACTTTCTTTCTTAGTTTACCTTGGACAGATGAAAGCTAATTGCTGATTGGTTGGAGTGATTGACTGCTGATTTTGAACCTTAATGCAGTGTTTCTAAATGATTACTAATTTGAAGAGGAGACCTATGCAACGGATAAGTTGGGGAGAACCTAGAGAACACAATATGTCTTACATTCTACTCATTACTTTCTATGACAAATTACTTGTCTTCATTCCTAACATACTTTTAATCTAAAATGTGCTGATTCATATTTTAGACCCCAGAAACAAATTAAATTATAATCTTGACATCTGATATTCTATGCTCATGTTAGTATTGATTTAAATTAGATTTTTCAGCTAGAGCAATGAGCTGTTTCCAAACCAGCGGAATTAACCTTTTCTCTTCCTGCTACAGGATTTAATTCTTTCACTGCATATTGTCAATCACTAGCCAAGCAGTAGCGTTAGAAATGTTTTTCCAAAACAGTGTGTTTGTCAGGGAGGGGGGTAGTTGTGGGGGGGGGGATCCTATTGAGATAAAACGTAGATAAATCGGAATATTTCAGATTTCAGTTTTGGAACTCGTAGGTTAAAGTATATTGCATGCATTATTTTAATCTTTAATGCCAAAATATTTTTCTTTGTAGGCAATACCGAGGTTATAGATTTATGGCCTGTGACGGACCTTAGCTTGGCTGCATCAAGCTATAAGACAATGTTTTATCTTTTCACAAGTCTTGGAGACTTCCTGTTGAAGAGACCAAGACTCCAAGGTTCATATCGACTCCGAACACAGAGACCTTCAAGAACGTTCCCATTTTACGCAGTTGCTTGGTGCTTTTTAATAGGATCACTCATGAAGCCTTTGGGCGTACAGTGTGTAAACTTTACCGTGGGTATAGTTGGTCCTTGGAAATGTGACCCACTCTTCTCTAAGGCCTTGCCAGAATTGGCTGCACAATTGGCGGTGAGAAAAATCAACAATGACTCCACGCTTGAACTGAGCCACACGTTGGATTACAAAATCCTGGAGGAAAACTGTGAAACCTCAAAAGCGTTAGTGGAGTTTGCGGGTTTTGATAAACTCTCGTCTGCATTTATAGGTCCACAAAACCCAGGATACTGTGATGCTGCTTCACTGTTAGGCAAACACTGGGACAAAGCACTATTCTCTTGGGCTTGTATAAACCATGACTTGGACAATAAAAATAGTTTCCCAACATTTGCCAGAACTATGCCAACTCCAATCAAAGTCTTGTTTTACTTTATGAAGTATTTTAGGTGGGCTCATATTGGGGTTGTGTCTTCTAATGAGGATATTTGGGTGGACACAGCACACAAAGTAGCTAGCGCTCTTAGAAATCAAGGGCTCCCTATTGGCATTGTAACGAATATGGGAAACGGAGATCAAGGAATCAAAGCTACATTGATGGCTATCAAGGAAATTCATGATCTCCGAGGTAAGCAGAACTCCTAACTTGTAATTATTTAAATCTGTATCAGTATGCATTAATATGGAATACATATTAGTAGCAGGAAGAGGGTGGATGTATTGCCATTTTATAAGTCCATGGTAAGAACTCGTCCCAAGTGTGCACAATTTTGGAGCCCCAAGCTCAAAAATTGCTAATAAACCGGCATTAAAACTGGGAAGGGATACTTCATCATCATCATCATCACCATTTATTTATATAGCGCCACTGATTCCGCAGCGCTGTACAGAGAACTCATTCACATCAGTCCCTGCCCCATTGGAGCTTACAGTCTAAATTCCGTAACATACATACACACACAGACATAGACTAGGGTCAACTTTTGATAGCAGCCAAATAACCTACTAGTATGTTTTTGGAGTGTGGGAGGAAACTGGAGCACCCGGAGGAAACCCACGCAAACACAGGGAGAACATACAAACTCCACACAGACTTAAATGTTGTATGGGCTACAAAGCAAAACCTATCAACAAAGCATTGAAGAGGTGATATGATAGATTACAATACATTTAAATATTGTGTATATAACCAAAGAGTTCAGGAAGACAGTATATTTTAACACAATGAGATGTCTAATGCAAGATAGCATAGTTCATAGAAATTGGAAAGGAAATCTATACAGAAAGGGTTATAGATCACAATAATTGTCTCACAGCTCTCCTCTTCCCTCGGCAATCACTCTGGTCACCGGCAAATCACTACAGGAGATAACGTGGTGACCGTCACGGAGAGACATTGGAAGGAATCACCAAACTTCCTGCAGTAATTGGCCATTGATGGGGAAAGTGAGGAGAGAACACTTTTGGGGCCAAGAGACGAGATGAAGTTCACACTATGTTTTATAGTGGGAAAGACTCTAGTCATACAGTTTAAGAGTTCAAAGTGAATGGAGACAGACTGTTTTGAGGACTTTTAATTCAATTTCCAAATATCCCACGTTCTATAAAATTAGACACTCAAAAAAATTGAAAAGTATAAAACAATAAAACAAAAAAACAGACTAGAATGTAAAGACTAGGTGGATCAATAAGTTCATTTCTGAGATTACATTATATATTTCTGTATATATTTATGATGGACAGACTAAGCCTTTGGGGTTAATTTATCAAGCTGAGGTTTTGAAAATGTGGAGATGTTGCCTATAGCAACCAATAAGATTCTAGCTGTCATTTTGTAGAATGTACTAAATTAATGATAACTGGAATCTGATCTGACCCTTGAGCTAGCTCTCTGTGCTGACAATCTGCCTGGTCTTTCAAGGCAAGCTTCTATATTGCCCTATGCTCACAACATATGCCGGGTTCCTCAACATTTCACAGCCGAGGCCAATAGATCCAAGGTCAACCTTGATTCATTTATTTTCTACTAACTACATAAGACCTCATTAAGAGTCACAAGTAAATGCAACTGAAAGCTGCAAATCTGGACAATCCATGTTGTGATATCAAGGGTGCAAATGCAATTTTTTTGTATGCAGGGAAAAAACTGCCTGTCTTTATAGCAATCAAATATTGGGTAAGAGTGGTGCATGGCCTACGTCACAAAAATTACCCAGAAAGACTAAAAGATCTTACTATGTATAGTTTGGAGCAGAGAAGGGAAAAGGGGCGACATGATAGAAACTTTCATATATATATAAAAGGAGGGAAACATTCTACAAAGGAAGAGAAGTATTAGAACACGAGGACATGTACTGACACTGGGGGGAATTAGGTTCATAGGAAATGTTAGGAAAAATGACTTCACAGAAAGGGTAGTGGATAAGTGGAATCGCCTCCCATCAGAGGTGGTAGAGGATAATACAGTAGAGCAATTTAAACATGCTTGGGATAGACATAAGGATATCCTTACAAAGAACTAAGTATCAATAGTGTTTGAGGTTACCATAGTTTAATAAATGGGCAGAGTGGTTCTTATCTGCCGTCGACTTCTATGTTTCTCTGTTTCATCATTTTTTAAAACTGTGATTTAGAGTTCAGCTAGGACGCATCACCTTCCGCAACTGTAAATTTTTCCTCTCAACTTAAATTTGCTCCCCTGCCGCATGACACGGTTTTGCCAAGGCGCAACATTGCACCATCTAGCTGGATTTACTGCTGACTCTAAATCAGGACCATAGGGCATAAAGTACCATGTAGTATCACCAAAATAATAAAACCAGGTGGCAGGTGGCAAGTCCTTGTATTGGGTATTTGGGCATCCAAAAAGAAGCATCTAGTGGATGACAGTGCTGACTCTGAGCACAACTTGTTGGGTCGCAACCAAAGTCCATGTGCTTCTTCCCGAAGTATAGCAACCCCTCCTGAGGAGCTCAAGATCCACTGTGACCTCCTTTATATAGCACATTAATAGTGTGCCGTGTGTTCCAGACATCCTCATTTTGTTCCCTTCCACTCATACACTATCTCATGTGTCTACTTCTACCATCATAGTCAAACACATATTACACCCGGTCACTACCACCCATTCAGTAAATTTATCCCTGAAGTATGACCAGTCTCCTATTTACTGCTCGGACCCCTGATAGACAACAAAGCCCAACACCCGTACAGTCAATTACGGTCCCTATAGATAATCCTCTGAGATGTTATACACCACTTCCTCCCTCAACTTCTCATTGGGCACAGTCTATGTCTCCTTAGATCTCGTTAAGGGAGGTTAATATCTATCAGTAAGGTTATGTAATCAGGTTCATATCTATAAGTGGACCTACAGATAACCCGTACCATCTTGTCGTATTGTCTGCTCCCGAAACTTAGCCCTGTCTCTTTCCCTTACTTAATTGTTGTTCAATTAATTAATTAAGCTATTAGGGGCCACTGATTTGTTCTTTGTCCAGGGCTGACCAGTACCTCAATCCAGTAAACAAGTCCCCCAGCTGGACCATCAGCTGATGGATTTGAGGACAGGTGTAGGGAAAAAAAAAATGCTAAGTTGTAGAAGATATTTATGAAAGTCAAATACAGCGGTGAACTGTGTAATAATGTGATACTGGAGCACCTGGCTTATTCTCTGTGTTATATAAAAAGCTTCAGCTTAGAGCCGTTGGTGTCTGTTATAGGGAGCAGACCATCCTCTACAGTGTACAGACAGTTTGTAGAGGTATAGTGCGCAATAAGTATTATGATACATGCAATAAAATGTACAACCCTAAGGGACAGAATTAAAATTTTGTTTTCAATGGCAAATCTAAAGGTTACCAAGCATACAATAATGGTTCATTCACTCTATGAAAACAAAAAAAGGAGTTTCATAACATTTAAACATTAAGGCAGATTTTTTTTTTATTGCCGCTTATAGTGGCGCAAAAAAATTTATGTTTCAACCAAGACAGCTGAGTTATTAAATAACTTTTATACATAAAAAATGAAACCCCCCCCCCCCTTCCTCCAAGTAAATAACTAATGCTAACTTTCAGCAAGAAACTATCATGGTTAAAAGAAAAAAGCCATTTGAGAATACAAAGCTCTACGAAGATGTTGATATAAGGCATAGCCAGGGAGCTACTTAGGGTTATATTTACTAAACTGCGGGGTTGAAAAAGTGGAGATGTTGCCTATAGCAACCAATCAGAATCCAGCAGTTATGGTGTAGAATGTACTAAATAAATAAATGATAACTAGAATCTGATTGGTTGCTATAGGCAACATCTCCACTTTTTCACACCCGCAGTTTAGTAAATATACCCCTTAGGCTTAACAGTGTCCAGGGCATTGTGAGTGAATAAGCCCTAGATCAGTACTTTGCTCTCACGTACCTTTGACTTGACCCTTATCCGTTCCATTAGCTTTACAGGGAAAAATAAATAAATCAAAATGAAAAAACAGCAATTCAAATTGACATAAACACATTTCAATGTGCCGGTCTAGGCACGTGGCCAGTTAGCCTACTTGGAAATACAACCAACGTAACTTCCCCAATTCCAGTTTTGGGAATCAGGACACTGCAGGGAGGGGGCGTGACCATCTCATGATGGGGGCGTGGCAACACGATCTAGGGGGCGTGGTCATGTCACCGCAGAGCGTGCCTAGCGCTTGTGAAATACCTTCCAACATTCCAGGCAGTCTGGACAAAGTTCCAGGTTGTTGGGTGGCGGGAGACTTCCCCAGAATCAGGACCTGCCACATTCATACATCATCATCACCATTATCCTTTATTCATATAGCGCCACTAATTGTGCACCCACCTGATTTGAGACAGTTGGGGTGTATGAACCAAGGACACCGATTGTGGTGATGTATTTATACTCTCTCCCAACATATTTCCCCCAGAATTTTTTTAAGATGGTATAGGGTGTGGGCAACGCTACATTGGGGTAGCAGAATCGCTCCCACTGCAGAGTATAGCTAGTGTCCTGGATTTGTGTCCTGGATTTAGCACTCTACAGCGCATGCACCAAAGTGACTGCACTTCGCCCTCCTACCGCGCTTACCAGGGTCACCGTGTACCACTGACCCTGATTATAATGATTGAGCGATTTAAAAAAAAAAATGTGTCACTGGGGCATACAGTTATAATTTATTTTGCGCAACGTGACAAATAAACTGCAACCTAAATTATACAGTTTATTTGTTTTATTATTGTATGTTCAAATAAGCTACATTTTTTGGGCTCTACCCATCTGAGCTTACAATCTAACTTTTGGTGCTTACAATACAGTTAAACAAAGCCACTCACAAGGTGACGACTTTGGGATTTGAACCGGGGCCTTCAGTAAGTCTCTTACAGTGCTGGTCATACAGACAGTGTAATTGCGCTACACACGGCTATGTGAGCTGTTTAGAAATGAACCGAAGGTCCACCATGAACTTTTGATAACTGACATGTTGACGATCTCTGACACAGTGTAAGATTGAAGCAATTCAATGTAACCTTTGACTGCAAAACGCTTATTTTTCCTTCCGACGTCTTTCTACCGAACCCGTAAATGCCAAAATCTCTCACATTTGACAGAAGCAGCTCTGGTATGAGCAACAACATGAATAAATACATAAATGCAAATAAAATATATTCCTTAGACCACTGAATGTGATGCGAGTCAGTGCATCAAGTAGCTGTCAAAAAATCCAATATTGGAAATATGAGCCAAGAGACGATCAATACACTTGTATTTAATGCTATTAATCTGTTTTTCAAAAAAAAAAAGGGAAAATCTCTTTTTAATAGATTTTAATACATTTCCATTATGATCCTTTATGGTATTTAAATTGTACCTGTCATTCAGATTTGAAAAATCTAACATAAATAGCACAGACTGCGTCAACTCTAATTTCTAATGTATAATTGTTAACACTGAAGTGATCGTTAAGAAAATCAGCTGCCTTTCTCCACCTTTAATTTCTTATCATTTTCCATAAGGCATAGTGCAGAACAGATGTTGGTTAGGGTTAGTGGGTTAAGGGTAGGGTTAGGGATAAGGTTAGGGTTGGGGATAGGGTTAGGGATAGGCTTAGTGGGATAGGGATAAGGTTAGGGTTCGGTTAGGCTTAGTGGGTTAGGGATAGGGTTAGGGTTGTGATTGAATGCAATCTCAGTTTAATCTCATATGATCATTCATTCGGGTGTGATACATATGTTCGACAGTTACATGATCGACGTTTAAATGGTCTACACCAGAATATAGGCAGTTTTGGAAAGTCGACAATAATGACATTGAAAGTATTGTTAGGTCGACAACTGAAATACTGACATTGAAAGTATTGTTAGGTCGACAGCTGAAATGTAGACAGTATTGTTTGGTCGACAATTAGAATGTAGACAGTATTATTAGGTCGACAATTCAAATGTAGACAAAATTAATGTGTCGACAATAATATGCCTAACTCTATCCTTAACCCTAATCCACTAGCTCTAACCCACTAACCATAGCCTACTAACCCTAACCTGATGCTAAACCTAATCCACTAACCCTAACCCTAAACATACCCTAACCCTATCCCTAACCCACTAAGCCTAACCTTACCCCTATCCCCCTAAGCCTATCCCTAACCCTATCCCCAACCCTAACATTATCCCTAACCCTACCCTTAACCCACTAACCCTAAGCTAACCCTATCCCTAACCCACTAAGCCTAACCGAACCCTAACCTTATCCCTATCCCACTAAGCCTATCCCTAACCCTATCCCCAACCCTAACCTTATCCCTAACCCTACCCTTAACCCACTAACCCTAAGCTAACCCTATCCCTAACCCACTAAGCCTAACCGAACCCTAACCTTATCCCTATCCCCCTAAGCCTATCCCCAACCCTAACATTATCCCTAACCCTACCCTTAACCCACTAACCCTAAGCTAACCCTATCCCTAGCCCACTCACCCTATCCCTAACCCTATCCCTAACCACAAACCTAACCCTATCCCTAACCCTAACCCACTAACACTAACACTAACCCTATCCCTAACCCTAACCCACTAACACTAACACTAACGCTATCCCTAAAACTAACCCTAACTGTAACCATGTAATACTGTCTACATTTCAATTGTCGATCTAATAATACTGTCTACATTTCAATTGTCACCCTAACAATACTGTCTTCCTTGTGAGTTGCCGTCCTAATAATACTGTTGATATTTGAATTGTCAACCTAATGTTGTTGTCTTTCTGAATGTCGACCAAATGAATGTCTTGCCATCACATACCATTCATTCAGTGATCCTGGTATATATACTCATGGCATGGTGTGTCTTGTACTTGATGTTAAAGGATGTTACACTGAACATGCTCCTGTAGTACATGGGCTGGTACCTCTCTTATCGATACTCATAGATGTGCATAGCTGCCCAGTAGATAAACAGCTTCCTGTAGACATGTAAAGGGGTGAATATAAAATAAATTATACAGCTCTAGCACACAGTAAATGTTTTATACTTGTACTTTTATACTTGTTTTATATAAATAAAACAAGTATATTTATATGTTGTTTTTCAGATACTTTAAAACGTAAGTGACGGGCATTTTAAATTGTCTAGTTTTGTTTCGCCAACAGTTCTCTGTCTCACCTGACCTCCTGTGTAGCAAATAGGACTGAACGGACTGCGACCCCCTTTGCTCATGTCAACAAAGCAATATCATACCTCCCAACTGTCCTGATTTCAGCGGGACAGTCTGCGCCCCCACCCTGCACACTTACAAAATAGTGTGTAAGTGTGCAGGGTGGGGGCGCCGATTTTGAAAATGTGCGTCTTTTCTTACCTGCTTCTAACTTGCCTCCTCTCTGCTCCGTCTGCTCCCCTCCAATCACTGACACTGTCGGGCTGTGATGATGATGTCACGCCCGACAGTCAGTCAGTGAGTGGAGCGGAGGAGACGGAGCAGAGAGGCGGCGGTGGTAGTGAGCAATAGTCCCTCCCCTCCTCCCTGTGGATGTATGTGAAGCTGTGCGGCGGCCGTGAAAGGTATGGTCAGCAGTCGCCTCACAGTTTTAAAGAAATTTTTAATCTGTGGCGCCCTCCAGAGCCCGGCGCCCTAGGCAAGTGCCTAACCTTGCCTAATGGGAGCGCTGGGCCTGTCTACACTCCTGCCCTACCTGTGATAGTTGAGCCCGCTACACGTTCATCGATGCTTTGCTGTGGACAGTGCACATCCCAACATTCCAGCATTCGAGACAAAAGTCCTGAATGGAGGTTTATTCGATTCCTGACTGTCCTGCCTAAATCGGGACAGTTGGGAATTATAGGTGAGGGGTGTGTGGGGAGGGCAGGTGAGGAGTTATAGCCAGATCATCAATTACGCAACCTAGACACCTGTCTAGAGCCCAGATTATCCTATCCCATTTTTATGCTTTTATTGATAAATAGAGGGTGTACAGGTGCCCAAAATAAGTATGCTGCCCCATGAACTCTTAATCCAACTGTGGGTATAGGGGTGTGTTGTCTAACACTGGATAACCCTCTTACGATTTTCTGTAGCTTAATGTTAATCATCATTTATTTCTAAGAATTAAAATTAGATCATTAAGAGCTCTGAAACAAAACTATATTCATTTCTAAATGTTAATTAAAAAAAAAATTACTTTTCAATCAGTTGCAACCTGAAATTACCTACAATTTTCAGGGTATTTAACAGCCTAAACAATATACCAAAGAGAAGGAGCATTATAACCAGTTATATTTGGCTCCATTACCACCCGGAGGCCTACAAATGAGGTGAGCTGACAAATTAGGACCTCCAAATTAGCCGGCAAGATTGTTCTTAAATAAATATGATTGGACAACAGAAGTCTAAGAAGGCGGAGTCCCCCCTTAAGGCCTCTGTGTCTCATGTTAGTGTATTTATGTTGTCCTATCAGTAGTCTTGTTAGTCTCTGGCAGAGATCGTTATTCGTTAACCTTGTCTGTTATTTTTGTGTTTTAGTCATTATTATGTGCATGCATTCTGTTCTGATTGGAGGGGAAGAACAAGCCACCTTTCTAACCAAAGCGCATGAGATGGGACTAACAGACGGAAGATACGTCTTTGTACCATACGACACTTTGCTTTACAGCCTTCCCTACAAGAACAACTCACTATCCCTCTTTGATAAAAACAGCAAGCTGCAGGAAGCCTACGACGCAGTGCTGACCATCACTATGGATTACGAGGAAAAGTCGTTTTATGATGTCTTCGCCGAATTGAAGGCAAAAGGAGAAATCAAGACGCGCCTGGAACCGCACCAAGTAAGTGACCAAATGACACACACTGCCCCCTAGTGGGCAAATTAGCATGAAGCCTAGCTAAAACATAGGATTCAATAGTGCAAATAGGTTATATACTGGCATGCAAACACAGTTGTGTGTCCATTTTAAAATATTAGCTGAGAATATACATTGTGGCAATGTGTTACAAGTGTGATAGTACAGAGTAATATATAACTCCGGGATCACAGATGTTTTACGTAACCCACATTGACCCTTTGTGTGAATCCAAAAGTTTCTAAATTAGGAGACTACAAGTACTCAGGTCTAGGACTTTAAAGAGGTGTCTGTCTATGCATGCTTGGCTAATTTGCTGTAATTATAAATTCTGTGGCAAGAAGAGATCTATCAAAAAGCAGTGTCGTAACCTGGGCTGACGGAAGGGCTGCTGACGCCCTAGGTGCCCCTCTGCCCCCCAATGAGGCACACACCCCCTAAGAGAGGGTCCCCAGCCCTCGCTGCTTCTTACCTTAGCAGAAATGAAGAAGTGGGGGGCAACATATCCTGCTCGCTGTAGTTGTTATCATATCACCTTACAACATATATCCAAGCAAAATCGGACACAAAAAATAAACCCAGCCCCTGTTCTATAAAAACCACACACCCAATTCATCTAAAACCCGCCATGGTCAACTCAACCACACCCACTTTCTGGCTAAGCCCATCCCCTTTCGGAGGGCAGTTCACCAAAATTGATTAATTAGGAAGTATTAAATATTTTTACTTATATAATGAACCTATTAAGCAGAGCAGTCCTGAGAATGTTTATTTATTTACATCAGTTCTACTGCTGCTAAGCTTACAGTCCATTTATCCAACCACACAGACAATACGACCGCAATAGTTATCATCATCATCATCACCATTTATTTATATAGCGCCACTGATTCCGCAGCGCTGTACAGAGAACTCATTCACATCTGTCCCTGCCCCTTTGGAGCTTACAGTCTAAATTCCCTAATATACACACAGACAGACTAGGGTCAGTTTTGTTAGCAGCCAATTAACCTACCAGTATGTTTTTGGAGTGCCTGGTTAATATTGACATCGCTCAACCGAAACCTTAACTGCAGTATGTAAAATCAGACAGAGTTTTCAGTTCACTCCATTAAGGCTCTGGCAGTTTAGGTAATTAAAATGATGCGCTCAAAATTTGTCACGCTGATATTGTTATCATTGGTAAGAATAGTTTCTATATAATTAGTACAGACGGAATCTATTTTCTTTCACGGAATCTATTTTTAAGTGTTTAACTATTAGCTGGCACATCTGATCCAGAAACAACTGTTATTAATTGCAATTAATAGGTATATAATTTTACTGTAAAATAAATACAGTTTTGTGAAGCAATACATGGCATCAAATTAGAGTTTTCCAATCCTTATATCTAGTAATATTGTTTCTGAACGTGATAATATTGCAAGGGCAGCATGGTGGCTCAGTGGTTATCACTTCTGCCTTACAGCACTGGGGTCACAAGTTTATTGCCCAAAGATGGCCTTATCTGTAAGGCGTTTGTATGTTCTCCTTGTGTTTGCATGGGTTTCCTTCAGGTGCTCCGGTTTCCTCCCACACTCCAAAAACATACTGGTAGGTTAATTGGCTGCAATCGAATTTACCCTAGTCTGTGTGTGTGTGTGTGTGTGTGTTAGGGAATTTAGGGCAGGGACTGATGTTAGTGGCGCAATATAATTAAATGCTGATGATGATGATGCCTTGTACAGTGATTTCTGATTTTTACAAATCAGTCATTAAAAATAAGACAAAGTTGTTGAATGGTTCTATTCTCCACACATGGACTTAACAGGAATCACATTTTGACCTAAATTTCTCAAGGAAATACATGTTTTGAGGCTTTCAGGACAGGACAACTTTTTCCATGTGGGCCCCAAAATTCAGAATTATGCCCTTATGGACCCCCTCTATATTAATATTAATTTAGTTAGGCAATTAATAACCTTTGCAGCTACTGAGTAAACAGGTGAATGTATATATAATATTTGTACCAGTATCAGAGTGATAAAAGATTTCAGTAATCAGTACATTGCAGTACTGGATGGATATTGGGTTGGGACGGAGCAGATCTTGATGGATGAGAGAAACTTTGATGTTTTCAGGATTGGGAGGTAAACATTGTGACAGCTGTAATATTTTTCCATGGTGCCCAAAAATTTTAAGTTACACTGATACATTAAGGTTTATTATTTAAATCCATTGATATACTTAGCCTGTTCCAAGATACCTCAGCCTGTATGGGCACATTGCACATTGTAGGACTTTTCTGAAAACCCTTCCAAAAGATGGTGTAGCCCATAGCAACCAATCAGTAGTTTTCATAGTGTAGTTTATAATACAAAGGCCAACATTGATTATTATATACCTCCCAAAAGTCAAAAATGTCTCTAAGAAGCCCTGGTGTTTGGCATACAGAAGGGCGTGACATGTGGGTGTGGTTTTGTTGAAGCTGGGTGTGATTTAGACAGATATGGGCTTGGTTTGGGTGTGTCGGAGGCGTGGTTCATTGTGTCCTGATTGTTAAATGAAAAAAAAATCAGAAAATACCACCTTCACTTGCACCCGTTTTCATAATTGTCTCCAATTGAATGTATAGGAGATTTGATAAAGACAGCTGTTAATACTCAATAAATCCTTGGGAATATCCGGTTTCTAAACAATTCTACTGACCACTAATAATAAATCTCTGTCACCAGGTTTCACCTCTGTTTGGAACCATCTATGATTCGATGTACTTACTGGCTAAAGCCATGAGCACCGCTTGGAAACAAGGTGCTTGGATCTCAGGAACCAACCTGGCGGAATATACCAAAAACCTGGATTACCCCGGATTTACACAGATGTTGTACACAGACTCCAAGGGGAATGGGCTCAGCAATTTTGTGGTCTTAGACACTGATGGTAAAATGAATCAACTCTTCCCAACCTACTTGGTGGAGATGTCTTCTCATTTAGTGCGCTTTTTGGGAAAGACCATACGGTTCCCTGGAGGAACTCCCCCTCCTGCAGACTCCAGCTGTTGGTTTGATCCGGACACACTGTGCATAGGAGGTAATTCATGCTTATGATGTAGAATACAATGAAAACCAATGCAATATTTCATGAAGGTTGTTTGTGAAATTATGTCTTGATAATGGTTAATGACAATGAAGTAATAATAATAATATTAATAATAATAATAATAATAATATATGCAAATTGTTCCTTACCTAGCTACTTGTGTGCTTGAGATTTCATATTACATGTGTAAAGTGAGTTTGAAACGATAGAGGTCTGAGCTCTCCCTTCTGTACTTACCACTATAGAACTTGGCAGGCAGCCAGGACTTCTGTTACATTTTATTCTGTTGCAACAATGTTGCTGCTCACTTTTTAAGTTAACCCTTAGTGCTGAAAAATAATGGCTAATCAACTCTCCAAATAATCTTACTATCAATTGAGATGTGTGGAATAAAAATGTAACGGGCGTCTCTTTCTGAAAAGCTTTTAACTATTTGATATTAATTTATTACGTTTTTGAGTTTTTTTTGTCTCTGGAAAATTTGAAAAAGTAGTTTTAAAGCTACATCCGTTTTCTATTTCCTGTGGTTTTGAGCTCAGGATTCCGAGGGGTAGATTTGTCAAAACTTCTAACAAGTATAAGTGGGGGTGTTTCCCATAGCAACCAATCAGAATCTAGCTATAATTTAAGTAGACTGTCACAAATAAATGATAGCTAGAATCTGATTGGTTGTTATCGGCAACATCTCCACTTTTCCTTTCTAGACGTTTTAATAAATCTACAGTAACCGTTCTCTGTTCAGGGTTACCGGGTGTAACTGAATCCCTTAGGCTATGTACCAACTGGCGTTTGAAATGCTCTTTGTATCACATGTTAAAATGCCAGCGAAAAAAGGCATATAAACCCCATTGTGCTCATGTTTACAGGATCTTGTTGTCTTTTTCTAAACAAACACATATGTAGACACATCTGAATGCATTTAATTGACTGTTTAATCTGGTAATTAAAACAGTTGATGACAATTTGCTGCTAATATGATATCTAAATGTGCAGCCGTCCATTGAAACTGTTCACTTAATTAGTGGCTAAGCTCGTTAGCATACCTCCTGATTAAATCAACTTGCGTGAAGTACGTTCCCTTGGTGAGGTCATTCTGCACACCCCAGAGACAAGTGTCTGGTGTGTGCGGCAATTCAAAGGTGGTTTTAGGGGAGGGTGATTGGGGTGACCTAGCGGTTAGGAAGCACAAGAAATGCCCCAAGGGTTGTGACCATGCTAATTATGATGTCCCCATTCCCTTATCGGGTCACAGCCACACAGCCTTTCGGAGGAGTTGTATCCGTATCCCGATTTAGGAGATTTAAATGTTGGGAGGTCTGTGTTGGGGTGTTCTATAAAAGTGGAGGAATCTGAGAATGTCTTTGATGGAACGACAGTATATTTTTACATCATATTCCATTATAAATGCTTTATTTAGTATGTAGAAATATCTTCTTTTTTATTTTGGCCTTTAAAAAAGTCCTCTCTTAAAAAAAAAAATCAATGTTTTGTAGCCGTTCTCTGATACATGATCATTTCCTACTTTTGAATTATGATATGTGAATGCAGTCTGTGTATCAATAAATAATAAACGACTACATAACTGTATTCTATAAAAGTGATCTTTCATTGTGCTGCTAACAGAACCATGCCCAGGGCCCTCTTAAGAACATCTTGGGCCCCCGTGCACTGCTGTGCAAAAAAAAAAAAAATCATTATATATATATGGGCCCTGCAGCCCAGAGGGGCCCGTCGGAGGCAGCAAAAAAACCCAAAAAACTGGAAAAACAAAAAAGACAATACTTACCTTGCGGTCAGCTGGCGATCCGGCTCCCTCCATGGTCTCCTCCTCCGTCGCGCTCCGCAATAGATGTCGGGCAGGCGTGATGACGCCATGCCCGACATGCACTGCGAGTGCCGCACGGAGGAGGAGACCATGGAGGGAGCCGGATCGCCAGCTGACCGCAAGGTAAGTATTGTCTTTTTTGTTTTTCCAGGTTTTTTGTTTTTTTCCCGCCTCCGACGTGCGCCCCCCTGAGCTGCAGGGCCCCCGGGCACCTGCCCATTGTGCCCAATGGGAAAGACGGCCCTGACCACGCCCACTTTTTACTCATTTGCATAACAAAAAGCGGAAGTGGCAGAATGTTATAAATTACAGAGGACAAATAACTCCTCTGTTATAGAAGGTCTGAGCCAGGGGCAAAGTCCACTAACTGTATCTTAAAATAATAGTTTCTTATATTAGTAAGGAATAAAATATATTGATACTTATTCCTGGGAAACATAGATGATTGGTAAAGACAAAATAGTATAGAAGAAAATCTTAAGTTAAAATGTAATTAGGAGATACTATGGGCAGCACGGTGGCTCAGTGGTTAGCACTTCTGCCTCACAGCACTGAGGTCATGAGTTCGAATCCCAACCATGGCTTTATCTGTGTGGAGTTTGTATGTTCTCTCCATGTTTGAGTGGGTTTCCTCCTACACTCCAAAAACATACTAGTAGGTTAATTGGCTGCTCTCAAAAATTGACCCTAGTCTGTGTGTATGTTAGGGAATTTAGACTGTAAGCTCCTTTAGACTGTAAGTTCACTGATGTGAGTGAGTTTTCTGTACAGCGCTGCCGAATTAGTGGCTCTATATACATAAAGGATGATGATACTATGAGGTTCAGCTCCTGTGGTGTTAATCAGTGAAGGGCTATTTCAATTTTTATTTTTGTTTATATATAATGTATGTTGACTTCCATCCTCAAAGATTTGCAGTCACATTGAATTACAGAGTGCACTTATAACCATGCTGTCCCAAAGCCAGCAACTTAGTACAGGAGCTCCCCTGCCCAGGCAATTTGGTCTGTCGAATGCTTCTTTAGCAATTGATGGAGGTTCATTAAGGTGATGACGGTTGTTTGGAAATCAATTGCTGGATCCTTTGTCCACTTACAGAAAGACCCTAACTATCCCTTTGAAAATAGACCCTGAAGTTCAGATGGACAGATCCGGCCTCTTGACCCAAGCTCCAAACATCAAGACATGTGTCTTGCCAAACTGGAAGACCTGGTCACCTAGAAGAGACCTAGGGCTAGATTTACTAAACTACGGGTTTGAAAAAGGGGAGATGTTGCCTATAGCAACCAATCAGAATCTAGCTGTCATTTATTTAGTGCGTTCTACAAAATGACAGCTAGAATCTGATTGGTTGCTATAGGCGACACCTCCACTATACTTGATTTGGTCATACAATGACTGCACACATGGTCAGATAGTCATCATCCAACTATATGTTCTGCCAGTCCTGGCTGACATCTGTAATCTCAAACTTGTAGTCTAAAACAACATAATTAGCAGGCAGACTGTAGCTTGTGTAATTACTTTAAGATCTCTGTATAAGATGCACAACTTCCAGATGCCAGACCCCACATCCCACGCGGGCGCACAGTTTTAGTAAAGTTCTCTGGATAACGTTGTCTTTCACCATCCATACAGTTGTATCGCAGTTCACAGAGGGTTAAACAGTAATCCACGATCACAGATAGCGGAGTCCTTGTCACACTTTGGTATTTGCAATGTCTCCAGCAATTAGTATTTTCCTGCTGGGCTCCGGCCATAGCACAGATAACAGTTGGCAAACTTGGCGTAAAGTGTAATTTACTTGAAATAACAGAATGTCCTACAATTCTGAAAACAGATTCTCTGACACGTTCCAGACATTTGAAAATTAGAATTAGAGAAAACTTCTCTTAGCCGTGCTTGCAGAATCATTGAAGAAAAAATAACAAGTGATTACTGTAATATACAGAAAGAGGGGGGATAAGAATTGCACTGGGCCATCACTTGGTCTTTCCACATATCAGGTACATTGTCTAATTGATGTGTTGTACTGGGACCTTACCAGGGGCAAACGCAGGATTTGTAGAGGGGGGTTCCCACACCGCGCCACCAGTGGGCGTGACCAGCATGCATGGGGGTGTGGCTATAATATTAGACCGTGCTTGGCTGCTCTCCAACTCTTCCTATCCCTATAATATACATGGGCAATGCTGTGTGCACTACTGTTAGGTGCACGCAGCTCTCCCTTTTCAAGCAGAGCTGTGTGAAGCGGGGGCAGGGTCCAGCCACCTCAATTATACAGTGCCCCAGGCTTGGAGGGGGGTTTCCAGGTACTAGGAAACCCCCCTTTGGTTTGCCTATGCTTACGACAATGAACGCAATTGCATGCAATTCATATCTGAACTCAAATAACACGTACAACTGTCTGCAGAGGCGTTACGGGGGTGGGAAGGGACAGACGGACATAGGCCATATGCGATAAGGGCGTACCGACGCAGATGCAGCCGTTTCAAGTCCTGGGTTTCTTTTATGTGCACTTGTTTCAGCCGTAACATTTGCACCAGCTACAGGGCAGGTGTAAGAACCGACTGATAGCGTTGCCTGACGCTGTATAGTCTGTGTTGGGAATAGTACACGTATGTGTGCCACTGGCTAGCGCAGAACTGCATGCAAGTAAGATAGATTATAAAAACACATTGTATGCACAGTACACATTAAAGGCATCTTGATTCATGTTATGTAATGGTAAAAAAAAAACAAATATACCATTTTTTTACCACCCATATTTTTATTAATGATTTTACTGTTTATAGCTGTTTATTTATTTTATAATATGTATGTTTTTTGTATGCGCTTTGATGTGACCTTGTGCGTTTGAACTTCAACCAGGCCCACTGTCTCTTTAACTAAAGTTGTTGGGCTGCTAGGCACTAGCTTGCATAGCAACCTTCACCGTCTGACTAGCAGTCAGCGAAAGACATAAATGGTAAACTGCTTTCTGTTACAAATTAAACAGAAGATGTATGAATTAAGTATGTTATCAACTATTTATTACACTGTCCAGTTAATCAAAGATTTGGCTAAGTCCTTAAAAAATATTAAAGTATGTCAGTAACCATTTACTTTTAATTATATAATAATATAGCACAATTGGTAGGCAATATAAAAAAATAATAATTTAGCCAAATTTTCCAAGAATCGATTGTGACGTGAGTGAAAGTGTTATATTTGTGTGCGTCATGGTTGAATACAGAGCTCCATATATTGGGGGCTGTATATAAAGAGAAGAAGTGGTTCTAAATGACCAAGGGGTACGTTTACTAAACTGTGGGTTTGATGTTGCCTGTAGCAACCAATCACATTCTAGCTATCATGTATTTAGTGCATTCTACAAAATGACAACAAGAATCTGATTGGTTGCAATGGGCAACATCTCCACTTTTTCAAACCTGCAGTTTAGTAAATCTAGCGACCCAAGAGTCTTCTAAAAGGAAACACGTTAATGTTATAATAATAATAATAATAATAATAATACAGGAGCTTTGTTGGGTGGCAGTAATCAGAAGTGTCTACGGCCATGAATGATAGGCAGAGGAAGAAGGTATAAGAGACTTCTGCTCCCCAGAAAATAGTATAAGGAGAAAATAAGTACATTATGGCACTTAAAAAATAAATATATAAAATCAACAGCAAGCAGCCACTTTAGGAGTTTCTATACAAAATAGTCAGGTAAAAAGAAATAAATTGTATGAGTTAATTAAAGTATGAAATAAATTTAAAAATTACAATCCAACTAAAAAATCTAATTATATTATTTACATTTCCCAGGACATAGTGCTCACTTATTGAACACTACATTTCAATATCTACTGGGAAGTCATAGAGTGTTCCCTGAATGTCAGGTATGTTGATATGATACCTGCCTTAGCTGAGGCTATGGGCATAACCTCTCAAAGTTTGTTGGTTAAAGGAGCCCATCAGGTCTAGTGTAGCTGCCGCCCATACTGCTATGGGGCTCTGCTTCCCCCCACATGGTCTGCAAGGATATTAATAAGCTCCCTGGTGTTTGACAGCATCATCAGAAGAGATATTAAGCCCCAGAATGCAAACTGGCATTCAAATCAGTGGTGGAACTACCATCCATGCAGGTGCTATGGAGCCCAACAGTGTGGGGGACCCGGCAATGCTAGCCCATCCACTTGGGAGCTGCATGTACTACTCTTACGAGTATGGGTTTGGGGTTAGCACATGTTCACTGCGTGTTCAACTTCTCTCTCCGTTCTCCCCCTTCTCTCCCTTCTTTTGCCCTTTCTGGCTTAAGAATTAACTCCTCTTTTACTTCTCTCTCCATCAAAACAATCCCACCCCAATCCTCCAATACATGTCCCTCCCAGTCCACCAAAACATTCCCTCTCAGTCCACCAATACTATGTCCCTACCAGTTCACCAACACCATGTCCCACCCAGTCCACAAAAACATTCTCCTTCCCAGTCCACCAACACCATCTCTCTCTCTATTCACCAACAACATGTCCCTCCCAGTTCAACAACACCATATCCATCACTATCCTCCAATGCCATCTCCCTTACAATACACCAACACCAACCCCCTCCCAAATCACCAACAACATTCTATCACAATCCACCCACACCAACTCCCTGCCTATCCACCAACACCATCACCCTATCCACTAACATCGTCTGCCACCGTATACACCAATACCATCTTCCTCCCAATTCTTCAAACCCATCTTTCTCCCAGTCCACCAACACCATCTACCTCCCAATTCACCAACATCATCTTCCTCATTATTCACCAACAGAATCTCCCTTCTTATCCATTAACATAATCTTCCACCCTATACACCAATACCATCTATCTTCCAATCCACCAACACCAACCCCCTCCAATCACTAACACCTTTCTCTCACAATCCACCAACAACACCATCTCCCTACTTATTCACCAGCATCATGTCGTATCCACCAACATCATCTCCCTCCCTGTACCAATAACATCTACCTTATAATACACCAAAACCAACATCTCCCAAATCACCAACACCATTCTCTCTCAATCCACCAATGCCATATTCCTCACTATACCAATTTCCCTCCAGTCCACCAACACCACCCCCCTCCCAAACCACCAACACCATGTTCTTCCCAGTCCACCACCAGCATCTTTCTCCACTCCATGTTTCTGCAGTAAAAGAGTGTTGTTACAGGATGTTTAAAAAACATTTATTTGTTTGATGGCAACTCAATTCGGGAGAAAGTTTTTGACGACATTTTTCCCCTGATAAAATGTCCAAAATAATAATAGCAAAATTAACTAACAATCCACCTACTGTATAAAAAGCTTTCTAGCAGTATAAGAGCGGACAGCCTTGGTGCACGGGGAATCGTGAAAGATTAATCTTCTCTGTCGAGACACACAGTGTGACTCCCTCATCAATAGGTGATTATAGAAAGGGGGGGCGGACATAGATAAATAAACTGTTCATGTATCTGTGCTCCCCCTTCCCTAATGTATAGATGGGGAAAATAAAAATAAGGTAGCGTGTGGCTACACAGAGCTAAGGTCCTACGTCATTGTGAATTCCAACAAATTGACTTTACCTAGCTAAATTTTGGTATTGTAGTGTCAATATGATAATATTATTATGCTATATGGTGACATAACGTCTAATATCCTGCACTGTCATAATGTTCATGTAGCTCTACACGGTACACATATGTAATGGGCATTTGGGCCTTCTGCGGGCAGTGTTTCCCTTTTTGTCATAGTGTGAAGGCGGGAGACTGACACTAGGCAGTATTTACAAAGATAATGATATATCCATGAAACAGTCTCCCAGCCGAGGTGGTGATGATTAATATTTTTATATACATGCAATAGTAAAATATAAGGATATTTGGGCTGATGCAGAGTTGGATGCAAAACGGAAGTAACGGAAAAATAGCGTATTTCCGCCAATATATGTAAAGCCGCACACATCTCAAGATGCCTCTGCATCAGCAGCATATGCTCCTGGTTTACGATAAGTCACTCTCATCTGCTCCCACTTGCATCTGCCCTATAGCAGGAGCCAAACATATGCCTCATAACATTTCGGCAGGTCTGTCTGAGCCACATTCGAGCGAACACACCTTTAGTGTACTCAGCCAGTGGTTGCACGCCCCTTCCATCCCCCGTCCCGCCTATCCAGACCCTGGCAGTGGTCAGCACCAAGATGATGCAAAAGTCTGCATAGGAGTAAATGCCTACATCCCTCATCCCTCGGTTTGCTTATTTTCTCACCATACATCACATTACAAGTATATTTTTTGACTTTACCATGCCTCTGTTTGCACAGTGCTTCAAGTATGTTTAAGGTCATTGCAATTTGCTATGCTATATACAGTGAATGAACTACTGCCGCTGCAGGGTGTAAGACCCCTTCTGGGCCCAGAGATACGGTGGTTCTGCAATTCCAGGTCACCCTAGCAAGGATGAAGAGCAGAGCAGGTCCTCTTCTGAGCATGTCCCACACATGCACAGTGGTGCATGCACAGTAAATCCCCAGACAGGGTACCACAGCACATGTGTTGGCACCACCCACGCTTCAAAGAGTAGAGCAGGGGCTTCCTGCGGATCTCCCAGTCCTTTCCCGAATTTGGTATACCGCTTTCCACCCTTGTCTATATAAAACGTCCTAAATTAAACCAGAATGCAGAAAGCTTTGCTAATGCATAATTTCATTTCTGGCTAAAGGTATCAGACTATAAAAAAAAGTATTTTGTTGATATTAAGTTGACAGCTCTGCGTCACCTGAAAGGGAATAAAAAAGATTCACTTGAGCAAAATGCGTTGGGTGTATAAATGCAAAGCTGCCGTTGTGAGGTTTTGTGGAACGTAGACAAATTATTTGCCCCTATTTAAAAAAACTCAAGCAAATATAAGCAGGTTTTTTTAATATGTGTTATACAGAATATGAACAGCAAAATAATATTTTGAAGAGCGCAACTTTGACCCTAAATGGATATCTGTCCTCCATAGACATAAGATCTATCTCTTCTGTCCTCATTTCCTTACCACCGTCTCAGGATGGTGATAGCAGGAGTAATTCATAGGAAACTTGCTGTATTTATTTTAATAATGCATGTAGCGGTGAGGGTCCTCTTACCGCTGCCAGCCGGTACGGCCGGGCATGCAAGTATCATTCAGCTGGTCTGGCGATATTTTCTAAGTAAAATGTGGTGATAGAAAATCATTCCTATCCCCACTTAAGACCCTCTAATGTCTTAGTTGTGTTTCTTGATCACCCCATCTCATTGTGAAACAGGGATGGAGCTCAAAGGTTTCCAAATATATAGTAAATCCCCAAATTCCTCTCTGCACAGTGAGTCCGATAGGTGTGGCACAAGGGACTAGTCCAAAATAATTCAATGACAATGGTTTTCTGTTCATCCATAATTAGGTTTATATAAGCATTTAATCACATGTGGCTTGACCTTTACATTCTTAATAAAGCAAATTAGACATGGAGACCATGACAGGTGTGAGATGAATGTGTCTGTTGTACTTGCTAATTTTTTAATGGGAAACGATATATTATTTGCCATATCTCTCGCTTGCTCTCCCTCTCTTTATGATTACCTCCCTCTTTCTCTCTTCCTCGCTTATCCCATCCCTGCTCTCATTCTATCCCTCCCTCTCTCATCCCAAACCTCTCTCATTATCTCCCCCCCCTTCCCACCCCCCTCTTTCTCTTTCTCCCTCTTTCTCTCTCTACTTCTATCACTCCCTTCTTTCTCAATCTCACCCTCCCACTCTTATGCCCCCTCACTGTCATTCTCACTTTTATTCCCTCTTTTATCCCATTGTTTCTCTATCTTTGCCTGTCTAATCCACCCTCTCTCCAATTCTCTCTCTCCCTCTCTAACCCCCGTCTCACCCCCCTCTTTCACATTCTCTCCCTCTGTCCCTCATCCTACCTATCTCTTTCCCTCTATCTTTCTCACTTCCCTCTTTCTCATTCTCTCTCTACCTCTCTCATTCTCTCCCTCCCTCTCTCATATCACCCTCTCTCATTAACTGCCTCCACCTCTCAGCCCACCCCTCACTATTATCCCTGTCCCATTCTATCACTCTCTTACCCACTCCCTTCCTCTCTTACCCACTCTTCTCTCTCATTCTCCCTCTCTCTCATTCCTTCCCTCCCTCTCATCCTCTGCTCTCTCTCATATTCTTCCTCCCTCTCTCATCCCACCCTTCTCTTTCATTATCTCCATCCTTCACCCCCCCTCCTCCCCCTCTCTCATTCAATCTTATTCTCTTTCATCCTTTTTAACCGGTACCAAGTATTTTCTGTGTCAACCGGAAAAAGTGCCAAACTTATTTCCTAATCAAGTTGGTTCTAAGAAAAATGAATGAAACTTGATAATCCAATGGTTTAGCATTTAGTGCAAATAACTATGTATTGTACACAGTTTACATGGACATTGTCGTAGAAATACCCGGAGATTTATCCTCCATGCTGTAGCTGACATTCTTTGTGTATTTCAGGTATTGAACCATCGATCGTCATCTTGGTGTTTGGGTTGGTGTTTGCCTTGGCTCTATGCGGTGTTGCGGTCTCCTATCTCATCAGGTAACATCATGTAAATAATTTCTACTTTGCATTAGGTCAAAGGGTTTATTTGTTGTAGTAAAAAATGTTCTGGTCTAGACACAATGGAGGTAATTTAGGAAGCATAGATCATCCGCCACGCAGTGCAGACTTAGCAGAAGTAGCTTTGGACCCTCTGTGCTCACAAGTACACCTACAAATCTGCAGAGGAACTTCAGTGGATATTGCTGAGCAAAACATTGGTGCTAAACCAAGGTGTTTTTTGCGTTTCATCATTAAACTTGAATATGTTCTGTCCACTTTGTCTACCAGTGAAGCAGCTAAAGGCCCTTACATCCCCCTGTAGCGTGGCCTGATTAATACTTAATCCTCACAGGCTCGCTGACAGTGACATCATTTGGCGCTGCGCAGTGCCAAATTAGGAAGCCTATAATTACTAAACTGGTCATGGAAGAGAGGACCGAGCAACTCTGACTCTATATAACATATCGCAATCGAAGTGGGGACACCATTGCAATTGCTAAGGCTACTGCTATTAATGCTGTATCACTGGTATTTATGAGAAATTGAGTGTTCACATTATAATATGCATAAACATTAGAATATAGATGCATACCTTGCACCAGAATTTATAAATCTGTGCTACATGTAACACCCAGGGGTACCTCAGAAACATTTAAGGAAGTACACCATAGGGTTAAAGTAAACTCAAAGGACCTGATTTATTAAGGAACGTATGGCAAAAAAGGAGTATATTTTCTCCTGGACAAACCATGTTACAATGCAAAGGGTGCAAATTAGTTTATTATTTTGCACAGTCCTGTGCTGTGCTGACCTGCTCTTGGATATCTATTGCCTGATCTGTTGTTGTTACCCTTGCCTGTTCCATGGACCCTGTCTGCTTGCCTGTGACCCTGACCTTTTGGTCTGTATTCTGCACTACGCTGTTTGCCTGTGACCCTGACCTTTTGGCCTGTATTCTGGACTTTGCTGTTTGCCTGTGACCCTGACCCTTTGGCGTGTTATTTGACCATTCTACCTTGTGTAACACCCCCCTAGTGGTGTTTTAGTTAAACCTGTACTTCTATGAATTCAGGAGGGGTCACCTAGAGGGTAAGCTAATAGTTTATGAAAAGTTACATAAACAGGTTACCATGGGGATAACCCAGCCCAGCCTGGAGACTGAGGGAGAGGAAGGAGGGGCTGTCAGCAAGGGGGAAAGGAGACAGAGGGAAGACACAGGAGAGGAGATAGAGAGACAGAGAGAGGAGAGACAGGAGAGGAGAGATGTAGCTGGGGACCTGGGGTGGAAGCTCCCAGGCTCCCCCAGCATTGCCTGGCTGTCTGAGCGTGGTGACTGCGCCAGGGCAAGGAATGTGTGCCCTGGATGAGGGGGAGAACTCCATGCCACTATAGTGAACCCAAGAGAGAGGGGGACACTGCACATGGAAGAGGCCCTGGAGTGAGGGCTGCTACAAGAGGCATGGTAGCTGTAGTGTCAGATCCTGAGGCTGAGAGTACACAGAGTGACGTGTCAGAGCACAGGAGACATTATCCCCGCAGAGGAGGGATGAGCTGCAGTTGAGAGGTACACAGAGTGTGTCAGAGCTGCATGGAGGAGAGGCTGCCTGCCTATTAGCATCCATGCATGTGCCCCTGCAGAAAGGGTGATCTGCAGTGAGTATGGAGTGCAAGAGACATGTAAATTATGTTATTTAACATCTGGATAACATTAAGAACTGTGCAGGAGGAGTGATAAGATATTTGCAACCATATTCGTATTTCTCATTAAGAACTGTGCTGGAGAGAGTAAGGAGATGTATATATTCTGCAACCATTATGATTATCGTGCTGGAGGAAGAGTGTAAATAAAAGTTCAGTTTGTTATAGAGATGGTCTGGCGCCCAAATTATTGTGACTTCTATTACACTGCACCAAAGTGACATTACCTGTGTCCCACTAACTACAAAGAAAAACCTGCATGTGCAGGGACCCCCTGATCATTTACACCCATGCCCATCAGCTAGCCAGGGCTTGAGAAGGAGGTGCACTGTGTACCCTTTGCACCCCACACTACACACAGTGACAGGGGGTTACACTTGCTTGTGACCCCTGACCTCAGCTTACGTCTGACCATCCGTTACCATCTACTCAGCCTCCTCTGGCCCGCCGCTGCGGTGTTGTTTAATGAACTTGCACTACGTTAGGAGTTAAGTCCTGGGGGCATCCGAGTACCTGTGAGCGCATAAAGCTCTACAGGAAAGGTGGCTGCTATAGGTGAAGACCTCTGTCATCTGTTCTGCAAGTTCATTACCAGACCGGCAGTCTAACAGAAAGGAGATATGTCATAGACGTGGCTCCTGAATAGATCAGCTGCTTATCTTATCCATACAGGAGCCATATTCACTATTTACATATTGAACGTTTGAACCTCCTGCCCAATTTTTGATTACAGTGTAGGCAGTGAGCAGCTACAATGGTTGAGGTTCTTGAAGAGAGGACCTCTACTGAAGGGATGTGGACTATGTTAAAATAAATAATAATATATAGCCCCAAACACTTTACATGGCAAAACATGAATAATTCAGATTTTTGGGGTAGGATCTGGTTCTGGTCTGTTGTGATACTTTGGAGCCCCTTATTTCGTTGTTAATACATCCCTGGTACAAAGGATTTATCCTATGATGCTAAGTTCAGGTAGCAGCTGGGGTAGATTTTCATCTCTGGCGGGGTTTCTGCAGCCTGTGTGGCAGCGTCTTGAGATAATCTCTGGATTCTTATTTGTGTTCAGCGTTGAATTTGTTCCAAATCCTCATGACATGGAAATAAAATTGATTTTCAGTGTTTGGAGTAAGGTTGACGCATTAGAAATTACTGACAGGATGGTAAACACAATATGAGGATTAGTTTCCTGTGTATTCTTGTACAGGAACATTTACTTATAGTATGATTAGAATTAAGAGGTTATTTTCATACATATATGTAGAGCAGATTTGTTTTCTATTCTTAAAGGAGACGTTTGGTCCAAAATAAATAAATCTAAAACAACCTGGAATAGGCTGCAGACTTCTGTAAAAACACAGAAATAACTACATGGTCACTGTATATAACAGTGTTGGCTAACCTGTGACACTCCAGGTGTTGTGAAACTACAAGTCCCAGCATACCCTTCCAGCAATAAGCTGCTATATATTGGCAAAGCATGCTGGGACTTGTAGTTTCACAACACCTGGAGTGTCACAGGTGAGCCAACACTGGTATATGATGTTCTCTTCCCCATTATTATATATGTATATGTTTGAATTCTTTATATAGGTTGGGTATAACATTGATTTAAGGTTTCACATTAAATATAGCAATGTATCCTTGCAGCATACCTAAGCATTTCACAATGCTACCTCCAGATGACAGCTGTCACACAACAATTACTGTCAGGATACACAACAATAGCTCCATATGACAGCTGTCAGATAACTATTCACAATGACAGCTATTCTCAATTCCTGTTCATTTCTGCTAAGAACAGCAATCTAGCTATTTATCTCACCTGGGCTACTGCACAGCTTTCTTTACTCAGCCCTTCAGTTAAAAGGTCAAGTCAATCAGAACACTTCATCTAAACTGTGTGCAGCCTTTATAAAGTCCCTTAGTTCTACCAAACCTTTGCAGGAGCAAAGTTGGAACTGTCTGCTTGGGCTCCGCAGAAGACTTGATTTGTTGGACTACATCACAATTCTACCTTCTCCAATCCCTTGACTTTGGCTTTGTCCATCACTATCCGAATCTCTCCAATCCCGTGTCTTTAACTTCTACAATCCTTTGACTTTCCTTGGAGATAGTATCCCACAGAAGGGTTCAGTTCATGACAAAGTTTTGTTTGGAGGGCTTCCTGCAAGGGCCTGAAAATTTCACTCCACTTCTTATCTGGGTACCACTTTGAACAAACAGTCAGAGTGTGCCAACCAATCCCTTGAACAGGTCCTGGGCACTTTGTCTTGGATGCTTAGGATTACTGGTTCCAATTGCTTGAGTGGGCAGAGTTCTCAAGTAAGAGCTTGGTGCAGGGCTCCACAGGGTATCACCCTTATATGTCAACCATGGCTTCCATCCACTTGTATTCATTTGACAGCCAAAAATGTGCAGGATTTCCAAGGGCTCTGGAAAAGTCTGCCAGAGCAGTTGAAGACAGTGGTAGCTAATAAAAAAAACTCGCCCTTCAGTGAAAAGGTCAAGTATATCAGAAGAATTCATTAGGAGCAATATTCTGTATTGGATCTCTCTGCTTGTGCTTTGAAGTAGACATGTTTTGTTGGACTATACATCATGATTCTACCTTCTCCAATCCTTCGACATCGGCTTCATCCCCGACTATTCGACCTTCTCATGTCACTTGACTTTGGCTTCGTCCATCACTATTCTACTTTCTACAATCCTTTGGCTTCAGCTTGCACCTCACTCCCAGTCCTGTCAGGACTAAGCAGCTTGTCTGATATCCACCCCAGACACGTGGTTCTTTTCTGGCGGCTGCCAGCATCGTGACATTAACAGGGACCTTCAGGTGTTCAGGTTCAAATGTCCAGTTCCACCATGTGCCCTTAGATATGTTATCCTGCAATTCATCCTAATATAAGGAGACTGTGATTTACTAAGATGAGCGGACACTGTCTCGTCAAGGAGAATGTTAAAGCTCCAGATTCTTGCAAACTTGGTAGACCCAAGTTTGCAAGAAGAAAAAGAGAGGAAGGAAGGGAGAGGGGAAATGAATAATCCTCATGACTATTGTTTGGAGTCTTTAATTAGCTATTAGATTCTTATAAACTTGCGACACTTTGAATAATATCCAAGATGCACATATAGTGACACATTCCCTCAGAGCGGTATTTAGCCAAGTGGGTGATCTCTTTCATTCATCTAGTCCCAACCAGTGATAGAATCTATTTCTACAAAGGAGAGACAGATATTGATGTCCAATAGTTGGGGATATGTACTTTTACTGCACTATGTATATGGGGACTTAATGATTTTTTTATATTTATGTCCTAGATACTATACGGTACGAGTCTGCTGGTCAATCAGTAAATGTGTCTACACAAGCTCTAGGATGTACAGAACAGTTTAATCATGGGACAATCCCCGAACCCAGTGGGTTCCAAATTTTCTTAGGTTGAGGCAACCTTTGGGTCTCCATAATTTTTTCAAGGCACCCCTAAGCCAAAATAATTACCAAGTAGTCACCCCCCTTGCTTACCACCAGCCCTGGCCACGGCACCCCAGGGAGGTCGCCACGGCTCCCAGTTTGGGAACCACTGCCCTAACCAGTTATGGGCATGAACCACAGGATATCTACAGCATCTCAGGGCCGCTCCAGGGGGTATCTCACTCAGTTTTAGCTGTTCTAAGTGCCAACTTCTAAGGAGCCTATAGTTGCATTCTTGGGTTTTAGTTCTGATCTCCAATACTAAGGTGATCCTGAATGTCCTCTGCCACTGTTCTGGTTTGCTTTTGGTTTCCAGTTTTCTGTTCCATTCCTTTGTAAAGTAGAGAAACATCTTTCATATTCATCATATCTCGGGAAACAGTAGCCAAAATCATAGATACAGGTAACTCCACTGATCTCTAGAGAAGTTAGCCAACTAACAACTACATATTTTTAGTACAAAATCTATATATCTCAGTGAACTCCACCTAAAATCCCATTTTATGTTCTGGGTTGAATTATACTTTAAGAGTAAACCATAATGCACCTGAATCAAAAAATACACAATTAACTTATCCTTTGTTTCCTGTATTCCAGACATTATCCACACATGGCTCTTCACTTGTTGTGTAACTACAACTCCCAAAATGTTTGGAGCTGGCAGGGCTAGGACTTGTAGAGCCTTCCCTTGGTTATGGTTTGCACATTGTCTTTCTGTATGACCTCAGTCTATGAATAAGACTTATCTCATTTCAGGCACAGCATCCTTCAAATCCAACTCGTTAAGGGACCTAACAAAATATTATTGTCTCTGGATGACTTGACATTTATAAACCCCAAGCTCAGCATAAAGGTAAGACAATGATGATGTTAAAATTTTATGTAGCTATTAAGTCAGTACAATGTTCATGGTTTGCATTTCCTTTAAGGTGGCATATGGCATCTATATGGTCTAATCATTCTGGTCCATAGTCGGAGCTGACTATAGTGTGGACTTCAAGACCTTCTGCTCCCTACAGCAAAGTACCATCCATCACATTACTATATTAATATAATCCATGCTTGCCAACTCTCCCTGAATGTCCAGGAGACTCCCGAAATCTGTGTAGGTCTCCCGGACTCCCGGCTTTCTGTCTTCTCTCAGAAATAGAGCTGAAATAACGCGATTCTCAGGGAATCACTTCCTTTTGGGCCCGCCCCCTGCTGTAAAATGATGCGTTTGTGTCATTACTTTGAGGGGGTGGGGCCAAAATGACGCAATTCACCGAGCCCCGCCCCCACTCACCCACCGCCCTCCAGCATCTCCCGGACGCCAACTTCCTGAAGTTGACAAGCATTCCTTTTCACACTCCTCCTGTTTCTTTATTTTATAAGAAAAGTTTAAATTTTTTTTTGGTTCAAAAGTGACTTTTGTTGTTTCAAAAAAGTGATAAAGATTTGTGAATTGATTTTGCCATACCTAGAATATTTGGCCAAATAATTCCACAAACTGCAGACAATGTGCCCCTCAATATTCACAAATATGTACTTTAAAGATAGAACTTGAGGGGCCTGATTCATTAAAGAGAGAAGTGAAAAAATTAGTAAGTTTGAACCTAGACAAAACCATGTTACAATGCAAGGGGTGCAAATCAGTTTATTTTTTTGCACAATAAATACTGTTTGTTTTGTTATGTAGCACACAAATACTTGGTAGCTTTATTTGTACACTGAATTTTAAAGTTGATCTAGTTCACGCCTTAACCCAACTATAAATCTGTCCCCACATATTTAATTTACCTTCCCCTCCAATGCAACACGGTTTTGCCAAGGTGCAAAATTACTAATTTTTTTTGCTTTACTTTCTTTAATGAATCAGTCCCAAAAAGTTTAAACCTGTTCAGTATTTGCATTTGTTGTGCAGTGGAGGACCAGCAATTGTAGTCTGTTATTAGTAGCCGATTGCAGTGTCCCTTAGTGGGATTACTGAGTGCTGTGCACGCAAAGATAGAAGGATATTTCCCACTATACCCACAGATGTATCTTATATATCTTTAGCTGTGCTAAGTTCTTTCTGAATGTAATTACTGTGGTAAGTTTTTATATGTATAAGCCAAATTGTATTTTATGTTTACTGTTCCTTTAACCAATGATCTGCCTCTGAAATTATAAGTGACAACATGCATTGTGTGAACAATGACGTGGATTAAACACAATAGCAGTTTAATTGCGCAAAATTATTACTACTGGAAATGCGATTGGATGGAGGTATTACAGAGGCCTCCATAAAAGTGTAGGACGATATCTGATTTCCACTAACTCTGAACCAATGTGACATTTAAGTCCTTTTGTTTAGTGAAAACTGCAGGCCGCCCCAGAAAATGCGCCCTATCTACCCTTTTCTCATTTCAATAATCTCCCCCTGTAAACTGAAATCTCGCCTCTGCACTGGTCCACCTATGCGTTTACTCCACACTTGGCTAGAAATGTTGTCGCTCTACCCAACGCTTCCCCTTTGCTTGTTCAAACAGCTGCTCCTCCGTACATCTGTCCCTCTTCCTCCACAATCCTATACACCCCAACGAAAATTTAGGCACTTTTTTCGTAAATCAAGGCATGCAGCAGGTCTAAAACTCAATTTGCGCAGCCCAGTGCTCATTTAGTGCTTCATGATGACTTCCTCTATATTTACTTTACATTATTAATATTTGTATATCAATGATAATATTTTATTCCCCACCTCTGGAACTCACTTCCTCCAAGGCAACAAACCCCATTTCTTCATCAAAGCCTACCAGTTCCCCTACTAACCCAACCCTACTGCCCCGTTCACACTGACTCCCACGGTATCACCCCTTTAGTCTGTTTTCTGCCCCTCCCCTCTAGATTGTAAGCTCTCTCAAGCAAGATACTCTTCCCTTGTGTCCTTCTTTCATTACCAATAACACCAGCACACCTGTGTCTTCTGTCCTCTCCTCAATAAGGAGTGTGTCCCTATTTTCTGCGCCTCTCCTCCTGGGCACAGGACCTGTTTTGTCCCCCAATTATCATGCCTCTTTCCTCAAGTCATAGTGAGATGCTATACCATGCCTAGTACCTCATTGCAGCTGGTATCGGCTAGTGGTCCTTGTCTATTGTTCTGTCCTGTCTAGATTTTATTGTACTGTACGTTCTCTGTTCAACTCTGTTAACCCTTTGTGGCGCCTTATAAATAAAAGATACTAATAATAATGGCTTCCACCATATCTACTTTACTGTATTAATATTTGTTTTTTATTATTAATATTAATACATTATAAAAGGGACATTATATTGACTTCCTCTATATCTACTTCACTTTATTAATATTTTTATACCATTATTAATATTTCATTCATTATTAATGAAACATTTTATTGACTTCCTTATATTTGAAGTGCATTACTATATATTTGAAATGCATTATCCAATAGTAATTCCTTGGTCCATCAAAGCAAATATCAGTGATATGTGTCATATCGCATAAGTGGAGGTTTAAGAGAGCCATGTTCTTTGCAACCGCACAAGAAATCTTAGGATATAGAATTTATCACTGTTATCTCCCTAAATACCGCAATATATAATGTTTCAGATTGATCATAGACTCAATTTTAGAAGGGAGGTGATGCGACTTAACTGGAAACTAAAATAACTATAGTCCAAGAAAAAGAGTTAATGAACGCAGTGCACTGAGAGTAAGTGGTATTCTGTTGTTGAATACACAACACTGCCCCAAAAAATAAAATAAAATGTAACCATAATTAGATGTACAATTAAACAATGCATCAATTATCCTATTACATCAGTGGTCAGTGAACAGGGGTAAATTACCCCAAACGGGGTAAAAATGAAATTCCTGGGGGAAAGGCTGCAGATTCACATGCTGTCAGTTGGATTGTAGACCCCTTTAAATGTGAAATTGCTGTTGTACCAGAAGAGCCTCAAGGGTTGGCAGAGGCACTTCTTGAGCTTCGATGCAATAATGAAGCACGTATTGCATTTGAAAACAAAGCAGATCTGTCATATTTTTGGATGTCAACAGCTGCAAAGGCATTTATTGTACATGAGGAGGCAGTCAAAAAGTTGCTGCCTTTTGCAACAACCTACCTTTGCGAACAAGGATTTTCCACTCTAACGAACATAAAAACGAAGCAGAGAAATCGATTGGACGCTGAAGACTGTATCCAAATTGCTCTGACATCAAAATGCCCCAATATTGATGCTCTCGTATCAAAAATGAAGCAACATCATTTCTCCAAAACCTGATTTTTTGAAGTTGAAGCTTTCAAAGAACTTTTGAATAGATTCAATAAAATTTTGAATTCCAATAATTAATAATATATGATTTCCTTCCTTTCAAATCAAGGGGGTAACGTCGGCGTATCTAAATATATTTGGGGTAAAAGAGTTCCCTGACCCCTGTTTTACATGAACCAGCAAAACATAACATCTGTTAGTGTATGTGTATTAAAACCCTGTGTACACAATTATTAGCGGACTAAGCAATTATAAGCTTTGTCCTAATATTATAAAGGTAGTTCGATTAGCAATATAATCTGGTCAATAAACAAGTCAAACTGGCAGTTCAGTAGGGATACAGTAACTCTTCTTATTGATTCATGTCTATAGTAGATCTGTAGAACACTATAAACTCCTCATAAATGTTTAATGATACACGCCTATAGTGTTTTTGCTGTAGGTTAATATCTTCTTAACTAATAAATTGCTTATCTAAGATAGTGAGCGAGAAAGGACATCGCTCACTGGGCCTGATTCCTTAAGGATCTTAACTTGAGAAACTTCTTATTTCAGTCTCCTGGACAAAACCATGTTACAATGCAAGGGGTGCAAATTAGTATTCTGTTTTGCACATAAGTTAAATACTGACTGTTTTTTCATGTAGCACACAAATACTTAGCTTATTTGTACACTGAAATTTTAAGTTGATATTTGTGTGCTACATGAAAAAACAGGCAGTATTTAACTTATGTGCAAAACAGAATACTAATTTGCACCCCTTGCATTGTAACATGGTTTTGTCCAGGAGACTGAAATAAGAAGTTTCTCAAGTTAAGATCCTTAATGAATCAGGTCCACTGTCTCCTCTGTGCATGCGCTAAATTAGGAAAAATGGGTAATTTTGTTAACCCTTCCAACTGTTGAGACACATTGTCTGACAAAATCAAAATATGATGATCAAGAGCACGGAGATACACTCAGAAAATAGCAGTAGAGGTTTCTTGTGGTCCTAGACTTGTGTTAATGCAACATTTGTTGTATATACAGACACCTCTTTACTGTATATTGATCAAAATATAATGCACAAATATATTGTAAACGAAAGACAAACCCACAGACCTTTTTGTATCGTTCCAACGTAAATATATATAAAGGGATCAAACACGGATTACAAAACTATCATATGTCCTTTTGCATTAGAAGGGAATTAAGCCTTGTACTTCATCAGAAATAGCGTTTTATAAGCCGTCTGTGAAATGATTTTAAATCCTAATGGAAGATAATGGCGAGTTATGTAATGTTAACCCAGTTTTATACATTATTTTGCAATCCTAGATAAGTTTGTAGAAGAAATCGTAAAACACGCGCTAGGAGAAAATTAAAAACAAAAACATAAAATCAATATATATATAATAAATTGCAGTGCCCTGAAATGTAGAATCCTCACACATATATAGCCTAAATGACATATACAGTATTAAAAATAGTGACTAATAACACCATGGTAAACAAATAATATGATTAACGTTAAACTGTAGCAATATAACAATATATCAAGTATAGCAATAAATCAAATGTAGCACATTGACATCAATATAATAATATTATAAAGTAGGTTGTAAATTAGGACAGAGGGTATGTAAACAAAGTCTTCCTAATCTGGAGAGGGTATAAACATGCCCCAAGAACCGCTGCAATCCTACATCTCAGAATGACCATATCAGAGTAAATTGAATGAAAAATGAACTCAATGGTTCCTGCGATCTCGGGATCTCTGGCCGTTTTGTGATCTGAGATCCATAGAAGCAATGCAATATATAAAGTGGAGTTTTGCAAAACAGCATGGCAGCCACACAAAATTATGGAACATCATCATCATCATCAACATTTATTTATATAGTGCCAGCAAATTCCATAGCGCTTTACATTTGGGAACAAACATTAATAAAACAATACTGGGTAATACATATAGACAGAGAGGTAAGAGAACCCTGCTCACAAACTTACAATCTATGGGACAATGGGAGTTTGAAACACAAGGGCATGTGCTACATCATATTGCACAATGGACCAGCTAGAATGCAAAGGTAAAAGTATTGGGTGGGCTGTGTGTGTACCAATGTTGGTTGGAGGGTTGTTGTCTTGTGTTAACTGTGTAGAGGGTGGTAATAGGGTAACCTAGTGAGATTAAGATGGTGGATGAGGAATATTATAAGCTTGCCTGAAGAGGTGGGTTTTCAGAGAACGCTTGAAGGTTTGAAGACTAGAGGAAAGTCTTACTGTGCGAGGGAGGGAATTCCACAAAGTGGGTGCAGCCCAAAAAAAGTCATGTAACCGGGAATGGGAGGAGGTGATGAGATTGGAAGAGAGACGTAGATCTTGTGCAGAACGGAGGTGTTGAGTTGGGAGATATTTTGAGACAAGTGAGGAAATGTATGTCGGTGAAATTTTGTTGACATTTTTTGTTACGTGTTTCTCATTGGAGAAATCTCATGCATTTTGAGTATGATGCCTTTAAAAAGGTGCTTGACTTTCAATTGATCGCTAAAATGTGACCACAAAGTAGCCACAAAAATACGTTTGCACACATAGGGCCTGAGTCACTAAGGCTCGCATACTGAGCGCATCGCGCATTTGTTATAAACCACAGGTAAAGCTGCTCTGCGTACTCCGAAGTCAACAAGGAACGGATCTAAATTTTAAATATTTTTTTCCCATTGGTAAATCATTTATTAGGCTGTCCTTAATGTCTACTGTACATAACAGACATTTTTTACAGCTGCTTTTGGTTGCAGACACATGTTACAGCATGCATACGATACTGACATAATTAGGACTCAGGACTTAGACTAGCCCTGTAGCTGGAGCAAGAGATACGGACGAAAAACATGGCTGCGTGCGCTCGAGCTTGGCAGAAACTTACTGGAAATTGACGTCGGCCAAATGTCCCTTCCCAGCCCCGTTCACTCTCCAATATCATGGGTTGTAGTAAGTGTCCTTTCCGTATGAAGAAGGAGCTGACAGGACTGTGCTTTCTGGATTATTGACCGGTTGTGGACATGCGCAGACTAATTTTGCGTATAATATGCTCAAAATGATAATGATGCATGTCCATATTGTGAGAAAAGCAAGAGCTAAAACTCACGTCATTAAAAAGCATCTGTCATGAACCGTAACCTACATGTGATTGGCATACTGGTAGTCGGTGCCAGGTGCCTGCCTATGTTCTATGAGGAGAATTATCTATATTTTAAAAGATAATGTTTAGGTTGTGTTATCACTGGGAGTGGGGAACTGACCAGGATAATGAGATTAGATGGCCAGTTCAACATACTGTTTTGAAGAGGTCAGTGAACTAGTCATTGTTCAACAAAGCACCAGAGGATCCTTTTAATTATTGTGTAGGAAATAGGAACTCTCCCCCCTACCCTATAACTAAGCTGGCCACACCCTGCAATATTACTGGGGAGATATGGGGAAGGGTTGTGTTACTACAGAGGTGGGGTATGTGTTACTGGGGAGATATAAGGAAGGGAAGTGTTACTACAGAGGTGGGGGGTATGTGTTACTGGGGAGATATAGGGAAGGGACGTGTTACTACAGAGGTGGGGGGTATGTGTTACTGGGGAGATATAGGGAAGGGACGTGTTACTACAGAGGTGGGGGGTATGTGTTACTGGGGAGATATAGGGAAGGGACGTGTTACTACAGAGGTGGGGGGTATGTGTTACTGGGGAGATATAGGGAAGGGACGTGTTACTACAGAAGTGGGGTATGTGTTACTGGGGAGATATGGGGAAGGGTTGTGTTACTACAGAGGTGGGGGGTATGTGTTACAGGGGAGATATAGGGAAGGGACGTGTTACTACAGAAGTGGGGTATGTGTTACTGGGGAGATATAGGGAAGGGAAGTGTTACTACAGAGGTGGGGGGTATGTGTTACTGGGGAGATATAGGGAAGGGACGTGTTACTACAGAGGTGGGGGGTATGTGTTACTGGGGAGATATAGGGAAGGGACGTGTTACTACAGAAGTGGGGTATGTGTTACTGGGGAGATATGGGGAAGGGTTGTGTTACTACAGAGGTGGGGGGTATGTGTTACTGGGGAGATATAGGGAAGGGAAGTGTTACTACAGAGGTGGGGGGTATGTGTTACTGGGGAGATATAGGGAAGGGACGTGTTACTACAGAAGTGGGGTATGTGTTACTGGGGAGATATGGGGAAGGGAAGTGTTGCACTTCTCTCCCGAACCGCTGACTAGATTAGAAAATCTAGTCAAGAAAATCTAGTCAGCGGCGCCCTGCAGGTCCCGGCGCCCTAGGCAACTGCCTAAGGTTGCCTAATGGGAGCGCCGGGCCTGAGTACACACAAACATGGGGGGAGACAGGAGTCAGGACTGGGCAGCTGAAAAGTTTGAAAGAGGACAGGCACCTGCTACTCTGAGTAGTGGATCTGCTCTATTTACTAGCAAACATGGATGAAAGTATAAAGGAAGGGGGAACCCCTTCCCATTTCAAAATATCCCTTATAACCTTTCTTTACTCCCCCTCCCTCCCCCCTCTCATTTAGTTTATCCTCATTTCCGTTCCTCTGTCTCTTCTTCTTACATAACAATTACTTTCACTTACCTCTTGCTGTTTCCTGTAGTGTGAGGCAGCCACGATCTCCTCTGTTCCTGCAGGGCTGTCAGTAGGATCCCTAAGCTGCAGTAATAGGCTGCACGGACCCTACAGTCATGATGAGTTCTGGCTCCGCCCACTTTTTTAAAATAATGATTTAAAGAAAAATGCAAAAAAACCTCCGTTTACCGGAGGTAGGGATACAAGCACAGGGGAAAGGGGTTTCTTGGCAATTGTACCCCCTCCCCCTCCTTGAGTGAGTGCCTGTGGGAGGTTATAATTCATTCCCTGCATCAGAAGCAGTCACCTAAAGCAGGAAGTTCGGCATTTGGAACGCAAGTATGCTTAAGGTGACTGCTTCTGATGCAGGGAATGAGCTGTTGCTTGTGGCACTGTGTGAATCAATTGAGCCTGGGCATAGAGGCAGGTATGCGCCCCCCTGGGCTTGCGCCCTGGGCGATGGCACCGCCCGTACCTCCCTAGTTACGGCTCTGACTGGGGAGATATGGTGAAGGGAAGTGTTACTACAGAGGTGGGGGGTATGTGTTACTGGAGAGATGTGGGGAAGGGATGTGTTACTACAGAAGTGGGGGTATGTGTTACTGGGGAGATATGGGTATGGGATGTGTTACCACAAGGGTGGGGGTTATGTGTTACTGGGGAGATATAGGGAATGGACGTGTTACTACAGATGTGGGGGGGTATGTGTTACTGGGGAGATATGGGGAATGGACTGTTACTACAGAGATGGGGGTTATGTGTTACTGGGGAGATATAGGGAATGGTCGTGTTACTACAGAGGCGGGGTATGTGTTACTGGGGAGATATGCAGAAGGGATGTGTTACCACAAGGGTGGGGGTTATGTGTTACTGGGGAGATATAGGGAATGGACTGTTACTACAGAGATGCGGGTTATGTGTTACTGGGGAGATATAGGGAATGGTCGTGTTACTACAGAGGCGGGGTATGTGTTACTGGGGAGATATGCGGAAGGGATGTGTTAATACAGATGTTGGGGTATGTATCACGAGTGAGATATGGGGAAGGGATGTGTTACTACAGAGGTGGGGACAGGTGTAACAGCAGAGATAATAGAAATATGTGTGTTACCACAGAGGTAAAGGTTCAGAGGGAAATGTATTGTAGGGTTAGTCAAATCAGGACCAATTCCTCTGACTCTTTTCCCTCTACCCCTACTCCTACCTGTATCCCAGTTTTATTTAACTAGAAAAAATGAATACAATATAAGTATAGTAGTATAGTAGTAATACAGTAGTATTTTAGTATTTGGATACCAATAGACTAGATGCTGAAAAATCATTAAGAATGCAAAAATAAAGCACATTCTTATACGGAAGCACCACATATATTTTTTTTTACATAACTTGCATCGGTCTATGTCTATGTGTTATATTAGGCACGTCTCAAAATAAATACAGTTTTCAGACAACTTCCAGGAGAAGGATAAATCCTCACTCATCTCACAAACGTTATTATCACCACTGTAACGTAATAATATAACCTGCTGATATAACGTTGTTCTTATTTGCAGAAACTGAACATTGACAATCTCAGCGACACTAAAAGTGTCTCCGACTGTAAAAGCCTGAAATCCATGGCTCGTTCTCTGTCTACAAGAAGTGTGGGGGCCAACCACGAGAACTCCAACGTGGCCGTTTATGAGGTAAAACAGTGGCACAAACTACAGTATGTGAGTTATCCTGCACATGTCACCTACAGAGAGTGGAGGCAGCCATTTTGCTACTGTTCGTACCTCAGTTATGTCACTGAATGCAGCCTGTCAAATGATTGGTATTCTCCCATGACCACTGTTTCAGATGACAAAATGGCTGCCTCCATGAAGTCTAGTTGATCGGTGCACTTGAAACTCAATTAAGCCATTATGACACTTTCCTTGCACTGCCAAACGGCAAATTTATTTAATTTTTAATAGACACTGCTTGACACTAGGGGCCTGATTCATTAGAAAACGCAAAACAAACGTAATGTGTGCTTTATTTAAAAAAAAACGCCCAAAAATCAGGTAAACATAAATCCGTATCCAACAAGGAGCGGACCTATAGATACGTCTGTTGGTGAATACAGGTCTAGGTCCACTCTGCTCTAACAGACAATACACTGAAGGATATGTACAGTACATATGTGGAATTTAAAGTCACAATAGAATGCACAGATTTTTTTTTTTAATTAACGTCAACTGTCAATAATATAGTCATTAATATCAAAACATTAAAAAATAAATATATAAAAAAATATATTTTTTAAATAAAATACATATATATTAGGATGTTCATTAGTGTATATTGACTACCTACGTACGCCCAGGCCCCTCCCTGTTCCATCCTTGAAATCGTAGGCTGCAGGAAGGGTCCTTTGCACTCTCTGAATTGAACGTTGCTGCATTCTATGGCGTGTGGTCCATCTCTGGGTGTGGTCAGAGTAAGTGTGCGCATTATACGCAACTTATCACCAGTTACGTCCCAATCAGTTCTCAAGGGTTAAAATAACAATAATAACAAGTGTGACTAACACATAGGACACAGGTAGAGGAATATATACATAAATGCTTCTGTACAACATTCTACGAGTAGTAAACCATCAATAAAATTTGTGGCAACTACAATAGCTAATGCTTTCGTTTCTGGCTCAGCCATAAAAACATATTAGCTCATGTCTCTAGCTTGCCACCTAGTGGTAAGAGAAAACTACTACACACTTATTATAGACGGTTGTACTTTCAGTAACTAGCGAGCACCACAAATGTTGTACCTGACCCTTCTGCTTTAAGTACAGGTACGAAACATTGTAAAAAGCAAAAAAAATAAAATAAAATCGTATAGTCAATAAGATTAATCAATGTATCATTAATTAATACATGGCATAAATATAATCAGTAATAAGTCTTTGTTTGTATAATCCGCATAATATTACCAATCATTGCTGTTTTACCATCCTTTAAAAATGACAAGTACATTGTTCACTGTGTTGTAATCGACAGATCCCCATGTTGTTATGTTACAGCATTTTGGTTCCATTCAGAAGAGCTTCAAGTCCTGTAGATACAAATTAAATCTTCACACAGTAAAATGTCTTTGTGAATTTACAAGCACAGTCAAATGTTATTCCACACTGGCATGAATGAGGTTCAGGCGATCATTTAAAACAGCAGGAAATCTAACATAAAAGACAAGTGCTGGAGGAATGAGTGGGGACCGTTTTTTTTTTTGGGAGATTGGCAGATAATTTTAAAAGCAGCATGTCTGCTCCATAACATACATCAAATTCTGGATACAAATCATTCAGTATGTTCACGGGATTCTTCAGCTTGAAAAGAGCGAAACAAAATGCACTGAACCAGCAAAAAGGATTCATCTAAATGAACACTATCAGCCAATCAGATTCTAGCTATCATTTATCTACATTATTATCCTAATTGTTGACTGTTAAAGGCGCCACAGTGCTCTGCAGCGCTGTACAGTAGGGAAAACATGACATGACATACATAGAATGGGGACATACTTAAAACAGGGACATACAAGGCAGACAAAATAAATGCAGACATGAAAACAAAGGGTCTGGAGGACTGCTCATTAGAGAGCTCACATTCTAAGTGGAAGAGGGCACAGCTGTAACAAGAGGAGCGAGTGTGGCTCAGAGTGGAGATTGGGACGGCTGTGAGGGTGCATTAGCGTGTGTAGTATCATCAGGGATAAGGTAAGCTTTAAAAAAAAGAGATTGGTTTTTAGAGCATGTCTAAAGATTTGAAGGCTGTGGGAAAGTCTGATTGAGCGTGGTAGGGAATTCCGTAAGTGGGGAGCAGCACGGGAGAAGTCTTGTAGGCGCGAGTTAGAGGTGGTTACCAGAGACGAGGCAAAGTGAAAATCAGAGGTAGTCCTTGGAGGGTGGGAGGGAAAGTATTTTGATATGAGATTTGAGATGAATACAGGGGTGGTGTTGTTGAGTAATTTGTAGGTAAGGATGAGTAATTGAATTGGATTCGAGAGCACACAGGGAGCCAGTGTAGGGATTTGCAAAGTGGTGCAGCAGATGTGGAGCAGTGGCGGATCCAGGGGGGGGGCGATCGGGGCGATCATCCCCCCTAGCAGACACTTGCTGCCGACGGCTGCACAGTATGTGCAGGTCCGTCCAGCCGTGACAGGCAGGGACAGTGTGCTGCCCGGCTGCTCTGACTGTGTTTAAAGCACAATCAGAGCAGCCGGGCAGCACACTGTCCCTGCCTGTCACGGCTGGACGGACCTGCACATAGTGCGCACCCGTCGGCAGCCTAAGATGTTAGAAAGGGGCGGGGCCTAAATCCCCCCCCCCTCCCTAAATCGCCCCGGGTACAGCATTTTTCTAGATCCGCCCCTGATGTTGAGCGGTGAGAACAAGATCAGTCTTGCAGTAGCATTTAGGATGGATTGAAGTGTGGATATATGGGTCTCAGGAATGCCAGATAGCAGGAGGTTGCAATAGTCATGACGGGAGATGATGAGAGAACGGATAAGAGTTTTGGCAGCATTTTGAGTAAGTAAAGGACGTATTCTGGCAATGTTTTTATGGTGGAATCGACAGGAATACATTGTAGAAAATGACAGCTAGACTGTGATTGGTTACTATGGGCAAAACTTCCACTTTTCCTTTTTAGAAGGTTTGCTAAATCTACCCTTTAGAGTGTACTAGAATTTATATATCTGCCTAAGCTCCCAGCATGGAACCAAGTCAAAAATCTTGGCAAAAGCCAGTACATAGACCATCCCTTCACCTGTGATTTATATCGCTTCCAACCTTTGGAATCTGGCGGTCACCATTCATCTGTCTTTACGTTAGAACATTCCAAACTATGCGGCTGCCTGCACTAGATACACAATAGTAATATATAGCATATGTGATTTGAAATTATTTTTACAGGGAGATTGGGTTTGGCTGAAGAAATTTGAGCCGGGGTCCCTACCACGAGCTGCGCCAGAGCACCACCAGCACATTGCGCAAGGTGAGTATCGTGTAGGTCACCTAGTAACTGGTTACATTGTGTTGCTATTATTTAACGTACTGGGAAATTACCTTAATCCTTGCTCAGATTTCCAACTTCCATCAGCGTAAGGCCATTAGCAGCATAGGACATGATTTAGAGTTGCCTGTAAAGATTTCCCATTTGCAGACGAGGGCACTTGCATTTCCGCACCTGTATTGCGAGCTGCATGCATCTTAGGTTACTTGCATCCTTAAATCTAGTGTCTAGATGTGTCAGGAGCAAAGATGCACCCTGTATATGTGCAAAATGTACATCTGGTAGCTGACATGTTTCATGATCCGTGTAACTCTAAACAGGACGCATTATTAAACCTTTGTGCTTAACGTGCGTCTGCACACCCTCCCTGTACTGCGCTAATGCCTCTTATCCACCTCTCCAAGAGCAAGAAGCCGCAAGTGCCAGCTACGTGCAACACAAATGGACGTAAATTTTACACCAAAACATTGCACACTCTACAACAGGTATAGTTGCCGGAGCTACCTTCATTTCTATAAACAATACTAGATTTTAAATTGACAAATAACACAGTACCACCTCTTTTGATCTGGTTGCTAGATGCAGTCCCCAGTCCTTATTCTGAATGTACAGTCAAGGCCAAAAGTTTGTAGAATGACACAAGTATTGGTTTTCCCAAAGTTTGCTGCCTCAGTGTTTTTAGACCTTTTTGTCAGATGCTGCTATGTTATACTGAAGTAAAATTACAAGCATTTCATACAGGCTTTTATTGACAATTACATTAAGTTTATGTAAAGAGTCAATATTTGCAGTGTTGACCCTTCTTTTTGAAGACCTCTGTAATTCGCCCCTGGCATGCTGTCAATCACTTCTGTGTCACATACTGACTGAGGGCCGCACATTCTTGCCTATCGATGCTTGGAGTTTGTCAGAATTTGTGGGTTTTTAGTTTGCCCACCCGCCTCTTGAGGATTGCCCACAAGTTCTCAATGGGATTAAGGTCTGGGGAGTTTCCTGGCCATGGACCTAAAATTTTGATGTTTTGATCCCTGAGCCACTTAGTTATCACTTTTGCCTTATGGTAAGGTGCTCCATCATGCTGGAAGGAGTCATTGTTCATCACCAAACTGTTCTTGGATGGTTGGGAGAAGTTGCTCTTGGAGAATGTTTTGGTACCATTCTTTATTCATGGCTGTGTTCTTAGGCAAAATTGTGACTGAGTCCACTCCCTTGGCTGAGAAGCAACCCCACACATGAATGGTCTCAGGATGATTTACTGTTGGCATGACACAGGACTGATGGTAGCGCTCACCTTTCCTTCTCCGGACAAGCACTTTTCCAGATGCCCCAAATAATCTGAGAGGGGATTCATCAGAGAAAATGACTTTACCGCAGTCCTCAGCAGTCCAATCCTGTACCTTTTTCAAAATATCAGTGTATCCCTGAATTTTTTTCCTGGAGAGAGGTGGCTTCTTTGCTGGCCTTCTTGACATGAGGCCATCCTCCAAAAGTCTTCACCTCACTGTGCATGCAGATGCACTCAGAGCTGCCTGCTGCCATTCCTGAGCAAGCTCTGCACTGGTGGTGCCCTGATCCCGCAACTGAATCAACTTTAGAGACGGTCCTGGTGCTTGCTGGACGTTCTTGGGGGCCCTGAAACCTTCTTCATAACTATTGAACCTCTCTCCTTGAAGTTCTTGATGATCCGATAAATGGTTGATTTAGGTGCAATCTTACTATCAGCAATATCCTTGCCTGTGAAGCCCTTTTTGTGCAAAGCAATGATGACTGCACATGTTTCCTTGCAGATAACCATGGTTAACAGAGGAAGAACAATTACTTCAAGCACCACCCTCCTTTTAAAGCTTCCAATCTGTTATTCTAACTCAATCAGCAGTACAGAGTGATCTCCAGCCTTGTCCTTGTCAACACTCTCACCTGTGTTAACGAGAGAATCAGTGACCTGATGTCAGCTGGTCCTTTTGTGGCAGAGCTGAAATGCAGTGGAAATGTTGTTTTTGGGATAAAGTTCATTGCCATGGAAAAGAGGGTCTTTGAAATTAATTGCAATTAATCTGATCACTCTTCATGACCTTCTGGCGTATATGCAAATTGTCATCATAAAAACTGAGGCAGCAGACTTTGTGAAAAATAATATTTTTGTCATTTTCAAAACTTTTGGCCATGACTGTATGGTCAGGTAAAAGAAAACCCTCCCTCTCTTTTTCTGTATAGTGAATTTAATTGTCAGTACCTTTTGTTACTTTGTATTTATGAATAACTGCACAATTACACTTATTTTAATCTGTATGCTGAATGTAATTATCAGTATATGTTCTTATTCTGTATCTATGAATAACTCCACTTCTATTGTTCTGTACAATGAATGTGATTCTTAGTATCCGTTATTATTCTGTATGTAGAAATATCTACACAGTCTCACTTCTATTGTTCTGTATGTTGAATGTGATTCTCAGTATCTGTTCTTTTGTTGCACACATAAATAACTGCACAGTACCACTTCTTCTGTATGTAGAAAGTAATTATATATTAAAAGTCCAGTAGTGAAATATTTCTAAAATCTAATTTTATATCAATGTAATGAAGTTTTCCTTACATTTGCTGCATATAAATTGCTGGTGCTTTTGCTGTTTGCAGATGAAGGATTTGAGGAATGAAAATGTTAATCCCTTCCTGGGGTTTTTCTCTGACTGCGGAATCTTTGCTATTGTGACGGAACATTGTTCCAGGGGAAGCCTGGAAGATCTGCTCAGGAACGAAGATGTCAAACTGGACTGGATGTTTAAATCTTCATTGCTTCTAGATCTGATAAAGGTATTCGTTAAACATTATCTGCTTTGCGCCAAAGGGGGGTAATTATAGCCGTAACAATCCGTGCAACTCCACAGGGAAAATGTGGCTCAAAATACAGACTTATTAAAGCTCCATAATGACAGTTGTATGATTTGGACAATAATGAGGAAAAAAAATGTGTACATATAATTCAGACTAATGTGTCAGATTGCTACTAATGTAATTAGTACTCTGCCTTATTTGATACTTACAGGATAGAGCAGACATTGTGGTGGGTATTATTATTATTACCATTTATTTATATAGCGCCACTAATTCTGCAGCGCTGTACAGAGAACTCACTCACATCAATCTCTGCCCCATTGGGGCTTACAGTCTAAATTCCCTAATACACACACACAGACTAGGGTCAATTTGATAGCAGACAATTAACCTATCAGTATGTTTTTGGAGTGTGGGAGGAAACCGGAGCACCCGGAGGAAACCCACGCAAACATGGGGAGAACATACAAACTCCACACAGATATGGCCATGGTTGGGAATTGAACTCATGCTGTAAGGCAGAAGTGCTAACCACTAAGCCACCATGCTGGGTATATTCTTATGATGGTGCTTGTGGGCTAATGAACATAACCTTCTTATTAGATACTTTTCCGCTTCCAGATTACTCTCATTTATTGATTTTAAGTGCCCTCCTGCAACTTTAGCTTGATTTATCTTTCTAGCTTCTGCTATCCAGCAGGGCCGGACTGGGACTAAAAATCAGCCCTGGCATTTAAAGCACACAGGCCCACGTGTTGTGGGCTCCATGCACTATATTGTTGCACACTGATGCTGGCGCAGTACAACATGATGTAGTATGAGTGTGTGTGGGGGGGGGGGGGGGTATTTATTTCTCCTAATGACCCTCAACATTACATTATTAGCACCCCAATTACATCAATAAACACCATGACAATACATTATCAGTACCCAAATTACAGCAATAAATAACCCCCCACACACACTCATACTACATCAATCATCCCCACATTACAGCAACCGGCATCACCCCACACATTACAGCAACCGGCATCACCCCACACATTACAGCAACCGGCATCACCCCCCACATTACAGCATCCAGCATCACCCCCCACATTACAGCAACCAGCATCACCCCCACATTACAGAATCCAGCATCACCCCCCACATTACAGCAACCAGCATCACCCCCACATTACAGCGTCCAGCATTACCCCCACATTACAGCAACCAGCATCACCCCCACATTACAGCAACCAGCATCACCCCCACATTACAGCAACCAGCATCATCCCCACATTACAGCGTCCAGCATTACCCCCACATTACAGCAACTGGCATCACCCCCCACATTACATCAACCGGCATCACTCCCCACATTACAGCAACCGGCATCACCCCCACATTATAGCAATACCCTCTCCTACTTATTAGCAATACTAAGCACCAAACACACTACAACATTGCCACCAGCATGCCACCCCATACTACAGCAATACCACCAATTATACAGGCGCCACTGTAGAAATCCAATGTTTTTGCTTTTTTCAAATCTCCCAAAAAATAGCAACAACGAACAGAGTACTTACACACATATAGGTAACAGGTACCCTTTTCCCTCAATTAAATAGTAATGGCAGAATTTTCATGAATCATTCCACATGAAATAAAACTAACATATATCTAAAAAAAACATAACTATTGAATGATCAGTCGAATCCACACGGCCGCATTAAAAGTATTTCCATCTACAGCAAAATGTCAGAGAAAAATATTTTTGTTTTACTACAGTAATTGGATATGCGTCTTTTCTATTCATTTTAAATAACACTGTATATAAATTAAGGGGGATAGAGGAGGTGGGTGAGAAATAATTGGATGTGATCCATCAGTTTGATTAGATAGGAAACATTTAGATTATTTACCTGGAGGCGTCTACCCCCTTGACTCACAGGCAGGGCTGACAAGAGGAATTTTGGGCCCGATACAGCAACTTCTTTGGGCTCCCATCATATTCAACAATGAAAGACTTGCCTTTGGCAGAAGTTCATATGATGCCACACCGTAGTGTGCCCAGTTCATATTATGCCACATTGTAGTGCCCCAAGGTCATATTATGCCACATAGTATTACCCTCAATTCATATTTGGTCATGCAGAAGTGCCCACAAATCATATTATGGCATAGTAGTGCCCCCAAAACATATACCATACAGTAGTGCCCACAAATCATATTATGTCACAACAGTGCCTCCAAATCATATTATGCCACAATAGTGACCCCAAATCATTAGTAAAGCTCAGATAAAAACTCATTCACAAATAAAAATTGCTACAGCATATCAGATACTGAGTGTGAGTCCCAAGAGCAGCTTAATACATCATTTACAATGCAAACAAAAATAGATATATTGACACAATTACAGATAAAATTTATGACAAGCAATGTTTTTTCCTCTTAATTAAAAATCTCTGTACAGATAAATATGCAAAAAGCATTACAGCGCAATAATGAGCAATACACAGTGTTAAACATTATTGGATACGCTGTAGTGTCCCCAGTTCAAGAAAGGATGGTTAAAAACATATTGCACACGAGAAAATATATGAACTTACCTGATTATGGCATCCTGTGTTCTGTTCTCCTACTGGGCGCGCTGGGCGAGGAGGGATCAGCAGCTGTCAGCTCACACAGGCAGTCGGGAGCAGGAATAGAGGGCAGTGGTCGAAGCAGAAATTTAGGAGTGGGGGTATAGAAAATATAAGTGAATGGAGTATGAAGGCTTGATTTTTTATTTTTTTTAACACTTGTCCGCTCTGTGCATTTCCATTCTTCATTACTACTTGTGTTTTATGATGGCTGCACTTTCTTTTACCTATGCCCCTGCACCATCTTCTCCTTTGTCCCTCTCACTTAACCCCCTGCACCACCTTCTCCGCTGGCTCTCACACATCTTCCTGTACCACCTACTCCCCTGGCTCTCTCACACGTCTTCCTGCACCCTCTACACCCCGGCTCTCTCACTCCTCTTCCTGCACCCCCTACCACCCTGGCTCTCTCACCCCCTTCGGCTCTCTCACCTCCTTTCCCAGCACCCCCTTCGGCTCTCTTACCCCCTCTCCCAGCACCCCCTGGCTCTCACCCCCTTTCCCAGCACCCCCTTCCGCTCTCTCACCCCCTCTCCCAGCACCCCCTTTAGCTCTCTCACCCCCTTTCCCAGCACCCCCTTGGGCTCTCTCACCCCCTCTCCCAGCACCCCCTGGCTCTCACCCCCTTTCCCAGCACCCCCTTCGGCTCTCTCACCCCCTCTCCCAGCACCCCCTGGCTCTCACCCCCTTTCCCAGCACCCCCTTCCGCTCTCTCACCCCCTCTCCCAGCACCCCCTTCAGCTCTCTCACCCCCTCTCCCAGCACCCCCTTCAGCTCTCTCACCCCCTCTCCCAGCACCCCCTTCAGCTCTCTCACCCCCTCTCCCAGCACCCCCTTCGGCTCTCTCACCCCCTCTCCCAGCACCCCCTGGCTCTCAACCCCTTTCCCAGCACCCCCTTCCACTCTCTCACCCCCTTTCCCAGCACCCCCTTCGGCTCTCTCACCCCCTCTCCCAGCACCCCCTGGCTCTCACCCCCTTTCCCAGCACCCCCTTCGGCTCTCTCACCCCCTTTCCCAGCACCCCCTTCGGCTCTCTCACCTCCTTTCCCAGCACCCCCTTCGGCTCTCTCACCCCCTCTCCCAGCACCCCCTGGCGCTCATCCCCTTTCCCAGCACCCCCTCCGGCTCTCTCACCCCCTCTCCAAGCACCCCCTAGCTCTTACCCCCTGGCTCTCACCCCCTTTCCCAGCACTCCGTGGCTCTCACCCCCTTGCCCAGCACTCCCTGGCTCTCACCACCTGAAAATCGCGGGCACCCCCGCCCGAAAATCGCGGCACCCCCGCAACCCCCCCCCCCTGAAAATCGCGGGCACCCCCGCCCAAAAATCGCGGCACCCCCGCGACCCCCCCCCCCCCCTGAAAATCGCGGGCACCCCCGCCCGAAAATCGCGGCACCCCCCCCCCCCCCCGAAAATCGCGGCACCCCCGCGACCCCCCCCCCCCCCCCCCCGAGAATCGCGGCACCCCCCCCCCCTCTTCAGTAAAAAAAATAAAAAATTAAAAAAGACAGGAAACTCACCAGTGTAACTGGCTGCACAGCATAACGGGGGAGGGAGCTGGGGAGCGCGCAGCAGAGGTGGCTGGTTCCTCCAGCCACCAAGAAGACAGGGGGAGTCGGGCCGGCCCATATAGCCATCGGCCCTTCTGGCATTTGCCAGAAGTGCCAGATGGCCAGTCCGGCCCTGCTATCCAGACATATTTGTATATAATCAGCCAAAATTGTATAGTATCTGTTGTTTTTAGGGTTTGAGTAGTAGGCTATAGGGCAAACACAAATACTCGATGATGATGATGACTTGTCGTAAAGCAGGTGCTGATGCGGAGGTATGTTGAGATGCGTACAGCTCTGTATATGGGTGAAAATACGCTATTTTTCTGTACTATTTTTTATTTTAAAATCATTTACACCCATTTTGCCAATAGCGCTTCATCAGCCCCAAAGACTTATTCCACCAGTCATTAAAAAGGTTTCTATTTTTGAGGTGTGTTACACGCCTCAATATCCTCCCCCTTGTACACAGTCTGGGTTGCCCCACTAAGACTGCAGTCCTAGCTCCAGTAATTACACTAAGTGGAGCCCTCTGCTGGAAGGCCTGGGTAATGTTGTGTCTCACTATGGTTTCTGTTCTAATCCACTTGTGGTTTTTTTGTTGTTGTTTTGTTTGTTTCACAGGGAATGAGATATTTACACCATCGAGATTTTCCGCATGGACGTCTAAAATCCCGAAATTGCGTAGTGGATGGCAGATTTGTCCTGAAGATTACTGATTATGGATTTAATGAAATTGTGGAAAACCAGAAGGCTCCTCGAGTCCAGCTCCCCCCTGGAGGTGAGGATAGGAATAAATAACTGAGCATTAAATTGAGAGCGTACCCCTTGCCGATGACTTGTGTTTCAGTAATGATTCCATTTCCGAGTTAGTTGTTAGAATATTGGAGTCCACTGGAATGTGTTAGGCAGCCATGATGAATACCTTGAGGGTCTTTCCAAAGCATTTTAACGTGCACGCCTGCTCTCCACTCACGAGAGCACCTCTGGATACAAGAAGTGGGCATAGGTTTTTGGGGAGACAGAAATATCTTATGAAGAGCACTACGCAAAAGTGTAACCGTCGTATCAGAGTCCAACCTCCTACCACTTTAGAACCACTCCTTCCATTCATAAAACTTCTCGAAAAAGAGAACGTTGGGACACTCGTTGTTATGTTATTTGACAATGAAACATTTTTTATATTAGGCAAAGTTCATCTTGGGACGTGTTTCTCTGTCGTAGTGCAATTGGAAGTTATGAAATGTGTCGCATCCAAAGCGACAAGACCCAATCTCCACCATAACTGGTGCAAAGAAAAGTCCATTTGTAGAGTAGAAAGGGCTGTACTCCCTTCTTCACAGCATCGAACAAGCCCCCTCCCCAAAATGTACTTCTTAACTCATTTCAATAGCATTGCTCCAAAAAATGTAATCTCTTTTTTGCACCACTCCACATAACTAAGCGGAACACTTTGCATATTCCGTAGTTAGAATGGAATTCTCTCCCTCCACCCATCCCTTCCCCTTGGCCGAAGTAAACTTTGGCTTCTCTTCTTTGGCTGAAATCTAGGTGATGATGCAATAGGATTTCTTGCACTTCGTATATGGCCTCCACTGTGTGTAGCTGATCATCATCATCACCATTTATTTATATAGCGCCACTAATTCTGCAGCGCTGTACAGAGAACTCACTCACATCAGTCCCTGCCCTATTGGAGCCTATAGTCTAAATTCCCTAATATACACACACAGACTAGGGTCAATTTGTTAGCAGCCAATTAACCTACCAGTATGTTTTTGGAGTGTGGGAGGAAACTGGAGCACTTGAAGGAAACCCACGCAGACACAGGGAGAGCATACAAACTCCTCACAGATAAGGCCATGGTTGGGAATTGAACTCATGACCCCAGTGCTGTGAGGCAGAAGTGCTAACCACTAAGCCACCATACTGCCCCCTAGCTGATAGGTGCACTTTAATGTAAACTCACGAATAAGTCAAATACTACAATTCTGTTCTTGCCAAAAGTTAATAAATGTCATGTGATTCTTTTCTACAGAATTATTTTGGACAGCTCCAGAATTACTTCGGGATCAAAATCTGGCGAGGAGAGGAACTTTTAAAGGGGACGTATTTAGCTTTGCTATTATTTTGCAAGAAGTAGTCGTAAGGGGTCCGCCATACTGCATGTCGGGGCTTTCAGCTGAGGGTAAGTCTTGTTGCCTTTATAACATATATATGTAGCTCCGATATACCAAGGAGCCTGTAAATCCCAGTCCCATCTACGGCCATAAATCTTAAGTCTTTGTCTTCGGAGAGTGCTACCCAAGTTAGTGGACACAAATGATGATATGAAGCAGGATTTCTCAACCTCCTTTAACATGTACTCCATACGATGGAAATATTAGACATGGAGGGCCTGAGTCATTAAGGAGAGCAAAGCATAAAAAAGGAGTAACATTTGCACCTGGGCAAAACCATGTTGCATTGGAGGGGGAGGTAAATTTAAAATGTGGGGCAGATTTATAGTTGAGGTAGGGCATGTCTTAGATCAACTTTAAATTTCAGTGTAATAATATAGCTAGCAAATATTTGTGTGCTAGATGAAAAAACAGCCAGTATTTATCTTATGTGCAAAATAATAAACTAATTTGCACCCCTTGTATTGTAACATGGTTTATCCCAGAGAACATTTACTCCTTTGTCTGCCTTAATGACTCAGGCCCGGACAGTTTACCATGTACACCCTAAAGTGTGTTCATTTATACTAAGTACCCCTGTTAAGAAATTTCTACCAAGCCATCCATTTTAAATGCTTTAAAAAATGATCTGATTAGTTTTGAATTTGCTTCTCTTCTAATAATAGTTATGTCATTTTGAGTGATAACAAGAACATTTTTGTAATGCTATATTTGTGATTTTATATTTGTGATTTCCCCCCAGAAATCATTAGAAAAGTGAAAAAGCCACCTCCTTTGTGTCGTCCTACTGTGGCCCCCGACCAGGCCCCTCTTGAGTGCATTCAGCTGATGAAACAATGTTGGAGTGAACTATCAGAACGGAGGCCAACGTTCGATGAGATCTTCGACCAGGTTGGTTGTAGAAGAAGTATAAGTCTAGTAAAATAGAGGAAGTCTATAGAAGAAGTAGACAAAGTTTAAGGGCTAGATTTACTAAACGGCGGGTTTGAAAAAGTGGAGATGTTGCCTATGGCAACCAATCAGATTTTAGCTTTCATTTATTTAGTGCATTCTACAAAATGACAGCAAGAGTCTGATTGGTTGCCATAGGCAACATCTCCACTTTTTCAAACCCGCAGTTTAGTAAATATACCCCTAAGTCTAGTAAAACAGTTTCAGAGACTCTCTCCACTCCTCGCTAGTGTCACATGTGTAGCATCAATGAATAATAGACAAAGCAGCAATGATCAAATCAAGTATGGACAAGGGCTTCAATAGTATCCTTAGTGTAATGACATTAATTAAATGTATATTGGGACAATGTATCCGGAGTAGATGCATATATTCAGGAAAATCCCACTGTCAATGAACCTGGCTCTTCTGCCGTAGCCATTGTGATGGTCTCCAGTGGTTTCTGGGGTTTAAATTCCTTTGTCTTTTGGTTGAATTGTGTGTTTAGACATCAAGTTCTAGAATTGCAGTGATTTCTCACATTCTTTCCACATAACTCACAGTGGAGAGAAGCAGACGTACCCTTTCCATTTTAAGGGGCTGAATCAATATGCTGTGAAAAGTTCCATTTATGCTGCATGATGTTTCACCCAGTTCAATGGAACTGCCTACTAGTCAGACCTCACGTCGGGGTTTGAGAAGCAGGAAAGTTAGACGCAAAACTTAAAGTTCGGCATTAAGTTGTGAGCAACGCTTGTTCGCTATTGTGGGTCTACATGTTCTAGATGCAGCGAAGGCCAATGCCACTAAGGCAAAATAAAGTTTTTGAGGTTGAGTGTTTTGCCCGTGTTTTGCCCTTATTATGTAACAGTTGTATGTTTTTATATTTTTATGCTATAAAATGCAGAAGTTGTGTACCGCTAAAAAAGATGTACTAAACAAATGCAATTATCCTAAATTGCCTGTAAGTTTAACCAAAGGAAGACACCCCATCTGTGTCTCCTTGTATCACCGAATATAGTCCATAAAGTTGAACAGCTTCCACAATTAACCTCTGTCTTACTTTCAGTTTAAGACCATCAACAAAGGGAAGAAAACCAATATCATAGACTCTATGTTGAGGATGTTGGAACAATACTCCAGTAACCTAGAAGATTTAATCAGGGAGAGAACAGAGGAACTAGAGATCGAAAAGCAAAAAACAGAGAAACTTCTCTCGCAGATGCTGCCTCCGTGAGTACAAACTGTTTCATTGTATTTTAGAACGTTCAAACCATTGTGGTATTTTGTCAGAGAGATTAAATAATTGATGAGAACAGGTTACTGCAATTGCAGCTGGCAGCATTGATGAAATGAGGAGGAAACATCTTCACCGAACCTCCTGAACATCTCTGCACTAACACAGTGTGTTACACTTTGGGAAACTATCCACCATAAAAAGTTCTGTGTATCCTCTTTTGAATTTCAAGTCCAGGGGGTAAATGTATCAAGCTGAGAGTTTTCCGGCGGGTTTGAAAAACCAATCAGATTCTAGCTATCCTTTATTTAGTACATGCTACAAAATGATAGCTAGAATCTGATTGGCTGCTATAGGCAACATCTCCACTTTTCAAACCCGGCAGAAAACTCGATTCATTTACCCCCAGATGACAATGTATCTGGTGGAAAGAGTAAAAATACTTACTATCAAATTAGAACCATTCCATTTACTGAATACAACTTTTTTCTTTTCACTACTAAAATATTAATTGGTCAAAAGGACATAGGAACTGTTGTCGAGTCTAAAGATATTATTACATTGGTAGAATCGAGCCTATAATTTCACTGTGCAAAAGACTTCCTATAGTACCGGACAATACCCAGCGGCTGGATGGCGAATTTTAGCCTGGGGAGCAAGACTCGGCTCAGTAGCCTATTAAGAACATTTTAAAGGAAAAGAAAATGCAGATAGCCCAGTGACCCATCCTAAGGTAACCCACTATAGGACTGGACCGGGGGGCAGATGTTAGCCTGCCCCTGCAAGACTCAATCTATGCCACATCCAAGCCTCTGTAAATATCGAGTCCGCTAACCAGGAGTTTCCTCCCCACCTCTTAAAACTAAGCGCAAACTTGGGCCCAATGAAAGCCCACATTCAAGGGATGTCCCAATTTTTCCAGTCTAAGCTAGTTCCTCCCATCAGAACATATAGACTTTTGCAGGCCATACAGATATGGCCATTTTGACACCCTAGTTAGTCTACTTACCTTCCAGACTGGTGCATTTAGCAAAAAAACAAGTGGATGACACACAAAACAAATTTCGCTGGGGGCTTTAGCCGGTTAACTTTCTCTTGAAGTGCACATTGTCACATTACAGGATACACAATGGGCCTGAGTCATAAAGGAGAGCAAAGCATAAAAATGGAGTAACTTTGTACCTGAGCTAAACCATGTTACATTGGAGGGGGAGGTAAATTTAAAATGTGGAGACAGATTTATAGTTAGGGTAGAGCATGTCCTAGATTAAATTTAAAATTCAGTGTACAAATCAGGCTACCAAGTATTTGTGTGCTACATAAAAAACAGCCAGTATTTAACTTATGTGCAAAATAATAAACTAATTTGCACCCCTTGCATTGTAACATGGTTTGGCCAGGATCAAACTTGCTCTTTTGTTTTGCTTTGCTCTCCTTAATGACTGAGGCCCAATAACTGCACCCTCTGGAAGCAGCCATTTTTGAAGTGCCTTATGTGATGGCAATATCACTAGTGTAATATCACTAGTCCCTAATTAAATCATCAGCCTCCTTATGAATATTGTTGTCTATAGCTCACAAATTGACAGCCTCTATTGTAACAATATTCTGGGGGCTAGATTTTCTAAGCTGCGGGTTTGAAAAAGTGGGGATGTTGCCTATAGCAACTAATCAGATTCTGGCTTTCATTTATCTAGTACCTTCTACAAAATGATAGCTAGAATCTGATTGGTTGCTATAGGCAACAACCCCACTTTTTCAAACCCGCAGCTTAGTAAATCTAGTCCTGGGTCTCACTAACCTCCTTGTACACAACCATACTCTCTTAACATTATGAATCACTGGGAGGTTTGTGTCTCTTTCAGATCTGTTGCCGAAGCTCTCAAAACCGGAGCCACGGTGGAGCCAGAATACTTTGATAAAGTTACAATCTACTTCAGTGATATTGTCGGATTCACCACAATATCAGCTCTCAGTGAACCTATCGAAGTGGTCGACCTTCTCAATGACCTTTATACCTTGTTTGACGCCGTCCTTGGCAATCACGATGTTTACAAAGTAAGAGAACGGGGCGATTATCAGCTCTGCAGCCCAAGTTTTCAGACTGTAATATTATGACATTTTATCAAGCGATGTAACATTCCAAACACACGTTTAATGCAAAGTACAATACAGCCCACTATAAAATCAAAATTTATTCCACGTTCCAAAGTTTTCTGTTTATATTGTCCGCATTAAATAGAAGACACTGATCTGTGGATTGGTTTGCTGGTTTAAGAAATCAGGACAAAATAAATCAGGGGAAAAAATTGTTATACATTGTGGTTCAAATGTTTATGGGGCATTATTTATTCATATTATTCTGTACTTCGGAATAGACAGATTTAATAGACTGATTTCATCTGTGTTCCTAACAGTGGTAACGACAAGAAAATAAAAAGTGGGGGAAAAAAACACAGCCAGCGATGGTTGTTACGGATAAATTAACACATTTTAAATTCATAGCCCATATTCAGATTGGGGTGATTTTTTTGTGCTGCTTAGTGGTGCAAAAAAAAGTGTGTAATAAAGTTTTTCTAAACAATCTACCTTTGAACTGACGATTTCAGCAGATGTATAAATCCACTTTGAAAAGACAACAGTCTGAGCTCTACCATCCCCTTGCCCCCTCCCTTCCCCGCTCACTGCAATAGAAGTTGGCGGTCAACCGGGATAGCTGCTAAGTGTTTTACTTTGTTGCAACAATGTTGTAGCTCTCTGCAAAATAGTTAACCTTCAGTGCTGCAGAAAACTTTAAATGTAAACAATAAAACAGCAGAAAATGTATATAAATGTTTCAGCGCATTGGGGATATTAAATTATTACTATCTTACATAGGCACAATATAGAGTGTAAGCTCCACAAGCCACGGTAATCATCATCACCATTTATTATATAGCGCCACTAATTCCGCAGCGCTGTACAGAGAACTTACTCACATCAGTCCCTGCCCCATTGGAGCTTACAGTCTAAATCCCCTAACACACACACAGACAGACAAAGGGAGAGACTAGGGTCAATTTTGATAGCAACCATTTAACCCACTAGTATGTTTTTGGAGTGTGGGAGGAAACCGGAGCACCCGGAGGAAACCCACGCAGACTCAGGGAGAACAGACAAACTTCACACAGATAAGGCCATGGTCAGGAATTGAACTCATGACCCCAGTGCTGTGAGGCAGAAGTGTTAACCACTGAGCCACCGTGAAGATCATTATTATATATTCATCAATGTTATATTACAAGAGTGATTGAATAAGATTAGGACACAGTGAATTTTCTCTCTGCAGGTGGAGACAATCGGTGATGCCTATATGGTGGCCTCGGGCCTCCCTAAGAGGAACGGGAACAAGCATGCGGCAGAGATTGCCAACATGTCTCTAGACATCCTGAGCTCTGTGGGCACCTTCCAGATGAGACACATGCCGGACGTGCCGGTCAGGATCAGGATAGGTTTGCATTCAGGTATATCGTTGCCCTCCCAATTATTAGCCTTTTCAAATATTGGCAGAGGCATATAAAAGTGTCTTTGGCATAAAAATGTCCTTGTTACTTTATCTCTCTACTGCACCTTATTTATCAATTGTTCAGTCTCTAATCTCTTTCAGAGAAGGGATAGATTTATCAAACACTCTGAAAAGGAAAAGTTGAGTTGTTGCCCATAGCAACCAATCAGATTCTAGCTATCATGTTCTAGAATGTACCAGGTAAATGATAGCTAGATTGGTTGCTATGGGCAACAACTCCACTTTTTAGATGGGTTTCTAAATCTATCTCAAGATCTCTTAGTGCCAGAGATACACAGTGCTGGTTGTCCTCTGTTACTCCTGTGTCTATATTGTTGTCACTTCCATCACTTCCTAGCCATTTTTGGAGAGGGGGTGGTATAGGGATAGTAAGAGGAGTGGAAGACAGGAGAGGAAACAGCGGTGCAGAGAAAAACAGGAACTTGTTTACTGTATATAACAGCACATTCATTTTCAGTGTACAATCTCTTTGTCACATTACACAGGTCCATGTGTGGCTGGCGTTGTAGGCCTCACTATGCCACGTTACTGTCTATTCGGAGACACCGTGAATACAGCTTCACGAATGGAATCCACAGGACTGCGTAAGTCACCACTGCTCTGTGTAGAATTTCACTTTAATCGCAGATCAGCAAACTGCTTTGGAGAGGGGCAGATTTTATTGGGGCTTTGTATAGCAAAAACAATATTTGAGGAGCAGGATTTAGTCCGGCAAGGTTGAACCAGGGCCGTAACTAGGGCTGTGCGACAGGGGCGACCGCCCAGGGCGCAACGTTGAAGGGGGGCGCAATTTAGGAATATTTTAGGTACATTTGGTTAAAATTGAGGGTTAGGGGGGCGGCATTTGTCTATCTCGCCCCAGGCGCTAGAATTCTAAGTTACGGCTCTGGGTTGAACCCATTAGATCGCTGGAAGTCACATGATAATTTTGTATAACGCCGCTGATCTGTATATTAAGAACACAATGACTTAATAATGTCCAAATGTATCTTTCATATGGGGTGATTTTCAGGGGGTCTTGAAGAATTGACAACTTGGAGCTAATTCACAAAAATGCTGAAAAGTATGTCATTATGTCCGCCGAGAGAGCTAGATAGAGCTGCTATTGAAGAATGTGCATGAAATAGCTGACGGGATTTCTAGCTCATTGTCACGGTCATCGCACACAACAATTATTAGCTGTATTAAAGATACTATTTAGGGATGGAACTATCTTAAAGTTACCTCTGTCATCTCCACAAGCCTATTTGACGTGTAAAACAAAAAACTTTTTAGGCAATCTGAAATGGGCCAAAAAAGTTCACTCAACTCTAATTGCAGATATTCTTCATGATGTGCGCTCTTTATCACGAGATGAATATGATTGTATGACATCCATATATTTATCACTCTCTCACAGCTTACAGAATCCACGTGAACCAAAGCACAGTGGCCACACTTCGAACCCTAAAAGAAAACTATAAAATAGAGCTTAGAGGAAAGACAGAACTAAAGGTAAATTGAGCAGATACAAGTGTTACTAAAACATAAACGTTGTGTTAGTTATTTGCGCGCACTCATATTTCTGTTGTCAGAACAGTCCGTTGTATTTATTAAATCAATGATTTGTTTACTGAATAGTAGAACTGTCTTGCTAGCGGCTTCACTATATGCAATAGCAGATTTGGTCCCTGCTTATGACTGCTGTTTATAAATGGGAATAATGTCAGAGAAGCAATGGATTTTGATTTTTGATTTTGTTGTGGAATCTTACATTAATGCGTCAAATTTAAAAAGATTTTTAATATGAGGAAGTGCGAAATAGTGATAAAATAAGCTCTGTCCCAAAAAAATCTGCTCTATTGGGAGGTACAGACTCTATAGAAACAAAAAAATAAAAGGTCCGGACCTTTACTGTTGTTGTTGATAGTAGTAAAACTAAATAAGTATGACTATCAAAGCGTATAGTGTAATTATACGCTGAGAAATAGTCAAAGCATCTTAAACATAAAATATAGACTGATCTAATATTAAGATTCATCTTGTACTAGCATCATAGATACCTATAAATGTTCACATAACATGGCAGAAGTTAAGATTCTTTACATTGTATGTAGGTGAGCGATTTATCGATCGCTGTAAGCTACTGTTCAGTAGACTTACTGGCAGGAAGTCCGACATGCCCAGGACAAATCTGATCCCCCATAATTTGAAATATATTTAATTCTGATAAGCTTAGGAAAGTTTTACGTATATACTTCTGAATGTTATTAGCAGCAGCTTACACATCACAGTAGGTTTAGAGGACCGACAAAGTGACACAGATTACAGAACTGTCACCTTATCTAAGGAGTGATTAGCTAGACTTTTTTTGGTGAAAAGTTCTCTTGAAGAATTAGCGCTTAATATACTGTAAACAGAACAGAGCTGACTGCATTATGCCAATAACATCAACATATTTCCGGTTCACATCGGTAAATGTATATGGAGACTTTCAGTACTAAACTGCACTAAACTAATTCAATCTTTCTTCTGTAGGGAAAAGGTATAGAAGAAACATTTTGGCTAGTAGGAAGAGATGGTTTTACCAAACCTTTACCGAGTCCTCCAGATGTAAAGCCGGGGTAGGTATATTTTTTACCATGTTTACTAAATAATCTGCATAGCCAAGATATGGTAGATGCAGTATAGAGTGCAACTGAATGTGTAAGTATTTGGGTAATTTAAATTGTGCATCTTTGATTTTAAGACACAGGCCCAAAATCTTACCACCTTGGGCCCTGTCCACTATAAACCCATCTTATCCATCATTTATTTATTTATATAGCGCCACTATTTCCGCAGAGCTATACAGAGAACTCACTCACATCAGTCCCTGCTCCATTGGAGCTTACAGTCTAAATTCCATAACATATATATATGCACACACACACACACACACACACACACACACACAGACTAAGGTCAATTTGTTAGCAGACAATTAACCTACCAGTATGTTTTTGGAGTGTGGGAGGAAACCGGAGCACCCAGAGGAAACCCACGCAACACCGGGAGAACATACAAACTCCACACAGATAAGGCCATGGTTGGGAATCGAACTCATGACTCCAGTGCTGTGAGGCAGAAATGCTAACCACTGAGCCACCATCTACTATAGAACCGTCCTATTCACAACCTCTGAATACAGGGGTAAAGCTGAGAGGAGTTCTAAAGAGGGTAACAAAGCTTTCCTGGGGCCTCCTGATCCCATTTGGACTCTACTAATTATGCTAAGTCAAAGAGTTCAATGTACAGTAGAAAGAAACACCGGACACTTTGTGATTGAAGGTCAACCGTACGATCTATGAAGAGTCAATGGTTTTATTTAGTCATTGGGAATTGGTCTGCTATATAATTAGTGGGAAGAGAGTGCTGCTATTTGGTCTGCTATATAATTAGTGGGAAGAGAGTGCTGCTATTTGGTCTGCTATATAATTAGTGGGAAGAGAGTGCTGCTATTTGGTCTGCTATATAATTAGTGGGAAGAGAGTGCTGCTATTTGGTCTGCTATATAATTAGTGGGAAGAGAGTGCTGCTATTTGGTCTGCTATATAATTAGTGGGAAGAGAGTGCTGCTATTTGGTCTGCTACATAATTAGCGGGAAGAGAGTGCTGCTATATAATCCATGGGGTAAACAGGGCTGTCATATACACTGTTGGGTTAGCGCTGTTATATAGTAAATGTAGAGATAAAGAGCTGCTATATAACCAATGAGCAGGATAGTGCTGGTACGTACTCAACGCTTGTAGTGTATTGATATAATCAGAAGGGGACACAGTGTTGCTATACTGGAACCAAACCAGCACTGTCTAAAGCAGCAGTGGGCAGGTGATGTCCCTAGTGCCGCATGCGGCCCTCCGTGCCTTCACTTGTGGCCCCCAACCCATTCCTGGTTTATTTGCAGGTTTGTTTGTTATAGCTTGTAACACTTGTTTAATATACCTGGGCATGTGTTATAATAGATAGGCATCTCTTTCTTTAATTAAATATAGTATGTTAATGTATTACTGAGATTATGGGTAATGTGCGGCCCTCTTGAAGGTTAAAGGGCCGCACCGTGCGATCCCCGGAGTGTATCAGGCTGCCCATTACTGATCTATATTCTCTCTCTCTTCTGCATAAGCCTCTGTTTCAGTTCAGCCATCCTAGCACCCGGCATCCCAGCACCACGAATATTATGTCGATACGCCCCTTGTCTTACTGTTTAGTCAGTGTCAGTGCAAACATTCATCTCTTGTACCCTAGATCGACCCACCAATCACAACCATTTTACTAGAAGGAAATGATTTGTTTTTGTTTGCCGTAACTGATAGCAGAGTCACCGGGCAGAACCTCCCAACCGTCCTGATTTAGGCGGGGCAGTCCCCAATTGAGGGCTCTGTCCTGCTATCACAATCGGGACAGCTTTGTCACGTGGGTGAGAAATTTGGGAGGTATGCCTCAGCCACCGCTGCAATGGAGGTGTTTGGAGGGGCAGCCAAGAACTTCAAAGTGCTAGACACGCCCCCAGGGGCAGTAACCACACCTCCCACCATGACATGACCATGCCCCCTCTCCCGATGCTGACTACTCAAATGTTGGGAGGTATGGATTAATAGTAAGGTGGCCAGGCCAGCCATTAAAACCTGGATGGATCCAGTACACATGCCTAATGGCCACACTGCAATGGTCTTGGTCACATGACTTCAATTTCTAATATTAGAATCTAAACTAATTGCTATGCAGGACTGCTGAATACATATTCTTTGTGCATCTAGTTTTAAATGGCTGATCTGGTAACCCTGTTTACTACATCCACTGACTGCGTATACTATACACAACCTGTCAAATGTTCCTAAAAATTCTAGTTAATACGATTTCATTTTTCCTCTCCTCCCCAATTATTCGCGCTATTGGATAATATGTGAAAATCCTGTTTACGCACTAATAGGCATAGGTGTGTGATTATATATAATAGCATTACTGCCAAATACAAGAAAAGTTGGGTATCAGCAATCTTCTTGGGCCGTTTGTTTTGCATTTAAAGCACCTGCTTTGGCAAATGTCTGCACAGCTTATGTGTTGTCATAAAAATGTACAATGTATTTTGATTAATGTCTGCGTCTCGGAGGTATCGCTTTTATGGAACACAATAAATTTCCGTTAATAGGGTAATATCTCAGCGCAAAGAAAACTGCTTGCTGGGCTCCAAACCAGATAATTGGAAGTGAAAAGATGTAAAAAGAAAAAACAGAAAGGCAAAATAAATACAGCGATCAGCATTAGAAGAGAAAAGGTTCTGTAAAACAGGAATTTTAAAGAACTGCTGTACATGTAAATAAAATTGCAAACATTTCATTGTTAATATGCCATCAGAATAATATATGCCTTCCTCGCTGAGCGGCTGGTGAATATTAATGACAAAGTTGCTGTATAACTTTCCACAAGCGTATCATTAGATTGTGGATGGTTGGGAGAGAAAAGCAAACACTCATAGCTCTGAAACAAACTGTTACTGGTGAACCTAGGTCTGTGTGTGCTAAGTGTCATTTTCTTAAAGCGAACTCAGCATCATTTGGACTGAATTAAATTACCTTTTCCTTTGTACATTTTTAGTTACTTGTTAAAGCGAATTTCCACTTTTTTTGCAATTATCCCTTCCTCCCCTTAATTACCGAAAAATGGGAACCCCACTTTTCATGCAGGTTGAATTTTAGGACACCTATTCGTGTCAAAGCTATCCCACCGTAACAATATCAGGGGAAAACGCAGGACTTGTAGAGGGGGGTTTCCACACCACGCCGCCAGTGGGCGTGACCAGCATACATGGGGGTGTGGCTATAATTTTAGACAGTACTTGGCTGCTCTCCAACTCTTCCTATCCCCATAATATACATGGGCAATGCTGCGTGCACTACTGTTAGGTGCACGCAGCTCTCCCTTTTTAAGCAGAGCTGTGTGAAGTGGGAGCATGGTCCAGCCACCTCAATTATACAGTGCCCCAGGCTTGGAGGGGGGTTTCCAGGCACTAGGAAACCCCTTGGTTTACCTATGGACATGAATGATCCCTAGGTCACCAGGAAAATGAATCGAGTCCTTTCTGGCAGCACTACACATCTGAAACGCATGTGTAAATTTACCTTACAAAAAAGCACCCAATTTGCAATCTGACACTTTTACATGGTTACAAAATATATCAATGACTTGTAATATACTTAGAACATCAACAAGACATATATTATCCAAAATACACCCCAATTGTTTGCTAATATTGTGTTTTCTAATTTTTTGTTCATTCCACAATGTTGTTTTATTTCAGCATTACAAAAACTGTACCGTTTCATAAAAAATGAAATAATTGAGCTGATACCACTATTTCTTCTAGCACTGTCTGTTTTGTAGTATTGCCTTCCTTGGACCAACTCATTAGGACAGTGATAGGCAACAGGAAACCCTATCGCCGCATGTGGCCCTCTGAATTTTTACTTGTGGCCCTCCGCTCCTTGACGCTTTATTGTCAGATGTGTTTGTTATAGCTTGTGACACTTGCCTGCTGATACGTTATTACAGATAGGTGTCTCTTTCTTTGATTAAATCTTTTGTTTTAACTTATTACTGAGATTATGGTAATGTACCGCTCTGTTGACATGTAGAGGACCACATGGCTGGCCCTTGAAATATATCAGGTTGAATATCACAGCATTAGAACTTATGAAAGGCTGAACGTCATATAAGAGTGTCTCTTTTATCCTTGCTAACAATGTGACAATATAATATGCAACTATGAACGCAGACAGAAATCAAGGTAGATTGTTAAACTGAGTACACATTGTAGGATATTACTTCAGATGCGATTTCTGTAACGATTTTACCAATGACTGAAAGTCCCAATGAGCAGCGAATCCTGTGTACACACCTAAATGATTTACCTTCAGATCTGTGATCTTCATCTGTCATAACCATCTGCTGAAAAGATGGTGACACTGTACAGATATCTGCCTACTCGCTGGTCGGGATTGCATACACACTGCCACATTTGCCAGACATCATTCCCAGGACCGGTACAAGGTTTCTTGGTGCTCTACACAAATCTTGAGCCTACCCCCCCCCCCCCCCCCCTAATTCCTAGCCCCACACACACTTGACAGTGTTAAAATAAAAATTGAAACTCTTCTTCCTGGCTGGCAAGGCTGCAGTCCACACGCACTGGTGTCCAGATGTACTGATGTCTGACGCAGAATGCTGTCTTGGCTTCACTGCTGCCCAGGAGCAAACGCAGGAGGCTCCAATTGTTAGATTTCAGAACAAAGCAAACAAAAAACAACTGTTACATACTGGCATGTACCCTGCTGCCCACCAGCTATTCTTTCACATGCCCACCTGTACCATGAGCTCTTGTCACAAATGCCATCTCCATTCTACCAGCTTTTCTCACATGCCCAGCCCTCTGTCTCAATTTTAATTAACTTATCTTCTTTTCTCCTTGTCCGCATCTCCGCATCTTCTTTCTTGCTTCTTGCTTCTTCTTTTCTTCCTGTAACCTCTAGGCTCCTCTCCGCCATGTGGATATGAAGTCTGAGAGGTTACAAGGTGTAGAAGAGATACAGCAGCAACAGAAGGATGGGAGAGCTGGATCACAGATAAAACACAAGTAGTAATAAAGGATGGTTGGTAATGCACAGACGCAGATTTGGGGATAGAGGCGAATCATGTGGGCAAAGAGGGGACAAGTGTTTAATAAGGAATTCCACAGCTTAATTCTTCTATGCTCTTCTCCCAGTGTGGTTCCCAAAAATGTACCCTACATTCAAGATGTGGTCTAAATAGTGACTTATACAATGGAAATACTATGTTTTCATCACATGTATTTATCCCTCAATTTATACATGCCAGGATTTTGTTTGCCTTTGCAGCTGCTGCCTGGCACTGTGCTGCTCAGCTATGTGTCAACTACTATCCATTTCAGTTTTCCCCAATTGTATTCTATGTATAAGCAGTAAAGTAAATATGACAGCCTTAGTGCATAAGTCTACCTTTAATTACATCCATTTTAATCCTCCATGTAATAACTTTAATCCAGTATCTATATGTTCAATTTATAACTATGTTTTTTCTTCTGTCCTTCAACCATTTCTCTATGAATGCACAAACATTTTTACCTAGATCTAATACTCTTAGCTCCTCATAAAAACTAATCATATTAATTAGGCGTATCTGATAATGAAACTATTCTGACATCACGTTATCAAATTATTCTCTACAAAATATTTCAGAGTCCTTCAAACAATTTACCCCGAAAGGAAGTCAGTCTCACTGCTCTATAATTTATAGATTTCGATTTTGTTCCCTTTTTGAAGATTAAAGCCACATCTGCTTTCCGCCAATTTTGTGGCACTGGCCCAGATTTGAGACGGTCCATAAATATAAGTAATAGTGGTTTATCAAATACTGAACTTAGTTCCTTTAGCACACAGGGGTGGAAGGCAACTGCACCAAGTGCTTTGTCTGTTTTAATTATGTTTAAGTGTAACAGCACCTTCTCCTGTGTTGTGCAAGTAACACAACTTATTTTCTGTTATTGTTTCATCTTTTGTGAATACAGGAAAACTTATGTACAAAGATCATTTTGCTCTATCTTCTACAATTATTTTTCCTAGGTCACCATTTAGTTGTCAATGTCATTTAATATTATTTTTCTTGCTGTTTATGCACTTGGAAAACATTTTGGGATTATATGTATTATCTTTTAATTGTCTTTGATAGTCTTATTTCCTTACTATATATTTTTTTCTGTTTCCATAATTAATTTTTAGTCTCATTTAGTTTTAACAACCTAAATGCTCTCTTTTTCCCTTATTAACTTAAAAACTAACTTTGTTAACTACATTAGTTGTTTTCTATTGCTTGAAAAGTTGTTGCGATGCTGCAGTATGTTCTATATTATTATTACCATTTATTTGTGTGGTGCCACAGATTCCGCAGTGCCTAACATAGTAGTGCAGATATGACATTCATGAACACAGTGAGTACAGAGCAGAATAATAAAAGTATGGATGCAGTTAGCAGAACATATCGCATGGCATACAGAAATAATTCAGCATCAGACAGACGGGGACCAACAAGGAAGACAGAGACTGGACAGACGTGAGACATTGGGTAGACGACCCTGTCCATGAGAGCTTTCATTCTAGGGGGAGGGGGATGAGACAATAGGAGCTAAAGGGACATTAAGGTTAGCAGTCTAGGTGAGAGCAGAGGTGGTAGACAGGGAGGCAAACAGTCGAGCTGCAGGAGGGGGGAGTTGAATATGGTATGGATATTGGGCAGGGAGGATGGGGAAGATGGAGCGCATTGGAGGAGAAAAAGTAGGATAGGAGGAGGGGGAGGAAGATGGTGCAGGGTGGAGAGACATGTAAAGTTGTCAGTGTAGTGTGGGTAGAAGCATTTGGGAGTACAGATGAACAGATTGAACATATTGAGAAATGAAGGGAGAGACAAGGTTTGCAAATGATTAATTAAATCAGCAGTGAATTTATCCTTGCCAAGAGGCCGGCAGGGAGTGTCCAGGTAGCGATGGAGATTGTCCTCCTGTAGCAGTGATATCAGGTAGAGTATTCTTCACCTTTTTACCTCCTGTTGAACTCCTGTATAACTCTGAATATTTATCTAATTCACCTAATTCCCTGAAATTATTTTTGAGGACCTTCCATTTGCCCCTAACTTTGTCGTTGGTAGTGATATGAATCATGACCAAGACAGCATTCATGATCCTATCTGACCTCCTAATAATTGAATCCCCAACAACCTAGGCCCTTCACTGCACTCCTGTTGTCTTCCCAACGAGAGCCCTCATTCCCCTGGCTGCTGGTGTAATTATCCTGGTCCAGCAACGCTACTCCTGCTCCAGCGTCTCTTATATCAGCCAATAGGGCTTATTTATTGGGGTCTACCAGATCAGGACTAACTTCAGTACACCACAATTACAGCATACAAGATAAACTGGGCAATCATAGAGTGTAGTATGTTACACCCCCATAGCAGCTGCTACCCCTACTAGCCTGGTAGTTAGTACTATATTTCACAGGTCAAATTGTGATATTTGTCAACCTGCCTTCATTTTAAGAGAGTCCACTGCCATCTAATTGTCAATGATTTTGCAAAGTAATCTTGTATTTATATCTACATGTATTGAAAATAGGGTTTGGCAAAGATACATTTCATAAGTGAATTACCGTGCGAGTCGTCCATTCGTGTGCAAACATAATATATGGTTGGCTAAAACTTTTGCCGTTGAGCTATCCTTTTTTCCTAGAGACATAATCACTCTACTAATGACGTATATGTCTACTGCAGGTGTATTGCCCATGGTTTAACCCCGGAAGAAATTGCTGAGTTCAAAAGGAGAAAAGCTGAAAAACTGCTTTCTAAAAAGGAGTAGAGATGAGGTAGAAGCAAAATTCTAATTATGTCTGGGTGTTCTGTGTGCATGATATTGTGTTAATGTATCTCAACCAGTAACCAGCAAGAGTAACCCTGGTGAACGCCAAGCTACCGGGCTTATTTAATGTCATTGTGTTATGTGTAGAATTGTTTTGTATCCCATAGCAACCGATTGCACAATGATAGGTAGAACCTGTTTGGTTGCTAAGAGTTACAGCATCTCTGTGCAGAGAACCGTTCACAAATACCCTATTTTAGTTGTTTGTTTTCATTTAAAATTCCTTGCTACATCTTAACATAGGGCCTGATTCATTAAGGATCTTAACTTGAGAAACTTCTAATTTCAGTCTCCTGGACAAAACCATGTTACAATACAAGGGGTGCAAATTAGTTTTCTGTTTTGCACATAAGTTAAATACTGCCTGTTTTTTCATGTAGCACACAGAGATCAACTTTAAATTTCAGTGTACAAATAAGCTATCAAGTATTTGTGTGCTACATGAAAAAGCAGTCAGTATTTAACTTATGTGCAAAACAGAAAACTAATTTGCACCCCTTGCATTGTAACATGGTTTTGTCCAGGAGACTGAAATAAGAAGTTTCTTAAGTTAAGATCCTTAATGAATCAGGCCAATAGTTTTGATGTACACTTGGTGAATTCCTTGTTAGTAATACATGAATTTACAAAAAGTTGTTCTGAGATTTTTTAAACCTTTAGAGCCTTACAGATGAACTGGGCAAACTTTGATTAGATTTATGCTATACATATTAATGAAACTTCAGCCTATTAGTTCACTTGGAACTAGTGATATCATGAGGCATATCTCAGTTATTGGTTCAACGACTGTTTTTGGTTTGACCCCACTCCTTACCTCTAATATAAGGGTCATTTTACGAGCTGCAAAAACCACAGTGCAAATGTTGTGATATCACGGGCCACGTGCTAGAGCACCTAGTTTTATGGGAAAGTGCATGCATTTTGTTCTCCAAGGTGGTGAAGTCTGTGGGGGTGCCACAACGTGTTGGGCAGTTCAGGTTCGTTCCCTGCTAAGTGAGAATTGTGCCTACTTTTTACACTGAAGTCCGGAAGTAAGTTTTAATTTTGAAAGAGTTGTTTTATTTAGGGCTGGGGATGATGTATTCAGATGGGCTGTGAAGGAATAGGCCTACTTCTTGGACAATGTGTAGCTGCTGCATCACCTCTTTGCTGGTTGCTGTGGCTGAATACTTTGTTATTGCCTCATCATCATTTATTTATAATGTGCCACAAATTCTGCAGCGCTGTACAGAGAATATTTATCATTCACATGAGTCCCTGCCGCAAAGGAGCTTACAGTCTAAATTCCCTAACACACACATACTAGTGTTAATTTTGTCAGTAGCCAATAAACCTACCAGTATGTTTTTTTGGATTGCGGGAGGAAACCCATGCAAACATGGGGAGAACACATACAAACTCCACACAGAAAAGACCCCAGGTCTGTGAGACAGAAGTGTTTACCACTGAGCCACCATGCTGGCTTAGTGGTTAGTTTACTGTGGATCAGGACTGCTGGGCAGCTGGCTGAGCGCTGACTTAGGGAAACTGGGCTCACTGCAGGACAACCGGCGGAGGTGTTAAAGTGTGAGCTTTAATCTGTAACTAGGAACACAGCAGTGTACAGACAGGCTTCACAGAAAAAGAAATAATAGTAATAGTGCTTATTAGCTCATCTAGATCCAAGAGCTTTTCACTTAAGTGTATATATATATATATATATATATATATATATATATATATATATATAAACCACAAGATTTCACATGGGTTACTAGCCCTCCTTTTAATCAGTTTTTACAAAATTCTAGGAGCGCGTAGACCGCAATCTTAATCAATCCTGTCAGACCCTTTTATTTGTCCTGTGGACAAAGCTCGTTGTCAGCTGGAGATAATGACGCTCCACTGCAGTACGTTTCCCTCTTGGAAGGATACCCTGGCTCTATGTCCCATTGGAGGGTTTTATCTCAAGAGTATTGGTCCTGAAAAACGGACACCGCCTGCAGGCGCGGGCGCATCCCGTGGCATCCCGCATCCCTGTTAGGGCCGGCCTTTCAGCGGTGAGACTGAGCGGCCCGGGGGACCGATGCCCCTGCCTAGCCCGCCCCTGACCGCCTGCCTTCCCCTTTGACCCCTGCAGGTATTGGCTCCTGCAGGTCTGGCAATGAGCTAAATGCTGAGTAACTACAGGGAACAATACATTGACAACCTTTATAGGTGGGGAGAGATAAGCTAACTCCTAGTTGAACACCTTGTTGCAAACACTGCTACCTTACTCTTGAGTCACCAGAAGATTCTCCTCCACTTTATCCTGTTACTATTTTTGTGAACAAAGGAATATACTGCCCTGCAGGGGGCAATCAAGGGTGATGGAGAGCGGGGTGTCATAAGTGTTACAACTAATGGCTAGTTCTCTTTTTTTTTTTTCAAAATGCCTACTTTGCCCCATAGAGCTGGAAAATGGTTGTAAATGATCAGAGTTTTGACTAAATTCAAACAGTGGGTATGTAATTTAGTTTTCAAAAGTGAGATGTGCTTTGTACTGAAATACAATAGCACCACATACTAAAATTATGTAAATGGTGCATGGGACTTGGGGAGTTAAACATTTCGGAAAGGCCTTTTAATTTGCAATACCCAAGTAGGTATATTAAGGTGTAAAAATATATTTATATACATATATGTATGCATGCGTGTGTATGTATATAGATACATAATAATTTGGTGCAGTTTTATTTAATATAATAATAATAATAATAATAATAATAAATATTTCAGATTTAAACACAGCTCAAGATAAAATGGATTGACCTATAACTTATAAGTCCTAACCCTTACCCTGAGGATATATTTTTTTATTTTTCATAGTTCTTGCAGATAAATATACTTACTTAAAGGAGGACTCCAGCATAAATCCATACCTGTTACCTGTGATCTACACAAAACAGAATTTTCCTTGTCGTTACTTACTAATATGGTGTAATGTGCACAAATGTACTATAGCCCACAGCATCCAATCGGATTCAAGCTTTTTTTTCGTTTTCTAGCAAACATCTGATTGGTCTCTCTGGGTTACAGCACAATGTATCATAATTCGAGTATGGGTTGCCCCTTGGCATAGTTTGTGGGTGCACCACAAAAAGGGCAGAATGGTAATTCCTCCAGGTCTGTGGCACGTGCCCGTATATGTTGCCTATCATTGCCTCATATCCATTTATCCTGGTTTACTGAAATACACAGCCTTGACTGCAGATAGACAGACAGGAGCTATTACCTGTATCTGATTTTGAAAGGAAATCTATTATGGATTGCTGAGCAGACTTCTCGCATCAAGCTTCTCAAATCATCACGAGAACTCGCGGAATGTGGAGAAGGGCCTGTTATATCTCATAGCTGTGTCTGTTTGGTGTCATGTGCAGACCAGTCAGATTGCCAATGCAGATGGATTTCCTTTGTTATCGTCTGCAATGTGCTGATTACCCACTAGTGTTGCATTAAATGCCATGATACCACATGACGTTTGACATGCGTTGATCAAGAAGCGCTGAACTTGGGGGGAGGTGTTAATGGCGAGCACTCCACCGATCCCCTGCATTCACACGCCGGTCACAAGTTAATTGGCCTAGCAGTGTTTGACATGTGTAGATTAATGGGCACTTGCATTTGCTGCCATAGGAAGGGTGGGGTAATGTGCGTTCACTTGCGCAAAACTCTTGTAAATGGACCTATCAGCATTGGAAAAATTTATGCCATAACACAATTGATCCTGACCGCAAATTCTAGTGGGTATTTGTGGGCATACCCATTAACAGTCTTTTACTAGCAGTAATAAATGCTAGTAGCAGCAATTAGTTTGATGAAAGTGAGTAAGAGGTCTTAGGACAGGCTGGCTCCAAGTATATTGATGTTGCTGTGCTTCCTACATAGGAAGCACAGAATGCACATGGAATGATTCAAAATGATTGTATGGTAACCCTATGGTTAAAAAAACATACTAATAAAATTAAATCAGTGTACATTATGCAACATTTGTAGATTATATAAATAAAAAATAAATAAAAAATCAGCCAGATTTGCTCTAATTTTTCAATTTGGCTTTATTTACTAAAATAGTGACCCGTTTTATATCTGCATTCTCATTTGGCTGTTGTAAGTGAAACAGATTTGTGGAATGTGTACCACATTAATGCTTGTTAATAACCTAATGCATCTCAAAACAAAAACCTCCAAATATGTGATAACAACATTTTCTTTTTTTGTTTTGTTTTTATTTTTTACAGGGAAGACTGGCAGGAAACCATAAACAAGGAAATTAAATCACTCTTTTGGAAAACAAGGAAGAGTATAGCAAAAGGATTTTAGGACTTTCGCAATGTCCCACCTCCTGAACGTTGGGGACAAGAATGACATCGTTTGGAAAGCTTTGTTCCTCGATGACTATATTCATTGGACTCACAGCCAAAGAGAGGAATATTTCAGAGACTTGAGAGTGAAATGGGCAAAAGATTGGTCAAAGAATGTTTTTGTATCAAGGCTGGGCCTAGTTACACTGCAAACACTCTAGTTGTGCTGTAGAATGTTTTGTAAGTGTCAAGACAGACTACTACAGCATACAGTGAAGCTGATAACAGACAATTTTATATTACTAACTCGAAGCTGTGACTTGAGTAAGATGGAACTTGTTCAGAATAAAAAGCAGCACACAGAGAGGTAAAAATATTGAACAAGCAGAGGAGGTCTGACAACTAGGGAACTACATGGTAAGATAAGACTTGATAGTTTACGATTTAATTTAAGGGTGTTCTCAACATTAGAAAACGTAACCTCTTTTAAGAGAGTTTAATTTTGTTTAATATTTGTTAATAGCTATACTTAATTAACAAACACAATGCAGTACAGAATTAACCTCTGTACTCTTCCTGGGTCTTGGCTGTAAGCATTGTACTTATGACACATTTCAGTATAGTTCCATAAGTATGGAAGGGAAACTTTGGCAGTCACAGCCTGGGCCCTCATTTAATCACCATGAGAGCTCACAGGTAGGTACAAGAACAGTACCCCTAATAGGTGTTTGGATGGGGAATTTTTTTCTGAGTCGGAAACCCTCTTTACCACATCCGAATAAATATTTACTTTTGTTGTAATTGCTCTTCAATATTAGTTGCAAACCTCAGTTACCAATAATAATCTTAAAATCAGTCTAGTAGTAAACAATATCACTTTTCGCCGTCATAATTCCAGGTATGTATAATCTACATTTGTTCTCCAGGAACATGGAGCTTTTATAAATATATAAAATATCTAGTTCTTAATTTAGATGTAATGGCTAGGTCTAAAAATGCCTAAAATAAAGTTAAAACAATGCAATGAAAAAATACAATAATAACAATATACAATAAACAAACAAAAAAATAAGTCACAACATACTTCATAATGAAAATGGCTTATTCTGGGCAGAAATTATATTGAACCTGAAGTACATTTACCTAATTAATTGTTATACTGTAATTCCCCATTTTTAAAAATAAACATATTACAATACATAGAGCAAGTCATTCAGTTGAGGAATTCAGTACTCAGTAAATGAAGGCACATTTATAATAGCCGGACTGCAGGAGTATCATAGAAGAAAATGAAAAATATTAACATGATACTGTTTTTTTCTTATTAATTAGCATTTGATTATATATGTTACCAAGTTTTACATAGGTATATTTCTAAGGATTTTATTCAGTTTAATTTTTCTTAAAAATGGTCCCTTTTTATATTTAAAAAATGACAATTAAAATGCAATTTAGCATGACTATAGAAAAATAGAGGGTACAAATTTAAAAAAATATGATGTAGAATTTTATTTTATTTTGAAGACCTAAAAGAAAAATATTTTAGAATTTTAAATTGTTTTGATATAAATCTCTGCATCAGAAATTTATATTAAACATAGTGTATATACATGTATGGCATCAAAGTGTTCAATAGTATGTTTCAATCACTAAGCTGAGAGCTATATTAGAACATTTAAGCAATAGTAATAACATAAATAGTATTGAAAAATGTCAGTAAAAATAAATCCCTTTTTTATGGAGGGGTTAATAAAAAAATAAATAAAAAAAAGTAAACTAATAAGAAAAAATGTCTTCCTCGGATATTTATTCTTGACCATTTTTAATTTAATTATTTATTTTTAACTGCTGCTGCCTGACTGACCTTAGGAGATTACAGCAAACTTTGTAGCATAGTCATACTGGAAAATAATGTAACAGTAAATCATTTTACATATTTAAATTATATATATATATATATATATGACTAAAAGCACTTTTTAAACCAAAGTGTCTTCTGTAACATCAAGGCATCTCTTTAAAAATGTGCTCTTCTAGAATGTTTGCAAATTTAGCACCTGATAAATAGAACTAAAACGGGAAAAAAAACTAATATATTTTATTGCCACTAAATATGGTGGATACAGTTATGGTTTTTAATCCCTTAACATCTGATCATTTATTGTTTCTTCAAAATGTATTAACTGTACAAAAAAAATGCATTCATGGTCTCTATATAGGCAGACATTTTGATAAACAATGCTTTAATAACAAGTATACTAAAATATACAGTGGACCATGTTTAGAAATATAAATATAAAACTTTTATTAGCATCCCCTGTCTGGAAAATCATGCAATTGTTGATTTAATGGCAGCTCTTTTCATTAATGGGTTATTTGTAAATATATTACTGAGTAAGTAGTTAATATCTTGAGAAAATAGCAATTTATTTTTTAGCCAAAATAGCAATTAAATATTTTAAATGCATCGAATTGTTTGATATTAAAATAACATTGGTGTGTACATTATTTGGCTGGAATACAGCTTGTGGTAACCGAATCCAAATGCTGACCCATTAATTTCAATACATGTGTTGTAAAACAGTATGTAGTTTATTATACAATGTAGAGTATATATTTTAATGTTACAGAGATAGATTGTAGATAGTATTATACATTTTTATATGTGCAATATTTTTAGGTTTGTAAAATATATTTCTGTAAATAAATTTTATTTGGTAAAACAGTGCATTTTTATTGGATTATAGATGGCCAGAGATTAAGGATTTTTGGCGCAAAAATTGCATCATAATAATAATCTTATTGCACTGAAATTCATAAATGAATGAAAAATGTGTAAATTTATCTTTTTTAATAGAGATAATTATTGAATATTTGTGAATTTGTGATAAGAAAACATTGAACCTCCATTTAATATATCATTTGTTTTTGCTATCATTTTTTCTTTGAAAACATTTACATGTCATTAATGAATAAATAATTATCTTTTAGTGAATATATATATATATATATATATATATATATATATATATATATATATATATATATATATATACTAGCAGAATACCCGGCGTTGCCCGGGATTTAAAGAATGTTTATTTACAAAAATCAATCTAAATATTAAACATACATGTAAATATCATGTTAAAATTGGACCAGTAGAAGGTGAAAAGTGAAAATGTCAAACTGTATTTGAACTGTATATGATGGAACGAACCGATAAACAATTACTTCAAAACAGCTTGATAAACTATATTTCTCGTTTCTTCATTTGGGGCAAATACATACAAATTTCTTGGTGATCCAACTCTTGAGCACACAACGTAAAATTGTGCATGAGAAAAGCAAGTTGATTCCAAGTTGACTCCAGCTACATGTAAAGATTGTCCTTGGGCCTTATTGATAGACATGGCAAAAGCTAAACGAACTGGAAATTGTAGACGCTTAAATTGAAATGGCATATCAGATGGAATGAGAGGTATGCGTGGAATGAAAGCATTGTCACCTTTTGCACAGCCTGTCAAAATAGTTGCTTCAATGACATGAGAATTGAGCTTTTGGACTACTAATCTTGTACCGTTACAAAGTCTTGGAGGATTTAAATTTCTGAGAAGCATAATGGGTGATCCAATCTTCAGTACCAGGTTATGCGGGAGGTTGTAAAGAGTTTAAAAATTCAGTAGGATAGTGCACAGCCTTATTTTATTCAACAACGGTATCTATTGATTTGTATAATATGGCTTCTCCAGGCAACTCTTCTTGAATCTTTAAGTTGATGTTGTTTACACAATTATTTTAGTTACTGGATGAAGCGGCATTAAACCATTTCCAATATTTAACAAATGATCAGCAAACTGACCGTCTATTGTGTTGCCATGCAGAGAAACTCTCATATTTGTGGTTAGTCGCAAAGTGCGAACATGCCTCCAAAGATGTGATGATTTAAGGCATGCATTAATTTCATCCGCCATTGTTCCTTTTGGAATGACCGGCAATGTTTGTCGAAAATCTCTAGCCAATACAACAGTGACTCCACCCATTAGTAAATCATTGCCTCTTAAAAATTGAAGTGTTTGATTGAGGGCCTGTAAAGCATTTTTGTGTGACATGGTGCATTCATCCCATACAATGACCTGACATTCCTGCAGAATCTGAGCTTTTTCTGTTCATTTAGTGATATTGCAGACGGGAGTTTCACTTCGGGCCAGATTAAGCGGTAACTTGAAAGCTGAATGTGCTGTTCTTCCACCAGGGAGCAAAGTTGCAGCAATTCCAGAAGAGGCCACAGCAATAGCTATCTTGGAATGTACTCGAATTTTAGCAAGTAACAACTTGATGAGAAACGTCTTACCTGTTCTTCCGGGTGCATCCAGAAAAAATATTTTTCCCCTTTTTTTTGGAACTTCTTCCAAGACATTGTTTAAGACATTCCAGAGTTATGGTCGTTTTCGATGATTTTCAGGTGTTACCCCCCTCGCCACCCCCACCCTTAGGAGTGCTAGGGGTGTCTTGCCCCCACAATATTTGTTGTCAGACTGTAAGTCATATGTGTACCAGGTTTGGTGTAAATTGTTCCAGACATTCCAGAGTTATGGTCGTTTTGGATGATTTTTAGGTGTTACCCCCCTCTCTACCCCCACCCTTAGGAGTGCTAGGGGTGTCTTGCCCCCACAATATTTGTTGTCAGACTGTAAGTCATATGTGTACCAGGTTTGGTGTAAATTGTTCCAGACATTCCAGAGTTATGGTCGTTTTGGATGATTTTTAGGTGTTACCCCCCTTGCCACCCCCACCCTTAGAAATGCTAGGGGTGTCTTGCCCCCACAATATTTGTTGTCAGACTGTAAGTCATATGTGTACCAGGTTTGGTGTAAATTGTTCCAGACATTCCAGAGTTATAGTCGTTTTGGATGATTTTTAGGTGTTACCCCCCTCGCCACCCCCACCCTTAGGAGTGCTAGGGGTGTCTTGCCCCCACAATATTTGTTGTCAGACTGTAAGTCATATGTGTACCAGGTTTGGTGTAAATTGTTCCAGACATTCCAGAGTTATGGTCGTTTTGGATGATTTTTAGGTGTTACCCCCCTTGCCACCCCCACCCTTAGAAATGCTAGGGGTGTCTTGCCCCCACAATATTTGTTGTCAGACTGTAAGTCATATGTGTACCAGGTTTGGTGTAAATTGTTCCAGACATTCCAGAGTTATGGTCGTTTTGGATGATTTTTAGGTGTTACCCCCCTCGCCACCCCCACCCTTAGGAGTGCTAGGGGTGTCTTGCCCCCACAATATTTGTTGTCAGACTGTAAGTCATATGTGTACCAAGTTTGGTGTAAATTGTTCCAGTCATTCCAGAGTTATGGTTGTTTTCGATGATTTTTAGGTGTTACCCCCCTTGCCACCCCCACCCCGTAATGAATTTCAATTTTAAATTTTTTTAGTTGCCTCCGTCATGTTTTAATACACTCGTATGCAAAATTTCATGATCCCCGCTTGAAAAATGTGGATTTGTATAGAAAGACAGACAGAAGGACAGAAGGACAAATTTTCTCTTTTATATATTAGATATATATATATATATCTATATATATAGATATATATATCTCAACACCAACTTTTTAAGGTGTCTGTTCAAAAATCACTTCAATGCTAAAAAAAAACGTTTGGAGATTTTGTTTTAACTAGAGATGGGCGGGTCCGGTTCTCCGAGAACCGAACCCACCCGAACTTTGGGTATCCGAGTACCGAGCTGAGCAGCTCGGTACTCTCCCGCCCATTCCGAATCCAAATCGAGGCCGAACGTCATTGTGACGTTGTCGGATCTCGGGACTCGGTTCTCGCGATACTTCAACTTTATAAATACACGCCTCCACAGCAATCCATCGCCATTTGACAGAGGGAGAGAGCAGGGTGTAGTCATAGGCTAATTAGAGCAGGGACAGAGAATACAATATTGTTCTTGCAATTGCTCTAACCAAAATCGCTAGTGCAGAGAGGAGGATAGAGGTTTATTATTTTTTCTTCAAATTTGGCACTCCCCAGCGCTTTTGGGGTGTCCCCCATAATTGTGCATTAATATTTCTGGCTGTCAAAAGTCATATCTGTCAGCAGTATCTACTAAATAATTTGTAGCACACCTCAGTGTTTTTGGGGTGTCCTCCCTAATTGTGCATTAATATTTCTGGCTGTCAAAAGTCATATCTGTCAGCAGTATCTACTCAATAATTTTTAGCACTCCTCAGTGTTTTTGGGGTGTCCTCCCTAATTGTGCATTAATATTTCTGGCTGTCAAAAGTCATATCTGTCAGCAGTATCTACTCAATAATTTTTAGCACTCCTCAGTGTTTTTGGGGTGTCCTCCCTAATTGTGCATTAATATTTCTGGCTGTCAAAAGTCATATCTGTCAGCAGTATCTACTCAATAATTTTTAGCACTCCTCAGTGTTTTTGGGGTGTCCTCCCTAATTGTGCATTAATATTTCTGGCTGTCAAAAGTCATATCTGTCAGCAGTATCTACTCAATAATTTTTAGCACTCCTCAGTGTTTTTGGGGTGTCCTCCCTAATTGTGCATTAATATTTCTGGCTGTCAAAAGTCATATCTGTCAGCAGTATCTACTCAATAATTTTTAGCACTCCTCAGTGTTTTTGGGGTGTCCTCCCTAATTGTGCATTAATATTTCTGGCTGTCAAAAGTCATATCTGTCAGCAGTATCTACTCAATAATTTTTAGCACTCCTCAGTGTTTTTGGGGTGTCCTCCCTAATTGTGCATTAATATTTCTGGCTGTCAAAAGTCATATCTGTCAGCAGTATCTACTCAATAATTTTTAGCACTCCTCAGTGTTTTTGGGGTGTCCTCCCTAATTGTGCATTAATATTTCTGGCTGTCAAAAGTCATATCTGTCAGCAGTATCTACTCAATAATTTTTAGCACTCCTCAGTGTTTTTGGGGTGTCCTCCCTAATTGTGCATTAATATTTCTGGCTGTCAAAAGTCATATCTGTCAGCAGTATCTACTCAATAATTTTTAGCACTCCTCAGTGTTTTTGGGGTGTCCTCCCTAATTGTGCATTAATATTTCTGGCTGTCAAAAGTCATATCTGTCAGCAGTATCTACTCAATAATTTTTAGCACTCCTCAGTGTTTTTGGGGTGTCCTCCCTAATTGTGCATTAATATTTCTGGCTGTCAAAAGTCATATCTGTCAGCAGTATCTACTCAATAATTTTTAGCACTCCTCAGTGTTTTTGGGGTGTCCTCCCTAATTGTGCATTAATATTTCTGGCTGTCAAAAGTCATATCTGTCAGCAGTATCTACTCAATAATTTTTAGCACTCCTCAGTGTTTTTGGGGTGTCCTCCCTAATTGTGCATTAATATTTCTGGCTGTCAAAAGTCATAACTGTCAGCAGAATCTACTAAATAATTTTTAGCACTCCCCAGTGGTTTGCGCTCAGAATGGATTCAAAGCAGTCCACATATGATCTAAATGAGCAACCAGGTTCTGTCACCAGTCCTGATGTTAGTGTTCCCAGTACGTCATCTGGCCAAGGCGATGTCAAACAACAGAGTGTTTTCAAATTAGTGCAAAAAACAAAAACCAAAAAAAAATTTACTGTATTGAAGCGAAAAAGAAGTGTAACTGAGCAAAAGTTAAGTGACGATAAAAAAAAAATTGCAAGCATGCCATTCTACACACGCAGTGGCAAAGAGAGAATGAGGCCTTCACCTTTGGCTATTAGTGGCAGATCCCAAAAAGTTACCCAGCCTACAATTGGTGCACAACTACTGTTACGCGTCAAAGCTGAGCTGCAAGATAACAGTGAGGCATTACAGGAGAATATTTGCTCTGATTCACAAATGACAACAATCCCTGTGGAGAGTCCATCCAACAGTGGGATGTCTAATCGTGAGCATTCTGCTGATGTGTGCCTTAATAGCCCGAGTGTAGCCGGTGATACCCAAATTGAGGATGCCACTTTGGAATTAGAAGAGGATGAGGGGGAGATTTGTGTAGGCGACGAGGGCGCTAATGAGGATGTTGATGAGGATGAGGTTGTTTGTGTAAGTCCTGCACCAGTGGCAGCAGTTCTGGCACGTGACAAGAAAAAGGCCATTGTCATGCCTGGGCATAAAACAAAAAAATCCACTTCTTATGTGTGGAATTATTTCTACCCAAATCCAGACAACAATTGTATAGCCATTTGTAGTGTATGTGAAGCCACAGTCAGTCGAGGGAGGGACCTTAACCATCTTGGAACCTCGTCTATGTTACGCCATTTAATGAGAGTTCATGGCAAAGTGTTGGGAAAAGCTGAAAGTTCTTCCCAAAAGAATACAAGCACTCCCTCATCAGCTAAGACCCTCCGCTCACCGACATACCGACGGCTACAAAATACACCCACCACACCATCCTCATCAATATCCTCAGTAGCGCTCGGAGTTAGCCCGGCATCCCACTTAAGGCTGGATGACTCCGGCACTATTATTGATTCCTCTGAAGAAAGCGTTAGTCCTGCTGCTGCTGTTGCTGCTGCTGGGGGTGAATCGTCATCCCAGAGGCAGGTGAATAAAATGAGCAGTCCTACATTTCAGCAATTAACTGTGAAACAATCATTTGCGAGGGGAAGCAAATATGACAGCAGTCACCCAGTCGCCAAGCGAATCACAGACGCCATGGCTGCAATGTTAGTGTTAGATCTGCGTCCAATCTCCACAATAAACGCAGCTGGTTTTTCACAGTTAATTGAGGTTTTGTGTCCGCGTTACAGAATTCCATCGCGACACCATTTCTCCCGTAAAGCTATTCCACAACTATACCAAAAAGTGTGTAAAAATGTAGAGATTGCGCTGAAAAATGCCATTCTGCCCACTGTTCACTTAACCACAGATATGTGGACAAGTGGAAGTGGCCAAACCAAAGACTATATGACTGTGACAGCCCACTGGGTTGGTCATTCACCTTCACCAGCAGGAACAGCACCAGCATGTACACCACTACGTAACATTTGTCACAGGCAGGCCACTCTTTGTATCACCGGCTTCACTAACAGGCATACGGCTGACAATTTGTTACGCAAACTGAGAGATGTGATTGATGCATGGCTTATACCACTCGGACTCTCCCCAGGGTATGTCATTTCAGATAACGCCAACAATATAGTGCGAGCATTACAGCTGGGTGATTTCCAACATATTCCCTGTTTTGCTCACACCATCAACTTGGTGGTGCAGAGCTTCCTACGAAATAACCGTGAGGTGCAGGAGATGCTTTCGGTGGCCCGTAAAATTTCAGGCCATTTCAGGCATTCAGCCACAGCATGTAGGAGATTACAGCAGCTCCAAGAGCAGTTTAACTTGCCCTGCCACCAACTTAAGCAAGAGGTGGTAACTCGGTGGAATTCCACCCTGTACATGCTTCAGAGGATGGAGGAACAGCGCAAAGCCATCCAAGCATATTGCACAAGTCATGACATTGGGAAAGGAGGGGGGATGTATTTCACTCTTGCACAGTGGGGAATCCTTTCAGTGCTGTGCAAGGTGCTGAAACCATTTGAAGTTGTGACATGTGAGGTCAGTGCAGACTCTGCTAGTTTGAGCCAAGTCATTCCTTTAATTAGACTATTGGAAAAGCAGCTTGAGAAAATGAAGGAGGAGCTGAAAGCAAGCAATTCAGCAAAGTATGTTGGCCTTGTCGATCAAGTACTTAATTCGCTTCACAATGATCCTCGAGTTATTAAGATCTTGAACTCGGATCAGTACGTTTTGGCCACTGTGCTTGATCCAAGGTTTAAAACCTACATTGAGTCTTTACTTGTAAATGAGCGAGATGTGAACTTTTGCAAGGAGCTATTGCTCAGCAAGTTGGCCGCTGAACTGGGCCTCGGCTTGACGACGTGTCCTCCTTCACTTTCTCAAGCTGTTGCTCGTAAAAAATTAAATTTCCAAAAAAGAAGCAGGGAAGACACAGGGGGCAGACCAGAACAATTTAACATCTGGGCTGGTTTGAAGGATTTTTCAAAAAAATGTGTCACTTTGCCCATAACTCCATCCAATATGAGTATAAACATGCAAAGGATGGTGGAGGATTACTTTCAAGAGGTAGTTGATATGGAAATGTCAGACAGTCCCTTTCCTTACTGGGAAGAAAAGCAGGCCATTTGGAAACCCATGTACAAACTTGCTTTGCAATACCTAAGCTGCCCACCCTCCAGTGTGTACTCTGAACGAGTGTTCAGCACAGCAGGGAACTTAGTCAGTGATCGCCGTAGAAGGTTACTTCCCAAAAATGTGGAGAAAATGATGTTTATAAAAATGAACTACATCTTCCACGAGGAAGGCCTTCACCATCCAAGACATCCAAGCACTGACTGTTCTCTAATGGCGGATTCAAGCGGCGATGAATTGATAGTCTGTGATGATGACGTACACACTGATGAGGGTGAGGATTAAGCTGAAGATGATGCCGATAACATCTTTTTAAAACTTTCTATGTAAGTGTAGGGTGCAATCTACCCCCAAAGAGGAAAGGGACTTGTGGCATTTCCATATCACATACCATCTTGAAAGGCTGCTGTTAGGGCAATTTATCCTTAAGGGTAGGGTGTCATAGACAGAGTGACCCTAAACTGGCTTTGTCCATTTTTCATAATATTGTACAGTCTATAATGGCTGAATTTTTTGGTATTTTATACAAGTGGAGGGGGGCCTAGAGAGACAGAGTGACCCCAAACTGTCTTTCTCCATGTCAATTAATATTGTACAGTCTATAATGGCTGAATTTTTTAGTATTTTATACAAGTGGAGGGGGGCCTAGAGAGACAGAAACCAAACTGGCTTTCTCCATGTCAATTAATATTGTACAGTCTATAATGGCTGAATTTTTTGGTATTTTATACAAGTGGAGGGGGGCCTAGAGAGACAGAGTGACCCCAAACTGTCTTTCTCCATGTCAATTAATATTGTACAGTCTATAATGGCTGAATTTTTTAGTATTTTATACAAGTGGAGGGGGGCCTTGAGAGACAGAAACCAAACTGGCTTTCTCCATGTCAATTAATATTGTACAGTCTATAATGGCTGAATTTTTTGGTATTTTATACAAGTGGAGGGGGGCCTTGAGAGACAGAAACCAAACTGGCTTTCTCCATGTCAATTAATATTGTACAGTCTATAATGGCTGAATTTTTTGGTATTTTATACAAGTGGAGGGGGGCCTTGAGAGACAGAAACCAAACTGGCTTTCTCCATGTCAATTAATATTGTACAGTCTATAATGGCTGAATTTTTTGTTTTTTTAAAAAAGTGGAGGGGGGCCTATAGAGACAGAAAGCAAACTGTCTTTTTCCATTTCTTTACATATTTAACTATAAGTGTAGGGTGTAATATACATTCAAAGACGATGGCTGCATTGCCAATATGCATAGATGGAGAGGAAGACAATCTGTTTTGTGTGTAGAATAAATGAAGGCCTACCAACGAAGAATTAAACAGTTTTTTTGGATGATTTATTACCTCAACAATTAGATTACTTATCTCTAAAACAGTTGGAGCACTAAATTGGGTTATTTTAGGCACAAAAACATGTATTTTCCAACAAAATAGCAAAACAAAACCAAACAAAACCAAAACCAAAACCAAAACACGCAATGGCGGTTTTGCAAAACCAAAACCAAAACCAAAACACGACGGTAATCCAGATCCAAAACCGAATCCAAAACCAAAACACGGGGGTCAGTGACCATCTCTAGTTTTAACATTTCTTTATAAAAACACATACTTTTGGGAATTTGGCTGGTTGAGTGGTGAGAATTATATTTCTATGGCAATGCAGTGACTTGATATGCATTGATTACGAAGAAGAATATAGCTTATAGCAATGAATTCCAAGTCAATGTCCGAATTTCAGTAATTGGTCATATTTTGCTAAATGAAATGGTGCTAGCCCCATTAATCATCACTCTTATGTTTCCTTCATTTTCCTTCATTTTCTATACTGACACCGTGGGCTACCCTCTCCTGCTGAAAACCATCCACTCCATTGGCCTCCATTATATAGTCCTCTCCTGGTTTACCTCCTCCCTCTCCTACCAATGTTTTCATGTATGCCATATTTGTACTACTATGTTAGGCACTACAGAATCTGTGGTGCCATACATATAAAGTATAATAATAATAATAATAATAATAATAATAGCACCACTCCCTCTCCTTCACTTCCCCTGATTCCACCCTCCTCCTTCTCTATTTGTCAGTGTATCCCAAGGGCCCATTCCCTACCTCCTTCGCTCTCTCTATACTTCTTACCTTGGTGATCTTAACAGCTCCTTTGGCCTCCAATACCACCCCTACACCAATGAAACATAAATTTACCTTTCCTCCCCAGAACCCTCTCCTTCACTTCACTTCCTCTCTAGCATCACCAATTGTCTTTCTCCAATTTCTCTTGGGTGTCCTAGCACTTCCTCAAGCTTAACATGTCCAAAAATGAACTCACTCACTCCCCCCATCTCAGGGTCCCCTCACGTCCCCTAATCTCCCTTTCCAATCACAACACTTGCCTCTCCTCTGTTTTCCAAGTGCACTACCTGTTTGTCATACTTCATTCCTCCCTCTTCTTCACTCTCAACATACAGTCTGTCTCCCAATCCTGTCACATCCACCACTGCACCATCTGCAGGATCAGAACCTTCCTCAAACACTCATCCACTCTCTCTTTATTTCCCGCCTCCCCCTCTCTGGCTTCCCTCTTACCCACCTCTCCCCACTTCAATTCGTCCTCAACACTGCTGCTTGTCTTAGTTTCCTCTCTCGTCGCTCTCTGTCAGCCTCCTCTCTGCCAGTTGCTACACTGGCTCCCTGGCCTTATGGAATCCAGTTTAAACTTCCTCACCATCAAATATAAAGCCCTCAGCCACTCCTCTCTACACAACTGTGATCACGTATAAATTTATTTAAAAGATATAGCTCGGGGCGCTTATTTATATAATTGCAAATGCACTTATTTTTTTATGTTGTGTATATTTTGGCAAGGAAAATTACTTCTGAGACCAGGGAAGAAACTCGTTTGTTTTAACCTTGCTAGAGGAAATGCATTATTTCTGATGTATATATCTGACAAAATAAGTATTTGTTTAGAAAGTCTTTTGTATATCTTGGTGTAAGGAAATGCCTTGTTTGGGGTTTGCAACTTTTCTTGGGGAATTCTTTTCTTTAGAGGAAATGTGTATTTTGCAACTGTTGGAAGAAAGCACCCATGCTAATCTCATGTTAATTAGACCTTTGATGTGAGTGTCCAATACCCTTTAAGAGAAAGGAAGGCGTAATTAGACTTACTGTCAGATGTCCACTGTGTCCAAAATAAGGCGCAGGGAATCACAGCAAGGTTTTAGGATATCACAGATAAGCGTAATTATTGTTAGCTTTGCATTGCATGTAAATCCATGTTTGGGTAAACAAATTGCATCCTGATTCTAAAGATAGCCCCTAGTCTGTGTCTAAAATTGTATAAAAAGAGAGCCTTTTTAAACTTAAATGTATCATTTTGATGTTACATCTGACCTGACCACTGATACCTTTTATCAGTGGAACTGTCCTTGTCAGGACACTTGAGCAATATAAACATCACTCTGTGTTTTAAGACCCTGCTTGACAACTTCTTCAATATTCCTGTAATCCTGTGACCTACAGATTAGACCCAAAATCTAATCCGTTTCCGGCTGTCTGAGTTTGGACTCAACTCTCCATTACCACCGATCTTCCTGCTACCCAGAAGCTCTGGCCAAGGGCGATCCATCCACAGCACCCTGATACATAGTAAGCTGGTCAGGGGTACCAGCCCAAGTGTACCAGCATGGGAGTACACTAGCAGCGTCAGTTACCCAGAAGGAATGTGGTTCTGGACGCCAGAAAGGAGTCCAGTGGTGGCAGCAGGCTCCTCCTACTGCGGCACAAGGGGCGTATTTGTGATAACAAAAGGGGACAGTGGCAAAGTGAGCCCAGCCGGTTCCCAGCAACAACAGACAGGGTGGCATAGGCAGTCCATCCTGTCACAAGGACATTTCCAACCTCATCTCCATCCACATTCCCTCCAGCCCTTTCTATTCTGCCTTATCTCTTCTCACTCCAGCCTCCAAGACTTCTTCCATGTGGCTCCCATTTCTGGAACTTACTCTCACGCCCTATCAGCCTATCCACTAGCCTCCAAAGCTTTGAATGCTTCTTAAAAACTCAAGTTTTCATCAAAGCCTACCAGACCTCCACCAAACTAATCCCTACTGCTCCCCACACACCACTGCGTCACTCAGTGTCATCGTCTTTGTTTCTTCCCCCTACACTGTAAGCTCTCACATGCAGGGCCTTTTTTAGTTACATCTTCCTTCCCTCACTATTGTATCCACCTTCGCATACATGGCACATTCTATTCTATTCTAATGTCACTCTGTCTCTGCACGACCCTGGGCCCAAGCTTGTCTGACACTAATATGCTCCCTGATTTGTCCATCACTCCTCTGTACACCCCCCTTTACTATGCAACCTGTTGTTTTTTGTTCATTGTGTAATTTGTAGTTTTGCTTCTATTGTGTTTGTTCACTGTATAATTTGTAGTGGTTCTACCTGTCTAAAGCTGGATACACACTACACGGTTTTCGTCCAATAATCGGCTCAATTAGCCGACATACGACCGCTCGTTCAAAAGTCGGGTCAGTGTGTGTAGTGCCACGATGGTCGAAAGTCTGCTCAAATGGACGATTGTCGCCTCATTTGGTTGGTCGTACCGTTTAATATTTTCATTCCAATCTCGTTTCCGTTGTGTAGTGTGTATAAACTTTCGACCGATGTGTACGAAATTGCAATCATTGCTCACGACAACATGGCTGTAAAAAGTCGCTAAAGGGACGTCCGCTCTTCATGGACCGAGCGATCGGACCATCGATCGCCTCATTTGGTTGGTCATACCGTTTAATATTTTCATTCCAATCTCGTTTCCGTTGTGTAGGGTGTATAAACTTTCGACCGATGTGTACGAAATTGCAGTCATTGCTCACGACAACATGGCTGTAAAAAGTCGCTAAAGGGACGTCCGCTCTTCATGGACCGAGCGATCGGACCATCGATCGCATGTAAAATCGATCGACATAAAAAGTTGGTGGAAAATTCTGTAGTGTGTACCCAGTTTAAGTAACCCATTGCTGTTTGTTCATTGTTTAATTTGTGTACCCCCCTCCCCCTCCTCCGCCCTCTCATTGTGCTATTAAGCAGATCCTTTGAGGTGCCTAATAAGTTATAAATTATAGTAATAAAAAAATGAATAATAATAATAGAAATGGGTACTAAGATTAGCTATCTACTGAATAGTAACCTCAACCAGCAGACTTTACTGAGAATAGATAAAGCATGATAATCACACTATTGCACATTTATATACATATTCCCTATCCACAAGAACACAACGAAAATAAAAAAAATGGTGTTAAATTTTCTTTAAATATCTTTCCAAGAAATGTGTAGCTACTGTAACAAATTAAGCATTCTACTATATACAAGTACTGGACTTAAGATCAAACCTTTCTGCATAGCACTCAATGTAAATGTATCAAGCTGAGATTTTTTTCAGCGATTTAAAAGAAAATAAGCGACCATTTGAGTCACCATATCTCACACTCTCCCTGTGGCGGTGCGGAACCACCTCCGCAGCAGGACCCGGTTATTTATCAGTGTGGTCAGTCTGGCAGTGGATCTGAATGTATGAGCCTCATTCTGATTTGCAGCTCTTTACAATTGTGGAGCTTAGTCTTAACTAAGAAGGACGGGTGAAATAGGTGCAGGGCAATGTGTGCTGCTAGCAGTGGGAAGAGGTAGGAGTGACATGGCCATCTTAACAACATTATGGGCCCCCGGGCAAACAAGTGCACCGGGGCCCCTAGATATAGATATAGATATAGATATAGATGTATACAGATACAGATATAGATATAGATATATAGAGATAGAGATAGATAGATGTACTTGCTCAGTGACCCTTGAAGGTTTTTTTTGCAGGATTTTTTCTTTTGCAGGATTATTTATTCTCATTAAGAGCCATGCCTATGGAGCCCCCTTGACCGTGGGGCCCTTAGGCAGCTGCCTATCATGCCCAATGGAAAAGATGGCCCTGAGGAGTGCCCAGGTTGAGTACGATATGGCAACCGGGAATCTGGCGTCAGTCCTACGGTCAGAGATTTTAGTACCATGTTCGATGGCAAAATGTGAAGTTGGGCATCCAGGTGATAACCCGTGGCACCCCGCGGTTAATTGTATCTGTCCCAAAGAGTGCTTATTATGCTGTTATGAACAGGCAGGCGATAATGAAGCCTGACAGAACAAATTTATTTTGGCAAGTGATGAAGAATAGAGGAGTTTTAATAGTCCAGAATTGCTGAGTTTTGATATTAAGAAGGACAATATACCCAATATGTCTTCTTTCTCTACAGAAATTCTGTAGGAGCAGTCATGATTTCGATTAAAAATCTCTACGTACCTGTAAACAGAATAGCAGACCATTGCAGTTGTATTACATGCAGTACCATCTAACAGTGTCTAGGTGGCGCCAAATGCTTTGTTCTAAAATGTAACGACTCTAAAACCAACCTTCAGTTAAAGAATATTTTAAAAGAGGATAAATCATTTTTGACATGGAAACTTGCAAACAAGTTACAAAGCAAATGCATTGTATTTATTTTTCATTTTATGACATTAATCCTAATTTTTAAAAATGTACAAATGTTGAAAAATTAGTACATAGTAAAAAATTAGATCATATTAAATTTGATTTAATGTGGATGCCAAATTAATACTAAAATGATTAATTATTACCAAGACTTACAACCATTTGATAAAATACTATTTGCTTTGATGGAGAGTATACATTTAGATTGGTTATTGCACTTTAATTACTTCCGTAACAAAGATCAGAGTGTTTACATTGTGCACAAAAATATAAAATAAATAAATCAAAGGAGCCAAAATTCTACATCCGATAGCTTTATAAATACATGGTTTTAGAATGCATGTGTCACAGTAGCTGGACTAATTGGATCCTGATCTGCCAAGTTTGATTCTATTCCTTGCTGAGGCGCAGAGTCTAATGTAGCAGATGGTCTTCGCCTGTGACCCCCGCAAGGAGGTTTGCACTGAGCTGCCTTCACTACGCAGGTCGCGGCCCTCTTGGCGAGTACTTGGTGAGACCTGCGGGGAAAACACAATAAGAGAGGAACACAAGGGATACTGAGGTGGCGGTCAGCAAGTTGTAGGATAGATGCCACTAGAGGTGCGATAGTCTGCGGATTGCAGAGTAGATACCACTGGAATAGTGGAGGTGCAATAGTCTGCGGACTGCAGGATAAATACCACTGGAATGGTGGAGGTGCAATAGTCTGCGGATTGGAGAGATACTACCACTGGAATTTCGGAGATGCAATAGTCTGCGGATTGCAGAGTAGATACCACAGGAATGGTGGAGATGCGATAGTCTGTAGATTGCAGAGTAGAGAACAGCGATCCACGTCTAGCTCCACCAGCATTGGTAACCCAAAGAACAGGCACAGGACATAGGAAGGAGGTGCTTTATATAGGGGAGGCTGAACTGTGAGCCAATGAATGAAGAACAGAGGATTTAACAAGAATCAGTGAAGAATGGCAGCCGGCTGGAGCAGCACGGATGAGCCACCGGTGGTTGGGTACGTGTGCCGAGCTTTGGGTAGCAGGACCGAAGCCCTGGCGTGTGACAGCAATGCAGGCAATGTCAACATATTTTCCTTTGTATTTAAAAAATGTCTGTTTCTAGTATTTTTTTGCTTAATGAATAAAACCAACATAGGACAAATGTTTGAATGAATCAGGCCCCTAGATGGACGGCACAACGAACTGGCATTTTGACCACCGGAGATAGCACAGAGTATAAGCCTAGCGGGTCTTATCCTGATTCAAGTGTGCACAGAGCGGTTTCTGGGTAACGAGAGCTGCTCTACGCTCAGTTACTTTATTGGAGCGGATATGAAGACTACGGTGTAATTCTCAGAACAGAGGGTCTCCAGTACACCTGATTGTGTAGCAGAGATTAAAAGGGTTCTCCAGTTCTGGACAACCTCCCTTAATTGACCCAACCTCCTCTCCATACACCAATTAGAGAGTCCAACATATGGGAGACAGGATATATCAAGGAGGATGTCCGAAAATAGCCAACCCCTTTAACATCTTAGGAAAATATTGACCTGGAAAGGTTTCTTCCCAAAATATTAACTGTATAACAGGCCAAAGATTATTTGTGTGGGGTAAATTAGCTAACTAGGAAATAAATATCTGTTTGTGGGCCATTTTTAAGAAATTTGCAGTGAATAAAAGTAAATTAGTAAGTTAGGACAAATGCTGATACATTTAGCAATTTAATATAAACATTCACATGTAGAAAGTGAAAAGTACTTCTATAAGGTGGTTAAATGGATGTATTTGAGAAACATTTAAAGCACGTCCATAAATGTTGTCGCTTCTGAATGACTGTGGTTATAATGACACTTTTTTTTTTTAAGTAATATTTGTTGCATATTTCTAAGAAACGACCTACCACTGGAGGTCAGTAGAGCCATTCTAGTAAAATGTCCATTCAATTCTGTGCAGGATCAGAAGGAAATTTTAATATGTAGGGTCCTATTTATCAAACAGGGAAATAGCTTGAAATCCAGAGGAAATGGAAGTTTCTGCCGAATTTAGGGCTTCTCCCTATCTATGAAGTCATCGGTCTGGTCGTTAGCTACAACCAGCTATTGCCATCGATTGCTTTGTGCTGCATCTGTCGTCTGAACGCTATCTCGGGATGGCGGTAGCCGGGGTTCCAAAAATGAAACAATTATTTATTGTTAGAATATAAAGAATTTCATAGTTTCGGTTCCCTTTCAAACTCAATTATTCTAAATTGGCAACCCTTAACCTTTCTTCATCCGCTCATGTGATGGAAGGACATTTGATTTTTTTTATGGCACCTTCTTCCTATTAAGTACTTGGGAGTGCTCATCTCCAAAGCTTTTATCCACTTTTAAAAATGAACTTCTTTTTTGTCCCTTTTTTCCATTGTTTTTAATTAATCTGGAACTGGAAGGTGGCAAGCAGGCTCAGGCATCCTGTGCGGGACCTGGCACTGCCCTGGCGAGCAGTAAGACTGATGTCTGCCAGTATCGCCCCCTGCCAACGTTTTAGTGATAAATTGGACAAAAGAAGATGCTTTTCACCGATAGAACAATGGGTCTTATAGACTATTAACTCTCCCAACATTACAATAAAATGCTGATACATGTAACTAATTCATACCTATAAATCACAGTCCTGGTTTGCCAGCTGCTTATAGTACATTAGTAACTCTCAGTTATAGCAGAAGAAAAAATGTTTCATTGTTCAGAGTTGAACAAGCCGCACTGATAAAATAATTCTGAATTCTTGCCAGTTATTTCTAACCTGGCCTTATCCCAATAGTGCAGGGCTCGTTCCTCATATCTGAGATATTTCTATGGTTTAAATCCAACAAAATCCTGTAAATTATTTAGCTGCAATTCAAATGTAGGACTCTTAGTGGGAAGAGGTATAAAGCCTCGTCTGTAACCTTTCCCTCACTGGCCTTTCCTCTCCATAATACATCCTGAATGCTGAGGTTAGACTAATCTTCCTCTCTCATCGATCTTCATCATCTACCCCACTCTGTAATGCTGCTCACTCTAACCTACAAAGCACTCACTAATGCTCCCCCTCCTGCCTCGCCACAAGATACACCTCAGCTCAACCTCTCCACTCCTCCTTTGCTCCAAGCTTCTCTTGCCATTTTATAACCTCTTTACACTCCCATCTCTCAGACTTCTTCCGTGCTGCACCCCACCTATGGAACTCCTTGCCTCACCCTACTAGACTCTTCCCCAAACCTACAAACCTTCAAATGCTCTCTCAAAACTCACCTATTCCTGCTTGCCTATCCTTCGCCCCTCCTAGACCCTCATGTTCACACCCTTTACTTCCTCCGTCCACCATAAACTATTGCATTCTATTTGTACCTAGTGTCTCTCATTAGTCCCTGGCTCTGGATTGTAAGATCTCTGGGCAGGGTACTCTCTAGACCAGTGTTGGCTAACCTGTGACACTCCAGGTGTTGTGAAACTACAAGTCCCAGCATGCTTTGCCAATATATAGCAGCTTACTGCTGGAAAGGTATGCTGGGACTTGTAGTTTCTCAACACCTGGAGTGTCACAGGTTAGTCAACACTGCTCTACACTATGTCTTATGTCTGTCCACCTTGTACGACCCTCATAGGCTGACTCTTCTGCTGTGTGTACGCGCCTGGAATTCTTACTAGTATCCAGTATACCAATCAAAAGCATTAAATGGAAATGGAAAAATAGTCAATTATGTATTAAAGAGCTCTTGGGTCCTAGTACCAATAAAATCTGAGTAGGATTCTTCTTACGTCCACCCCTAATGACATCAATCATAATCATAAAAATACCTAAACACTACACAAACAAAACACATAGAAATCACACCTACAGAGATAAACGTGTTGCAGTATTTTTGTTAAGCTCTTCATGGAATCTGAGCTGAAGTCTTCTCCATATGTTTCTTACCTATAGTTGATTCCCTGGGTTTGAGATACACTAGCGAAATTCCCAGGAGACTCCCGGAATAGGAAGAGACGTCCCTACACACTGGGCTGAATGATTCCCGTTGTGCTGTGAACCATGTGACATAATACACATGGTTGATATCTCTTTCTCCCTGCTCATTGGCTGGAGTAGTACATATTTTCCCTGGGTCCACTGGGGCCCACAAATTTAAACTGCAATGAAAGCATTTCACACATCTTTTCACAGGAGCATTTGTTCAGTGACCTTCATGGATAGTAATCATACCCTAATATATCTGGCTGCATACAGGGATTGGGTCACGAAAGCTGAGGTTTGGGACCCTTAAGATCTGCCTGGCTTGGCACTACTCTAGCCAGTAGCACGGAGTCTAACGAGCCAGATGTTATTCGGTAGGGACCCCCGCAAGGAGATATGGACTTTGCAGCCTCTGCACCGCCCCCTGAGAGAGTGCTGGGCGAGACCTATGAGGAGACCCCAACTGTCTCAAAGGTAGGACAAGAGAATAGCTGAGCAGGTAGACGATGAAAGTAGATAGGTGAATAGGTAGTAAACTCAGAGGATCAGCGAAGCAGAATATGACAAAAAAATTGTCTGTGGGCAGACCAGTAACCACTGCGGACAGTGGAGCTGGATACAGTAACTGGACAGTCCGTGGGCAGGCTGATAACCACTGGGGACAGTGGGGCTGGATGCTATGCTGCGATGATCTGTGGACAGGCACTACCACTGCAGCCAGAGGAACAGGATATAAGAATGTGATAATCTGCGGACAACTTGTTTAGCAGGATACAGTATAAGTTGGTCTGGGGATAGGTTAGTAACCACTGCGGGGGCAGAACTGGGTATATGCTGTCATGCGGACAGGTGGAACCACAGCAGAAAGTGGAGCCAGACACAACTAAGCAGTATACTGTGGACAAATAGTAACCACTGCAGTCAATGGAACTGAGCTGCGGTGTATTGCAGGCAGGTACAAAGCACTGTAAGCAATGGAGCAGGATACAATAATGCAGAGTAGAGCTAGGAGAGCACAGGGAGCCACGTCTTCTTGCTAGCAGGAGCTTGACACAAAGAACAGACACCAGGGAGCTTCCACAGGTGCTTTAAATATCCTGCTAGGCTGATTGACAGGCCAATGAAAGGGAGGCAGAGATTATAGAAGAAATCTGGCCTGCACGTGTATACCCGAATCCACGATGGCAGCCGAGAGCAGTGAATCGCGGCGCTCAGCGCCGAAGCAGACAGTGGCGGGGAGCAGGTAGGACTGCCGGCTAGCGGAATGGCGGGACTGGCGTGTGACAGATTGCTATGCCACTGGTTTCGAGCGCGTCCCTATAACTCTTTTCCTGCCTTCTCTATCTAAATAGTGGGACTGGTTGTCTCAGGTTTTCTGTTGCTGTTCGCTTTGCATCTCACGCAGGCCTCAATAGGCGCGCAAACCCAAATAGGTGCCAGCTTTATGGATGCCCCCAATTAGGACCTCACCTGTGGATTCCTCAAGGAGAAGTCCATCACTTCCTTCTCGGGGGGCTCCTGGTGAAAAGAAGGGTTTCCATTAAAGGCCGCACCCCAGGGTAGCCACCACAAAATCGTAGCAGAATAGTGTGTTCACATCTGGCATATTCCATTACACCATGCGAGTAAGTTCTACATTGAGACCTGTCCCACACGTAGGATGACATTGATGTAGAAAATACTGTTCTTGCCAACCTTTTCCATCATTGGCAGCAGCTTAGAACTTCATTGACCCCAGAAGCACCTGGCTCAAATGTAAATAGTAATTGCTAATTAGACTCATGGGGAAAGCTAAGAGATCGCTATCTTAATGTATCATAATAGCTCCCGGGGATATGCTCTAAATGCTGATGATTGTTTCCTACATGAAAGAGATGATCTGGTTCTGATAAGATCATCTCTACCACAGTGCCCCTAGTGGCAGAGTCTGTGTTTACATGCTCCTTACTAGACCTGGATGTCTGATATTCCATGTCTACGGTATAGCCCAGTGGTTCCCAAACTTTTGCAATTCGCGGCACCCTTAGAATCTCCATAATTTTTTCAATGCACCCCAGCAAAATAATTACCGAGCAGTCCTGTTTTATAAGTAGTTGGGTCAAAAAAACGTAATAAGTATTTAGGTCAGGACAGAAATACTTATTTAGTTGTATGCAAAAATAATACACATAAATCCAAGGGAAAAAAATATTTTTATATATTTTTTTCAATTATATATCTGCCAAAGAATAATTTATAGCTAACTCACACTATGCCCCTTCATCCACACACTTTGTGCCCTCCTTCATCTCCACACACTCTGTGCCCTCCTTCCTCTCCACACACTCTGTGCCCTCCTTCCTCTCCACACACTCTGTGTCCTCCTTCATCTCCACACACTCTGTGCCCTCCTTCATCTCCAAACACTTTGTGCCCTCCTTCATCTCCACTCACTGTGCACCCTCTGCATCCACTCACTGTGCACCCTCTGCATCCACTCACTGTGCACCCTATGCATCCACTCACTGTGCACCCTCTGCATCCACTCACTGTGCACCCTCTGCATCCACTCACTGTGCACCCTATGCATCCACTCACTGTGCACCCTCTGCATCCACTCACTGTGCACCCTCTGCATCCACTCACTGTGCACCCTCTGCATCCACTCACTGTGCACCCTCTGCATCCACTCACTGTGCACCCTCTGCATCCACTCACTGTGCACCCTCTGCATCCACTCACTGTGCATGCTCATTCTGCCCTTCATTCTTTTGCCTCTCCATTGCTGTTTCCTATCACCATTCCCCTCCATTTCTTTACTTACCATACTTAACCATCTTTCTTCTATTTCTTCTGTCTTACCAATCCGGCGGCGCCCGGGACCCAGCATCCTCTCTCCTGCCGCTTGTCACTGAATGTCGGGCGTGATGACGTCACGCCCGACATCCAGTGAGAAGCGAGTATGGAGGAGGATGCTGGGTCCCGGGCGCCGCCGGATTGGTAAGTTTTTGTTTTTTTTCTCCTCCTGCCACGGCACCCCTGTGACAGCGCCACGGCACCCCTGTGACAGCGCCGCGGCACCCCTGTGACAGCGCCGCGGCACCCCTGAGAGCCACGGCGCACACTTTAGGAACTGCCGTTATAGTATGTTAACAAAAATACATTTTGCAATTTTCAAAAAGTAATTTTCCCTTTGAAAGCTTGTAAATGAAAAAGTTACTCAACTGTGCAAATGAGAGCCCCTATTTCTTACAAAAAAATATATGTAAAAAGGTATTCCCAGTAATGCTACCGTAGTGCAAAAAAGTGAAAAAGCTCATAGCCTGATGAAGAATATCTTTGGTAAGGACCCCTTACAAATTACTGAAAGTTTTCCTTAATTTACACTTGTCCGTTCTCATTTATTTTCAACTCAAAAAGAACTAAGAAAAACATTTTTTCAAACGATAATGGAAAGCGCGTATCAATGGGTTAACCTTATATGCTAGCCACAGGGAATTGAATGTGTTAATCATCATCATCATCATCATCAACACTTATTTAAACAGCGCCTGCAAATTCCGCAGCACTTTACAATATTAATGTGACTTTACCATGTTTGAACGATAGGACTATCCGTGACAGTTCAGACCTCAGAATACCTAATGCACACAAACAAGTTGAACCTGAATTATAGTTGTTTACCAGCAGGAAGCAGAAGAATCTCTGCAGCAAATCATGTGATGCTGAGTACAATTCTCACTTCATATGGTAGAAATATCCAGGGTGGAGCGATTACATGCACAGATTTGCTGATGCTAAGAAACATTATATTACAAATGTAATTTTTTTTCGGAAACATAGGAAATGAGAAAGCACAATTTTTGGTTTCTAGTTTTCCTATTTTTCATTGCATATGTCATTGACTCTTTCCATACCTGCAATTCCTTTTTATTTTTCAGAAAAAAAAAAAAGTTTCCTGACAGCTGGGAATAGTTCCTGAATGTTACATCTGTGCACGAACTCAGCCACTTGTAGTATTCACAATCTCCATATTTCTGGTATTTGTTATATCTGATATTTTTCCTAGGGTTGTGCACCGGCCACTTTTTCGCGTTTTGGGTTTTGGGTTCTGATTACCTTCAGCTTTTGGGTTCTAATGGGTTTTGCCAAAACACCCCCCTCAAGGTTTTGGGTTTTGGGTTCTGATTTTTTTTTTAAAAAGCATAAAAACTGCTAAAATCCAGATTTATTTTTTTTTCACTCCTACGCTATTATTAACCTCAATAACATTAATTTCCACTCATTTCCATTCTATTCTGAACACTGACTACATCCGATCTGGATCGAGGAGGAAATTGACGAGGAGGGTGTTGCTGGTGTGGATACAACAGGACCAAGGGATTTAGGTGTCCCTGGACTGCTGACAGTCCTAGCCACAGTTCCTGAACTAAACACAGAATTATGAAGGGTCTTCAGGTGACGTATAAGGGAGGATGTCCCTAGATAGCCAAGATCCTTACCCCTGCTTATTTGAGCTTTACATAAGCTACATATGGCAATACATTTGTTGACCGGATTGGGATAGAAATAATTCCAGACCGAAGAGGTGGATTTATTGGTCTTATGGCCAGGCATGACGATGGGCTTTTTCATCCCATGGACAACAACTGTTTCCCCCCCTGGTGCCTCATTTAAGCAAACTACATCAGCATCCTCCTCGTCAACTTCCTCCTCAGCGTCAGCTACATCAATATCCTTCTCCTGGTGTACAACATTGACACCTTCATTATCAAAATCTGGAACTGCACTGTGGGTGATCCTTCCATCATATGCAGAGGGCGTGCTGCAAATGGTGGAAGGAGCCATCTCTTCCCGTACAGTGATGGGAAGGTCAGGCTTCGCAACCACCAACACCCTTGGACTCGCCTTGGGGATTTGTGATGCCATCTCTTTATAAGGCAGAGTTGTTTGCTGTGTTGATGACAGCTTAACTCACTTAAATTTTCTAGAGGGGGGGAGGAGGAGGGCTTAGATCGTTGTGTGAAGCTGAACCACTAGTCATGAACACGGGCCAGGGCCTAAGCCGTTCCTTGCCACTCCGTGTCGTAAATGGCATATTGGCAAGTTTACGTTTCTCCTCAGATGATTTTAATTTCTTTTTATGGATCATTTTAGTGAACTTTGGCTTTTTGGATTTTACATGCCCTCTACTATGACTTTGGGCATCGGCCTTGGCAGACGACGTTGATGGCATTTCATCGTCTATGTCATGACTAGTGGCAGCAGCTTTAGCATTAGGAGGAAGTGGTTCTTGATCTTTCCCTACTTTATCCTACAAATTTTTGTTCTTCATTATATGCAACACAAGAGAGCGTACCCCTAAACCACACACACTCGGCAAAGCCTTTAAAAATTATATGCGGCACAGGAGAGTACCACTGGACTGGAGTTATACGGCTGTAGCACTGCACTTATACGGCAGGATCAGTGGACTTATACAGCAGTACCACTGGACCTATACGACAGGATCAGTGGACTTATACGGCAGTACCACTGGACTTATAAGGCAGTACCACTGGACTGGACTTAAGCAATACAGGACACCACCACTGGACTTTTGCAGCACAGGACTGCACCATTGGACTTATATGGCAGTACCACTGGACTGGACTTAAGCAGCACAGGACAGTACCATTGGATTTAAATGGCTGTACCACTGGACTGGACACAGGACAGCATCACTGGACTGGACTTATATGGCAGTGCCACTGGACTGGACTTAAGCAGCACAGGACAACACAGGACACCACCACTGGAATTATGGCAGCACCACCACTGGACTGAGCAGGACAGAGCACAGGATAGCACCACTGGACTGAGCAGGACAGAGCACAGTACAGCACCACTGGACTGAGCAGGACAGCACCACTGGACTGAGCAGGACAGAGCACGGGGCGGGGCATCACTGGAAACAGCAGGACAGAGAGAGGAGGTGTTTTGTTTCAGCTCTGACTTCCAGAAGCCTGCAGGGTAAAGTTCTGTGCCTAGCCCAGCCTTGATGGAGGATCCTGGGGGGGGAGTGGAGGAGAGCGCCCAGGCTTCTGGGCCTATGGAGTTATGTATGGAGAATAATACTACCAGCCGGCCTGATATCAACCGGGCCACGGATCTGGTCCCTCCAACTGAAGGGGTTTCCCCGGGATCTGTGGATGTGTTTTCCCTAAGCATGATGGAGGAAATGGACGTACACCCAGGGCCTAGTGAACTTACCAGGCCTAAGCTATCCCGTATGAAGTCTAATACGGGGGGGCAGGAGGTGGAGATGTGTACCCTGACTCCAGTGAGGCAACTGGGGCCCGGGGTGAAACTGTCAGCGGGGTTGAACATGCAGCCGTGTGTGGACCTGGAAACCCTGCAGCCTGTGCTGTACGGGACCCAGGATGGGGTCTGGAGGGGCCCGGGAGATCCAGGCATCTGACTCTGTGATGCAACAGGAGTCGGGATCGGGTGAGGTGGAGGACGGGCCTAATATGGCGGTGGATCCGGCAACAGTGTGTCTGCCCGATTCGGAGGACAGTGAGCCAGATGAGATGGAGATTGGTGCTCAGATCAAGACGCTGGAACTGGAAATCAGCGGTCTTGACAGACTTATCACTAAAAAGAGAAAGAAAAGGAATCGCGCTTTTAGCCGCGACAGAGCGATGTACTCGACGGAGATTGAAGAGCTAGCCGAAACCCTGAAAGAAAAGGAAGAATTGCTGGTTAAATTAAAAGTGATTAAACAAGCAACGCTCCTAGAAGACTCAGCGCCGCTGCCTCCAAACATGGCGGCCGGGTCGCAGGAGGTAACCGAAGATGGCGGTCTCTACAGCGAGATCCGTGTGTTGGAGGGTGAGCAAAGGTCGGTGAAGGGCCAGGTAGGAACCGAAGGTGTCCCCGGTGGGTGTACAGTGCGGGCTTCTGTAGGGGGGACCGTACTGTATTCCCAGCCACCCACAGCTTTTCCGGAAGATACCGGAAGTGACGAATCGGCCCAGAGACCGGTAAGCTCCATGATCCCTTCGGACTCAAAGAATGTTAAGATTAATGTAATAAAAGCAATACCTAGCGGTAATGTGGCAGCAGCTGAGGCGGGGTCTGATCCAGGGAGTACCAGGGTGGTAGCCTGTGACACAGCAGCTGTGCTGTCCTCCGTGGCGCAGTCTCGCTGTCGGCCTGACCCAGCGATCCCGATCAGTACATCCGTTGCTGACAATGCTAATGCTACTGATAATGCTAATATTATTGATTGTGCTAATGTAGCTGATAATGCTAATATTACTGACAATGCTAATGTCACTGGTAATGCTTGCGTTACTGATAATGCTAATATTATTGACAATGCTGGCGTAGTTATCAATGTTACTGACAATGCTAAAATTGCTGATAATGCTAATGTCGCAGATAATGTTGATGTTACTGATAATGCTAACGTAGCTATTAATGTTACTGACAATGCTAATATTGCTGATAATGCTAATGTCGCAGATAATGTTAATGTTACCGATAATGCTAATGCTACTGATACGGTTGGAGTAGTTAAAAATGCTGTCTCGGTGTGTACAGATGAGAGGGTGGTTGCGATTGAGCATAAGGAGCGGGGGGGTAATTTGAGGAGTGAACGCAGCCCGACTCAGGCCAAAATCATTGATACTACATATGGTCCCTTATGCATAACAGACAGAGCCAGGAAAGCGGCTGCTTTAATAGAAAGTGCGTCTAAGACTATGCCTAACATGTTGGTTGGTGGTGATGTACTAGTGAGCAGTTCTGGAGTCTGTATGACAGCCTCAGAAGAGGCAGGCCCTTCATCGCGTCAAAACTTGTGGGGGGGTAGCAGTCTTAGGGTACAGGGAGATATTGTTGTCCAGGGCTCGATTATGAGGTCAAAAGATCCTCTCCCGGGGCCAAGTACAAGTTCTCTCCCGGGGTCAGGCCAGGTAGATCCAAGTTCCCTCCCGGGGCCAAATACAAGTCCTAAGAGTCTTCTCCCGGGGCCAAGTATTCACCCAGGGCTGATGTCATATGCTGGTGCAGTATCTAACTTAGGTTTAAGGCCCAGTATGAATACCCAGAATATAGGGCCTGGCCCAACGGCGGCTCAGCCTTTCAGGCGTCGCAACGTTGTACAACTAAAATATATGGGGAAAGACCCCCCTAACAGACCAGATTTTTTAAAAGTTTTCCTAGAGTCATTTAAGTTTGTCCCAGCGGATCTCTTTGCCTGCATCCACCCTGTTAACACTGCGGAGTATGATGTAAGCTTCGTGTCATATCAGGGCCTGCAGACTTTCTGGAGCAGGTGGGGTGGGTGCAGGTCGAGAGATCCATGGGTTAATTATAAGGCTATCGCCATAACTCGCCAGGAGCGAGTTAAAATTACTATATTGGTAAGAAACGAGTCTATACCAGCAGCGGACCTTGGGTTTTGGGTGGGGAGATTTGCAAAGATGGTTTCGCCTCTGGTCAAAGTGCCAGACCCAAGTCATGGCGTCTGGGGTGGCGGATGGTCCACCACAGTAGATCTAAAATGCACGGAGGCTGGCCTAGTACACTTGCCGTCCGCGGCTTTCATTGGTCGCGATAGGATCCAATGTTTCTACCCGGGCCAGCCGAGGATGTGCCACAGATGTGGGGACTTCCGCCACCTCAGTGCCAACTGTCCCCAACAAAAGTGTGGGCATTGTGGGGGCATGGGCCACGAAACCAGGACATGCAACCAAATCAGGTGCAATTTATGTGGCACAATAGGCCACCCCTTCAGTAAGTGCCCCCATGCGGCTCATAACGCCGCGGTTACAGATGAAGAAATAGTGAGGGCAGTCGAGGTGGTAGAAAATGTGGAACCAGTGGAGAAACCGGCAGAACCCATGGAAAGTCCTGCTCCTCCGCCAAATCCCCCGCCCCTTGTAACTAAGTTATCAGTACCTTCGATGGCCAAAGTTCAGACAAATGAATGGTCCAGGCAAAAGAGCAAAAGCAAGAAGAAGGGTACGGGGAAGGAAGGGTTAGTTCTATCAAACAGGTTCCGGTTCTTGTCAAGCGAGGAAGAAAGTATGGAGGAGGGGGAGATTAGGGTGAATAGGGAAGGTGCTTTAGTCCAAGTAACCAGGCAAAATAGGAAATCACAAAAGTCAAGGGACCTGCCTTTAGGGGAGATAGCAAAAATAATGAGGAAGACCAGTGTCAGAAAAACTGCTAGGCTCTATTTGAAGGATAAGGTGACAACCCCATCTGGGCCTCCTTCCGTAGAAGACCTAGTTCCCCCCTTGATACAGGATCCCCCCCCTGGCCATCCCATAGAAGCCGGCCCCCCTAGTGGGGTGCCAGAGTCCCCGGTGGTGAGAGATCGGTCTTCAGGGAGTGACCCGGTCCTTGTTCCTCAGAGTCAGGATTCTCCCGTGTGTCCTGTACCTCCTAATCAGAAACCCCTTGAGGTCCCCCATAGCAAACCCTCTGGTTTGCCTCATGATCCGGTTAAGTTGTTGGGAGCAGGGCCCCTGGGTGGCGGTGATCCTGGTGGGTCAACGGGTAGGATGCTAGGGTCAGGCGGAGTCCCTCCCTTGGGGGAAGAAGTTGTCCTCAGGGGGGAGGAGTCTCTGCAGGCAGGCCTTAGTTATAAAAGGTTTGGCTCCTCTGATGAGGATTCAGGGAGGAAAATAAAAAAGAAGTGAGTTGTTACTACTGTCTAAAGCTCTGAAGGATGGCTTCCCAGCCCATTAGATTTGCCACTATTAACGTGGCATCTATTCTTTCCGAACGAGCTCGTTATCTGGCCTTTGATTTTTTCAGCACGGTTGAGGCTGATTTTTTATTTTTGCAGGAGACCAGATTAGGTCAACTAGCCGACCTACATAAAGCCAAAAGAGAGTGGAGGCGTGGGCCCTCCTACTGGTCTCTTGCGGCCGAGCCGTACGGTGGGATGGCGGTGCTTTTTACCGGCATGATAACCATCCAGCGAGTCATTGAGCTTGAGGTAGGTAGGTGCATGGTGATAGATGTCAAACTGAGGGGGCATGACTTAAGGCTGATTAATATTTATGGACCCCAAACAAAGTGGGGTCGGAAATGCCTCTTCAGCGCCATAAAGCCATACCTTTTTACAGCCCGGCAGATAGTCTTTGGTGGTGATTTTAACACCGTCACTAGGACAAAAGACAGGGGAGGTTCAAGGGTTCTCTGGGCTATGATTCCCTTTTTTTTAGTAAGTATGGTCACGCAGGCTGGTCTGGTGGATGCACACATTCGTCATTTTCCAGACCACACGGGTTTCACTTTTTATAGAGGTAGTTGTAGGTCTAGGATAGATAGGTTTTTTGTTAAGGAGAGCTCGAAAACCTTGGCTCCAGAGCTGAGGCCGGTAGAGTTCTTCGACCACGTTTACCTATCTATGTCCTTGAATGCTTCGGAGACTCTTCGGAAGGGTAGGGGTCTTTGGCGCCTGAACTCTAAGCTCCTAGAGGAGGAGTTGATAAGACAGTCTTTTAGGGACTTCTTTGAATCCCAGGAATCACTTTTGGAGGCAGGTTGGAGTAGGTCTGAATGGTGGGAGATGCTGAAGAAAAGGACCCGGAGCTTTTTTCGGGGCCTTGTAGCCAGAAATAACTTGTTAAAAGAGAGCACCTACATGGCACTGAGGAAAAAACTTGGGTTCTTGATCTCTGGCCAGGGGGATAGTGGGGAGATCCCCCGGGTGAAGGCTCAGATGAGAGAGATACAGTATGACCGGTATGCATCCTTGGTTCTGGAGAGGGATTATGGGAGGTACCATTCGCCCAATCCCTTCCAGAGCTGTAGGAACTCGGTAGATGCTAAGGAGGTGAGGGGCTTGCGCGATACTGAGGGTGTCCTTAGGGAGGAGAAGGAGGGCATTCTTGGTGTTGTGCGGTCCTTCTATTCCGATCTCTTATCGAAGAAGTCACTTGACAAAGAGAGGATGGACCAGTTTTTGAGGGAAACTCCTGGCCTTGGTGATTTTAGCGGCCTGCTTGAGTCCTTGGGCGATGAAATAACGGTGGACGAGGTCAGGATGGCGATAGATGGTTTATCTGTCAAGAAAGCCCCAGGCCCAGATGGTCTTACATCTGAGTTCTTTAAAATCTTTGGGGACATCCTGGCTCCGCGTCTCGTGGAGGTTTTTAATGAGAGCCTGGGCAGAGGTTTATTGCCTCCCTCCATGAGGGTCTCTGCCCTTATCTTACTGTCCAAGGGGAAAGATCAGTCATGTATTGAGAACTGGCGCCCCATCGCTCTTCTCAATACTGACAGGAAGATTCTGGCGAAGGTGCTTTTTAATAGAGTGATGCAGGTTTCCGGCCAGTTGCTCTCTCCTTCTAAGCACTGCACTGTGAAGGGCCGAAGCACTTTCAGTGCTGTCCTGATGGTGCGGGAGGCCTTTGAGCGGTGCCGTGCGGAGAAGTGGGGGAAGTACCTTTTAGCCTTAGATCAGTCGAAGGCTTTTGATAGGGTAAATCATGAGTACCTTTGGGCTCTACTTCTGTGGTATGGTCTTCCAGTGCGGGTGGTGAATTGGCTCCGTACCATTTATAGACAAGCCGAGAGCTTCCCTCTTGTGAATGGTTGGGTGGGTCAGTCCTTTGAGGTCAGCTCTGGAGTAAGACAAGGTTGTCCCCTGAGCCCCCTCCTGTATGTGTTTGCCATAGATCCCTTCGTCAGAAGGGTTGGTGGTAGCTCGTTGGGTGGTGTGCTGTTGGGTCCGGAGTGCCCCTTGAAGGTAGTGGCCTACGCTGATGATGTTACTGTTGTCGAGTTCCGCGGAAGCTGAGGAGGTAACGACTCTGGTCCGTGGGTATTCTGAGGCCAGTGGCTCATTAGTAAACCAGGAAAAGAGTAAAGTTTTCTGGATGGGGAGGAGGGTTGTGAATTCAACCTTCCAGACAGTCTTCCCCGGGCGAGTGAGAAGATCAAAATTTTAGGGATTCATTTCGGCCCTGGTGATTATGCCAAGCAAAATTGGGAGTTAAGGCTGGAGGAAGCTTCCCGGAAGGTAGTGAGCTGGAAGAGGTGGAAACACTCTCTCTGGGAAAGGGTGGACCTGATCAAGACCTTCCTGATCCCGGTATTCCTGTACATCAGCTATGTGTGCCTTTTGCCGGAGTCTTTATGGTCTAGGGTTTATGCAGTTTTCTTCCAGTTACTCTGGGGGAATAGGCTGAATCTGGTCAAGCGGGCTGTGACCTACCGACTGAGGATGGATGGGGGCCTGGGTATGATTAACCCTGTGCTGTTCTTTATGTCAACCTTTCTGAAGTTGCACCTTAGTAGTCTCCTAGTTGAGACCCCTCCTCAGTGGGTGGGAGGCTTCAGGGTATGGGTGGATCCCTTCCTCAGTGCATGGTATGGGGGAGGCACCGTTAAGAGTTTCTGGGTCCGGCATGGGTATCTCCCGACCTACATTTCCTTGGGATTGAAGGTGACAAGGCGTTGGGGCTTAGGGGCGGGGGAAGTTGGGAGCTCTTCTAGAAGGGAGTTGGAGAAGAGAGTCCTGCACTCCCACTTTTGGGTTCCGCTGTCACTGAGAGACTGCCCAGGTGATGTGAGTTTGGTGGGGCTTTCCTTGATTAATTCAGAGAGAATCCCGTTGAAGCTTCAGGACATTGCCTGGCTCTCCTTTCATGGGAGACTTTATGTAAGAGGGAACCTCAAGCACAGAAATGCTGATGATCGTGGCTGCTCACGGGAGGAGTGTCTAGGGGTGGAGGAGACTATGGACCATTTCTTGCTCGAGTGTCCCTTTAATGTAAAGGTTTATAAAAGAGTCTCCAGGTTGCTGGGGATCCCCTGCCTTTCGGGGCTTAGTTACCCTGAATGGGTCTACGGGGCATTCAAGGCAAGGTGGAGGGCTTTTGATTTCTGTACACTTTTTTTAGTCAGTTTAGTGGTCAGGTATTTCACGTGGAACGCACGGTGTCAGGTCACAATCCGGCAGAAAGTCCTTCCCTGTGAGGTAGTGGTGGAAGATATTCTCCACGAGGTGTGGAAATTGAGGGGCATGGAGGGTCGCCGGATGTCCAATGCTAACTGGCTCAGGCTGTGGCGGAGTCTGAGACCTCCTTAGGGGGTTAAAGTCTGGTGCCCCTCCTTTCTAAGTGGCTTCTCTTGCTGTCCTTTCACCCCATTAGATTTTGTGAGGTGGAAAAATTTTTCAAGTATGGCTTACATGCACCTACAACTTGCTTCTTAGTGGGATACAGTGATGTATATGAGTTGGGTTTGTTGTTTGTATGGTGGCACCTTCTTGTTTTATGTGATTTTATCCTTTTATATTTACTGGACTTATGAATTGGGCAAATAGCCCTTCTGGACTTTCGGTTAAGTTAGGCAAATCAGCCTTTGTTTTCAGTTGGTCTTTTTTAATATAGGTTGGTGCCACCTTTAGTAAAGTTTATTGGTTTTATTGTTTCATATGTAATGTTATGTTGCAAGTTTTAAATAAAAAAAACATTAGCAGGACAGATGACACCACCACACACCCTCCCTCTTCCCTCTCCAATGCCCGAGTGAAGATGCCGGCGGGAAGCGGGCAATAATATGAATCCGGATCTCGCGAGATCCAACGGCGGGATGATGATGTTTTGCCTCGTTCTGAGTTTTGCGTCGGTTCGGGAATCCCCGAACAGTGCTCGGATTCGGGCTCGGATCGGCACTGTTCTGGGGTGTTCGGATTTCAAAAATCCGAACCCGCTCACCCCTAATTTTTCCATACACTTCATTCTACTCTGTTTTACAAAGAGTGTACAAAGAGTTAAAATAAAACGCAAACTTTTAGTGGTAAACTCCGTTTGCTGGATCCACCAGTGAAAAGTGCAATCGTCCTATGCCACATTCTCCTCTCCATCCTTGTGCCTGAAAAAGGTTCCCGTATTCAACTAATGGAGCAGTAAGTAAAAGTTCACATTTATAGTTTTGGGTGGGGTTCTCCTTGAAACGTGATGTTAAAAAAAGCAATATTCTGTAGCATGCTTACCAACTTTTTACCCTTACCCCCCGGGTGAGATCCCAAGGGGGAGGTGAAGTGTGAGGACGGAGTGGACTGGGCGGGGCAAATTGCACGATTTTGGCCCGGCCCCCGCGGCACAATGACGCAAATGCGTTGTTTTGCCGCAGCAGGTGGTGCCAAAATGAAGCGATACATTACAAATTGCGTCACAGGAGCTTCCAATCCTGCCCACTTCACTAGAATGCAGGAGAATGGGCTACTCTCTTGGGAGACCTACCTGGTATTCAGGAGTCTTTGAAAAAATTATCAAAAAAAATCACAAATTTTCAATTCAATGTAATAAAAGATCGGTATTTGGAATACCAGCAACACAACAGTACATGTAAAACAACAACGAGTGGTTACCCCTCTTTACTGTATGTATAACTGATGCCGTAACCGTCAGGCACCTCAGGTACTTTAATAACACAGATAGACTTTACTTTAACTTTGAATAAGACAAATACATTTCAAATTCAGTATTTCCTACCGGCAGTAATACCATTTTCTAAAACTATGAACCTTTGACACTTTTTTTCTTAGTGTATTATCACAAAAAATCTATTACACCTCTCACATTCCACAACTCAATCACCCTAAACAAAGTAATTAGTAGGTGCTTGTCTCCGTCTTTGGTGGAGCTCTCTTAACTTTTAACCATTTTTCCTTATATCTATACTGCAAAAAGATATTGATGTAGCAACTCAACTTTTAATAGTTTGATAGTAGGCTGGCAATTGTAGTTCCACAAACTTATTTAGCGATAATCATCAGACAACTTGAAAGACCAGATTTCTGGCAATGTGCATCAATTAAGCAGCTCCTCAAACCTAATCCCCTCTATCCCTAACTGTCCAAAATGATAGTCCCTCACACCAGTCCAATTGGGATATGCTCCTGCGTCTTTAGACTCTCCGCAACCGCTATTCTGTCTCCTCCCTTTCTCTGACTCCTCCCCTCACTATCTCTGAACCCACCCATCACGGTATCTGAATGCTTCCACACCTGTCTCTGACTACTACCTTCACTGTGACTCCTCCCCTCACTGTCTCTGACTCCTCCCCTCACTGTCTCCCAAAAGCTGTGGGCTGGTTCATCCCTCTCCTCTTCAGTCTCCCCAGCAGTGATGAAACATACTGGAAGATGCAGCCCTTGCAATTAGTAGAAGTGTCACCACTAAGCACGGGCTACGCATTGATAAAAACCCTCTTATTTTTTGCCTTAATTACGTGTCTTATACTCCCTGGCAGTAAGTGGATATGAGCAGCTGTCTTCATTTCATATTTCAGTCTCCCTTCTGTTTAATACATTGTTTAATTTATTCTGTCTGCCTTGTATGTCCCTGTTTTATGTATGTCCTGTGTTCCCTACTGTAATGCACTGCGGAGCACTGTGGGGCCTTACAAATTCTATAATAATAATAATAATAAGGCACAAGGTTCTAGTGAAAAGTATTAAACTCTGCAGCCTCCAAAGTGGTGAGAGTTTCTCCAGTCTCAAAAGCCGTTCCCCCACTTAAAATAAGGCACACTCCACCCACGTACATATACTTGTTCCATTATTCCTCAAAGTAATGGACTTACGAGCTGAGTGGAGCTACTCTACAAGGGCTCTCCCTGGCAAATTGTATATAAATTACTTTACTTAGATACACAGTGCATAAAGCACTTGGTAATGCATAAATAAAATGGGAATCCAGGTTCTAGTGAAAGGTTCTCTATAACAGTCTCCAGGAAGGAAGTATTTTTAAAGAAAAAGGGAATTTCTAGAACTCGACGCCATAAAGTGAGAATTAAAGACAGGAGACAGAAATGTCACATAAGGAAGAACCTTTAAAGAAAGACTGATGGATCCACTGAACGGTCTCCCCAGCTTAGGTTTTAGTGGGTAATACAGAAAAGAATTAATAAATACATGCGGCATGCATAAGGGTATACTAAGATATAGCTTAAGCACCTTCCCTAACTACCACCCAACTACGAAAAAAAAAAAAAAAAAAGTTGAAAAGAAAATGCACACCAACAAAATAAACCAATGAATAAGAAAATCTGGACACTGAAGACTAGATGGACCGGAACACATTTCACAATTTTACTCTGTGCTGGTTGTAAACTGAGAATGATGTTGTTACTTTGTGAAACAGACCAAACTCTACGGGCTTGTTCTCAGTACAGTGCAGCTCTCATTTAACACAGCACCATCATAATGTGCATTTCTATGTACATTTTATGAGACAAAAATAGCAACAAATATGCACTTTTCAATGACTGCTACTTTTATACAAACAGTAAAACCACAGAAATGTACTCGACTTGCAAGTGGCTAAAATATGTGACCGTTACGCCATGTTTTGCAACAATTATACGGTCAAACCAAAATTGTACTCAACATCATCATCATCACCAGTTATTTATATAGCGCTGCTAATTCTGCAGCGCTGTACAGAGAACTCATTCACATCAGTCCCTGCCTCATTGGAGCTTACAGTCTAAATTTCCTAACATACACACACACAGACAGACACAGACAGAGAGAGAGAGACTAGGGTCTATTTGATAGCAGCCAATTAACCTACTAGCATGTTTTTGGAGTGTGGGAGGAAACCGGAGCACCCGGAGGAAACCCACGCAAACACGGGGAGAACATACAAACTACTCACAGATAAGGCCATGGTTGGGAATTGAATTCATGACCCCAGTGCTGTGAGGCAGAAGTGCTAACCACTTAGCCACAGTGCTGCCCACAGCCCCTTGGTGATAATCGAATACAAGGTGTGGTTTACACCACTATCAGTCCAATTTCCCTGCTCTTTCCACACAATATTATCAGAAAAAGCTACAAATTAAGAGGCCCCCAGATCAATGTAAAAACTCCACATTAATGTTAAGTACCCAAATAAAGAAAAATATTCAAAACAAATATTAGTCTCTATTATTAATACTACGGGCTAGATTTACTAAGCTGCGGGTTTGAAAAAGTGGGGATGTTGCCAACCAATCAGATTCTAGCTGTCATTTTGTAGAAGGTACTAAATAAATGAAAGCTAGAATCTGATTGGTTGCTATAGGCAACATCCCCACTTTTTCAAACCCGCAGCTTAGTAACTCTAGCCCTGCATCTCCAATTTATTTAAATTCTTCAAAATGAATATACCAGCAGTACTTGCTCCCAAGTTTATACACCAATGTTTTGTATCCTACAGACATTGCCGTATGGAGAATTTGCAAAGAGGGTGGAACTTTCTCAGTGGGATGGAGAAACCTATCTACTCGGATGACATTGATGAGCCAAGACTCTTGTGGTTGCTTCGTAAATTTTCCAGACGGTGGTGCCTGAAGAAGACGAAGCTTCATGGATTGCATCTCAAGGACACACACCATGCTTCTGTCAGTGGGAACACTAAAAAATTACCATGGTGGGAATCCCCTTTTTTAAAACTGGTATATAGTGGTGCATGGCTATTGTCTACAGGATGTAATATACTTCAGCCCAGTGGTTGAAGTGGGTGTGTATACGGTGGTATGCCATACCTACTGCATTCATTACAAAATGATCAAATTCCATTCACTTACATTTTCATTACATTTTCATGCTCCCACTTCTAAATTTCCAAACTGCTACTGCTTCAGCCCTTCCTGACGATATTCACTGTCACATTTCTGTTCTATTAACTGGAATTTGTAATGACAGCTATAGAGTCATGAGTATGGTGAAAACATAAACTGTTTTATTAAAGCAATAACTCAATCCAGATATGCAGGGAAGGCACAGACCAGGTAGGCTGAGCATAAATATTAGATATCCGTGTTTGGCTGGAAACAGGTAAACAGCAGTGAATACAATCAGCAGGTACAGGTGAACTTAGCTGAGCAAAGGTGAATAGCCAGGTCCTGGGATACAAAGAAACAGTTAGCAGCTTGCAGGAAGTCCAAAGGAGACAACTATGACCAGCAATGAGCATTGTGAGGAGCAGGCATATATAGTCAGAGACACAGGTGCAGTAATCAGCAAGAGGAGAAGGTTAACTCCTGCTAGTGAGGAAAAAAGGCAATAGTACAATAGCAGCACCTCTGGTAAACCAGAGGTACTGCAGGTCTGAAGCATAAAAACAGTCCAACATTAGTCCAGCAGACAGAAGCTGCAGAGGCAAATCAGCATCCCCATGAGCGATGCTGCAGTGCAGCGGGAGGCGGATCCTGACACTCACATTTGGATGGCCTCGTCTCATATATGCGACCATCTGCTGCTAGTCATGCCTCCATGACTGTACACTGATGTATGCCATTGTGCAAACTCAGAAGTGTTCATATTTCTGGGGTTTTATCTGTTTCAGCTTGTTCATATCACTTGTCCTCTGCCTAGACAACAGTGGTTCATGCTCACCAGTTGCTGTTGGCCAATGCTCTCTATTGGTTTACTCAACTCTTCTTTGCATCTTGATCACTCTTTCCTGGCTCTATCCCTGACCTCAGACTGACCTTGCTCCTTTTCTTAGTCTGTATTTCCCGCAGCTACAATGTATTCAGGTACTTCCTTTGGAGTTCCTTTCAGGTACGACAACCTTGTGGTTCCTCACTGAGAATTCTAACAACATTTTTGGACACATCTGGTGAAATACAACGTTCCCCTTAGACCCTGCTCCCTAGGAGGGTCTCTCCTGCTAGGTGATCCAGTAGATCCACAGATTAATCAAGGTATGTGGCAAAGGATTCAGTTCCACGTGTTCTTCAAGTGTCTCCAAGTGTTCTATCTAGTAGACATTATTCTGCAATGTTAATATTTAGAAAGGAAGTGAATATTGTTAATGAGATGGGATACATGACCCTTACCTTCCGACTAACAGCATTGCATTTCCTGGGCAGTTGGGGAATTATCCCACTTCCTTTGCAGTAAAGATCTGAGAGAGTCAGAACGTGTGACTGGCATTCAGTTTTACCATCACCAACTGGAAATGAAATTCATCCATATTGATTCATTGAATATCCCATTGTTCAGAAAAGCACAAATATATATAATTCCAATGCACAATGTCTGTAATGGATATAAACCTGTCAGTATTGTCTGAGGTTATTCCTGTCCCTGTAAATCGACAGGAAGATCGGTTCACGTCCTGTCTGACTATTCCCCTACTACAGCTTTACCATCCAACCAACGTCAGACCGTCCTACTATCCCATAGTGATTACATTAAAGTAGAAGTATCATTTTTATTTTGTTAATCAACTTATATTTTCTTCCTGATACCCCGGGCACACAGATACATCCTGGCATGTCAGAGATGCTTATCGATGACCTCTTACGTTCACTTAATTATCAACATAGGTGTTTGTTTATTAATTTCAGTCAGAAACTCATTTCAGCTGAGGGTGTATTCACACATGCACCTAATATATTTATCCAGAATTCTGGGCCTGATTCATATTCAAACGCAACTTGCGCTTTAAAAAAAATAGCAAGTAACTTATACTCACAAGCAGATCTCAAGATACATTTTCAGTTCAATCTGGGTATAAGTTAGAGATGGTCACTGACCCCCGTGTTTTGGTTTTGGATTCGGTTTTGGATCTGGATTACCGTCGTGTTTTGGTTTTGGTTTTGGTTTTGCAAAACCGCCATTGCGTGTTTTGGTTTTGGTTTTGGTTTTGTTTGGTTTTGTTTTGCTATTTTGTTGGAAAATACATGTTTTTGTGCCTAAAATAACCCAATTTAGTGCTCCAACTGTTTTAGAGATAAGTAATCTAATTGTTGAGGTAATAAATCATCCAAAAAAACTGTTTAATTCTTCGTTGGTAGGCCTTCATTTATTCTACACACAAAACAGATTGTCTTCCTCTCCATCTATGCATATTGGCAATGCAGCCATCGTCTTTGAATGTATATTACACCCTACACTTATAGTTAAATATGTAAAGAAATGGAAAAAGACAGTTTGCTTTCTGTCTCTATAGGCCCCCCTCCACTTTTTTAAAAAAACAAAAAATTCAGCCATTATAGACTGTACAATATTAATTGACATGGAGAAAGCCAGTTTGGTTTCTGTCTCTCAAGGCCCCCCTCCACTTGTATAAAATACCAAAAAATTCAGCCATTATAGACTGTACAATATTAATTGACATGGAGAAAGCCAGTTTGGTTTCTGTCTCTCAAGGCCCCCCTCCACTTGTATAAAATACCAAAAAATTCAGCCATTATAGACTGTACAATATTAATTGACATGGAGAAAGCCAGTTTGGTTTCTGTCTCTCAAGGCCCCCCTCCACTTGTATAAAATACTAAAAAATTCAGCCATTATAGACTGTACAATATTAATTGACATGGAGAAAGACAGTTTGGGGTCACTCTGTCTCTCTAGGCCCCCCTCCACTTGTATAAAATACCAAAAAATTCAGCCATTGTAGACTGTACAATATTAATTGACATGGAGAAAGCCAGTTTGGTTTCTGTCTCTCTAGGCCCCCCTCCACTTGTATAAAATACTAAAAAATTCAGCCATTATAGACTGTACAATATTAATTGACATGGAGAAAGACAGTTTGGGGTCACTCTGTCTCTCTAGGCCCCCCTCCACTTGTATAAAATACCCAAAAATTCAGCCATTATAGACTGTACAATATTATGAAAAATGGACAAAGCCAGTTTAGGGTCACTCTGTCTATGACACCCTACCCTTAAGGATAAATTGCCCTAACAGCAGCCTTTCAAGATGGTATGTGATATGGAAATGCCACAAGTCCCTTTCCTCTTTGGGGGTAGATTGCACCCTACACTTACATAGAAAGTTTTAAAAAGATGTTATCGGCATCATCTTCAGCTTAATCCTCACCCTCATCAGTGTGTACGTCATCATCACAGACTATCAATTCATCGCCGCTTGAATCCGCCATTAGAGAACAGTCAGTGCTTGGATGTCTTGGATGGTGAAGGCCTTCCTCGTGGAAGATGTAGTTCATTTTTATAAACATCATTTTCTCCACATTTTTGGGAAGTAACCTTCTACGGCGATCACTGACTAAGTTCCCTGCTGTGCTGAACACTCGTTCAGAGTACACACTGGAGGGTGGGCAGCTTAGGTATTGCAAAGCAAGTTTGTACATGGGTTTCCAAATGGCCTGCTTTTCTTCCCAGTAAGGAAAGGGACTGTCTGACATTTCCATATCAACTACCTCTTGAAAGTAATCCTCCACCATCCTTTGCATGTTTATACTCATATTGGATGGAGTTATGGGCAAAGTGACACATTTTTTTGAAAAATCCTTCAAACCAGCCCAGATGTTAAATTGTTCTGGTCTGCCCCCTGTGTCTTCCCTGCTTCTTTTTTGGAAATTTAATTTTTTACGAGCAACAGCTTGAGAAAGTGAAGGAGGACACGTCGTCAAGCCGAGGCCCAGTTCAGCGGCCAACTTGCTGAGCAATAGCTCCTTGCAAAAGTTCACATCTCGCTCATTTACAAGTAAAGACTCAATGTAGGTTTTAAACCTTGGATCAAGCACAGTGGCCAAAACGTACTGATCCGAGTTCAAGATCTTAATAACTCGAGGATCATTGTGAAGCGAATTAAGTACTTGATCGACAAGGCCAACATACTTTGCTGAATTGCTTGCTTTCAGCTCCTCCTTCATTTTCTCAAGCTGCTTTTCCAATAGTCTAATTAAAGGAATGACTTGGCTCAAACTAGCAGAGTCTGCACTGACCTCACATGTCACAACTTCAAATGGTTTCAGCACCTTGCACAGCACTGAAAGGATTCCCCACTGTGCAAGAGTGAAATACATCCCCCCTCCTTTCCCAATGTCATGACTTGTGCAATATGCTTGGATGGCTTTGCGCTGTTCCTCCATCCTCTGAAGCATGTACAGGGTGGAATTCCACCGAGTTACCACCTCTTGCTTAAGTTGGTGGCAGGGCAAGTTAAACTGCTCTTGGAGCTGCTGTAATCTCCTACATGCTGTGGCTGAATGCCTGAAATGGCCTGAAATTTTACGGGCCACCGAAAGCATCTCCTGCACCTCACGGTTATTTCGTAGGAAGCTCTGCACCACCAAGTTGATGGTGTGAGCAAAACAGGGAATATGTTGGAAATCACCCAGCTGTAATGCTCGCACTATATTGTTGGCGTTATCTGAAATGACATACCCTGGGGAGAGTCCGAGTGGTATAAGCCATGCATCAATCACATCTCTCAGTTTGCGTAACAAATTGTCAGCCGTATGCCTGTTAGTGAAGCCGGTGATACAAAGAGTGGCCTGCCTGTGACAAATGTTACGTAGTGGTGTACATGCTGCTGCTGTTCCTGCTGGTGAAGGTGAATGACCAACCCAGTGGGCTGTCACAGTCATATAGTCTTTGGTTTGGCCACTTCCACTTGTCCACATATCTGTGGTTAAGTGAACAGTGGGCAGAATGGCATTTTTCAGCGCAATCTCTACATTTTTACACACTTTTTGGTATAGTTGTGGAATAGCTTTACGGGAGAAATGGTGTCGCGATGGAATTCTGTAACGCGGACACAAAACCTCAATTAACTGTGAAAAACCAGCTGCGTTTATTGTGGAGATTGGACGCAGATCTAACACTAACATTGCAGCCATGGCGTCTGTGATTCGCTTGGCGACTGGGTGACTGCTGTCATATTTGCTTCCCCTCGCAAATGATTGTTTCACAGTTAATTGCTGAAATGTAGGACTGCTCATTTTATTCACCTGCCTCTGGGATGACGATTCACCCCCAGCAGCAGCAACAGCAGCAGCAGGACTAACGCTTTCTTCAGAGGAATCAATAATAGTGCCGGAGTCATCCAGCCTTAAGTGGGATGCCGGGCTAACTCCGAGCGCTACTGAGGATATTGATGAGGATGGTGTGGTGGGTGTATTTTGTAGCCGTCGGTATGTCGGTGAGCGGAGGGTCTTAGCTGATGAGGGAGTGCTTGTATTCTTTTGGGAAGAACTTTCAGCTTTTCCCAACACTTTGCCATGAACTCTCATTAAATGGCGTAACATAGACGAGGTTCCAAGATGGTTAAGGTCCCTCCCTCGACTGACTGTGGCTTCACATACACTACAAATGGCTATACAATTGTTGTCTGGATTTGGGTAGAAATAATTCCACACATAAGAAGTGGATTTTTTTGTTTTATGCCCAGGCATGACAATGGCCTTTTTCTTGTCACGTGCCAGAACTGCTGCCACTGGTGCAGGACTTACACAAACAACCTCATCCTCATCAACATCCTCATTAGCGCCCTCGTCGCCTACACAAATCTCCCCCTCATCCTCTTCTAATTCCAAAGTGGCATCCTCAATTTGGGTATCACCGGCTACACTCGGGCTATTAAGGCACACATCAGCAGAATGCTCACGATTAGACATCCCACTGTTGGATGGACTCTCCACAGGGATTGTTGTCATTTGTGAATCAGAGCAAATATTCTCCTGTAATGCCTCACTGTTATCTTGCAGCTCAGCTTTGACGCGTAACAGTAGTTGTGCACCAATTGTAGGCTGGGTAACTTTTTGGGATCTGCCACTAATAGCCAAAGGTGAAGGCCTCATTCTCTCTTTGCCACTGCGTGTGTAGAATGGCATGCTTGCAATTTTTTTTTTATCGTCACTTAACTTTTGCTCAGTTACACTTCTTTTTCGCTTCAATACAGTAAATTTTTTTTTGGTTTTTGTTTTTTGCACTAATTTGAAAACACTCTGTTGTTTGACATCGCCTTGGCCAGATGACGTACTGGGAACACTAACATCAGGACTGGTGACAGAACCTGGTTGCTCATTTAGATCATATGTGGACTGCTTTGAATCCATTCTGAGCGCAAACCACTGGGGAGTGCTAAAAATTATTTAGTAGATTCTGCTGACAGTTATGACTTTTGACAGCCAGAAATATTAATGCACAATTAGGGAGGACACCCCAAAAACACTGAGGAGTGCTAAAAATTATTGAGTAGATACTGCTGACAGATATGACTTTTGACAGCCAGAAATATTAATGCACAATTAGGGAGGACACCCCAAAAACACTGAGGAGTGCTAAAAATTATTGAGTAGATACTGCTGACAGATATGACTTTTGACAGCCAGAAATATTAATGCACAATTAGGGAGGACACCCCAAAAACACTGAGGAGTGCTAAAAATTATTGAGTAGATACTGCTGACAGATATGACTTTTGACAGCCAGAAATATTAATGCACAATTAGGGAGGACACCCCAAAAACACTGAGGAGTGCTAAAAATTATTGAGTAGATACTGCTGACAGATATGACTTTTGACAGCCAGAAATATTAATGCACAATTAGGGAGGACACCCCAAAAACACTGAGGAGTGCTAAAAATTATTGAGTAGATACTGCTGACAGATATGACTTTTGACAGCCAGAAATATTAATGCACAATTAGGGAGGACACCCCAAAAACACTGAGGAGTGCTAAAAATTATTGAGTAGATACTGCTGACAGATATGACTTTTGACAGCCAGAAATATTAATGCACAATTAGGGAGGACACCCCAAAAACACTGAGGAGTGCTAAAAATTATTGAGTAGATACTGCTGACAGATATGACTTTTGACAGCCAGAAATATTAATGCACAATTAGGGAGGACACCCCAAAAACACTGAGGAGTGCTAAAAATTATTGAGTAGATACTGCTGACAGATATGACTTTTGACAGCCAGAAATATTAATGCACAATTAGGGAGGACACCCCAAAAACACTGAGGAGTGCTAAAAATTATTGAGTAGATACTGCTGACAGATATGACTTTTGACAGCCAGAAATATTAATGCACAATTAGGGAGGACACCCCAAAAACACTGAGGAGTGCTAAAAATTATTGAGTAGATACTGCTGACAGATATGACTTTTGACAGCCAGAAATATTAATGCACAATTAGGGAGGACACCCCAAAAACACTGAGGAGTGCTAAAAATTATTGAGTAGATACTGCTGACAGATATGACTTTTGACAGCCAGAAATATTAATGCACAATTAGGGAGGACACCCCAAAAACACTGAGGAGTGCTAAAATTTATTGAGTAGATACTGCTGACAGATATGACTTTTGACAGCCAGAAATATTAATGCACAATTAGGGAGGACACCCCAAAAACACTGAGGAGTGCTAAAAATTATTGAGTAGATACTGCTGACAGATATGACTTTTGACAGCCAGAAATATTAATGCACAATTAGGGAGGACACCCCAAAAACACTGAGGAGTGCTAAAAATTATTGAGTAGATACTGCTGACAGATATGACTTTTGACAGCCAGAAATATTAATGCACAATTAGGGAGGACACCCCAAAAACACTGAGGAGTGCTAAAAATTATTGAGTAGATACTGCTGACAGATATGACTTTTGACAGCCAGAAATATTAATGCACAATTAGGGAGGACACCCCAAAAACACTGAGGAGTGCTAAAAATTATTGAGTAGATACTGCTGACAGATATGACTTTTGACAGCCAGAAATATTAATGCACAATTAGGGAGGACACCCCAAAAACACTGAGGAGTGCTAAAAATTATTGAGTAGATACTGCTGACAGATATGACTTTTGACAGCCAGAAATATTAATGCACAATTAGGGAGGACACCCCAAAAACACTGAGGAGTGCTAAAAATTATTGAGTAGATACTGCTGACAGATATGACTTTTGACAGCCAGAAATATTAATGCACAATTAGGGAGGACACCCCAAAAACACTGAGGTGTGCTACAAATTATTTAGTAGATACTGCTGACAGATATGACTTTTGACAGCCAGAAATATTAATGCACAATTATGGGGGACACCCCAAAAGCGCTGGGGAGTGCCAAATTTGAAGAAAAAATAATAAACCTCTATCCTCCTCTCTGCACTAGCGATTTTGGTTAGAGCAATTGCAAGAACAATATTGTATTCTCTGTCCCTGCTCTAATTAGCCTATGACTACACCCTGCTCTCTCCCTCTGTCAAATGGCGATGGATTGCTGTGGAGGCGTGTATTTATAAAGTTGAAGTATCGCGAGAACCGAGTCCCGAGATCCGACAACGTCACAATGACGTTCGGCCTCGATTTGGATTCGGAATGGGCGGGAGAGTACCGAGCTGCTCAGCTCGGTACTCGGATACCCAAAGTTCGGGTGGGTTCGGTTCTCGGAGAACCGGACCCGCCCATCTCTAGTATAAGTACACTCTGGCTCATCATCATCTATTTATTTATATAGTGCCACTAATTCCGCTGCACTGTACAGAGAACTGCCCCATTGGAGCTTACAATCTAAATCCCCTCACTTACACACACACAGACCAAGAGAGACTAAGGGTAATTTAACAGCAGCCAAATAACCTACCAGTATGTTTTTGGAGTGTGGGAGGAAACCGGAGCACCCAGAGGAAACCCACGCAAACTCCACACAGATAAGGCCATTGTCGGGAATTGAACTCATGACCCCAGTGCTGTGAGGCAGAAGTGCTAACCACTGAGCCACCGTTCTGTTCATGAATGAAATCAATCTGCGTATGCTCGACAAGTGGATATGCTCATATGAAGACTTGCCTGACTCTGGCACTTACGCTCGCTCGTTCACTCTACGTTACGTTACTATTCATATGTACGATGTAAAGTCCCATCAGAACGCATGAAAAAATTATTACATAAAATAAATGAACAAGTCTGACACTATAATCATTTTTTACATGAAATACATAAATCACGATACTCTCGATGTGTAAAGTACAGACAGGGCCGGTGCAAGGTTGCCCGGCGCCCTAGGCAAAGTTTAAGCTCGTCGCCCCCCCCTCCCCCCCACATAAAAAAATATTTTTTTATTTCACAGCCCCTAACACACTTAGAATTTTTGAAATAAAAATAACTCTTACCTCCTCTTGGCTGGCTAGGATGCAGTTCAGATGTCTGACGCAGCACTGATGTCTGGCGCAGAATGCTGTCCAGGCTTCACTGCTGCCCAGGAGCAAACACAGGATATCTAGAGTGGAGGCTCTAAATGTTAGATTTCAGAACCAAACAAACAAAAAAAAGAAAACATGACATCACTCACCTGTTACAGACTGACATGTACCCGCTGTCCACCAACTTCACTCACACATGCCCATCTGCCCACTAGCTATTCTCACATATGTCACCTATGCCCTTGCATAGCTGCAATTTGTCACGGATCTATTTTAGTACATAGACTCCATAGTCTCTAACTTAAGGACATTTATAAGTGTAATCCCACACTTTCTGTAGCATCCATTCTCCCCCCACACACACATTTACTGTAGCATCCATTCTCCCCCCACACACACATTTACTGTAGCTTCCATTCTCCCCCCCCCACACTTTCTGTAGCATCCATTCTCCCCCCACACACACATTTACTGTAGCATCCATTCTCCCCCCACACACACATTTACTGTAGCTTCCATTCTCCCCCCCCCACACACTTCCTGTAGCATCCATTCTCTCCCCCACACACACATTTACTGTAGCTTCCATTCTCCCCCCCCCCCACACATATTCTGTAGCTTCCATTCTCCCCTCCACATATTCTGTACCATCCATTCTCCCCCCCCCCCACACTTTCTGTAGCATCCATTCTCCCCCCACACACACATTTACTGTAGCATCCATTCTCCCCCCACACACACAATTACTGTAGCTTCCATTCCCCCCCCCCCCCCACACTTTCTGTAGCATCCATTCTCCCCCCACACACACATTTACTGTAGCATCCATTCTCCCCCCACACACACATTTACTGTAGCTTCCATTCTCCCCCCCCCCCCCACACACTTTCTGTAGCATCCATTCTCTCCCCCACACACACACATTTACTGTAGCATCCATTCTCCCCCCCCCCCCCCACATATTCTGTAGCATCCATTTTCTCCCCCACACACACATTTACTGTAGCATCCATTCTCCCCCCCCCCCCCACATATTCTGTAGCTTCCATTATCCCCCCACACACACATTTTATGTAGCATGCATTCTCCACCACACACATTTTATGTAGCATTCATTCTCCCTCTTCCCCTTTTTACTGTAGCATCCACTCCTCCTCCCCCCTCGGTTCTCTGCAGCATACTTCTGTCACCCTCCCCTCCGTTTCTCTGTTCCATACTTTCACTACCTCTCCCCCTTTTCTGTACTCACCTTCACTTTTCTTCCATTCTCTTCTCCGCCTCTTGTTTCTTGCTTCTTTCCTCTCTCTTTACTTCTGTCAGACTCCTGTCGGCTCTCTACACTGGCAGCGTCGTGACGTCACGACGCTGCCAGGCGCCAGGCACATTTGAAAATGCGGTGCTGCTTACAGTGCAGCACCGCTTAGGTCTACAGGACTACTATATTGCGGGCGGACGATCCGCCCGGCGGCGATCGCGCCGCCCGCTTAAAATGAACTTATTCATAATTGGTTTTTTAATAATCAGTCTCCTCGGCCACAGTGCCGCCCCCCAGAGGCCGGCGCCCTAGGCAGCTGCCTAAGGCTGCCTAATGGTAGCGCCGGCCCTGAGTACAGAAAATGGGTTTCTATCATTTCTCTTACACACGGTTGTGGCATACATACGCATCAGTCATCACTGTCAGTCGGCACTTACACCTGTCCTGTAGCCGGTGGTAATGATGCGGCTTAGAAACAAGTGCTTAAGATGTGCCCTGAACTTGAGTCATCCGCAGCTCTGTAGACACAACCTTGGCACTTCCTTACTGTATAGAGCACTACGTCTGTTGACCCCTTCCCACCCCCGTTCCGCCCTTTAAGTTGTGTCAGTAACATTCGATGGGCAGCACGGTGGCTCAGTGGTTAGCACTTCTGCCTCACATCGCTGCGGTCATGAGTTCAATTCCCAACCATGGCTTTATCTGTGTGGAGTTTGTATGTTCTGTGTTTGTGTGGGTTTCCTCCGGGTGCTCCGGTTTCTTCCCACACTCCAAAAACATACTAGTAGGTTAATTGGTTGCTAACAAAATTGACCCTAGTCTGTCTGTGTGTGTGTGTGTGTACGTTAGGGAATTTAGACTGTAAGCTCCAATGGGGCAGGGACTGATGTGAGTGAGTTCTCTGTACAGCGCTGCGGAATCAGTGGCGCTATATAAATAAATGGTGATGATGATGATGATGATGATGATGAATTACAATTGCATTCACTGGTTTAAGTCCCGTTCTGGCGCATGCGCAGAGCTTTTTACACACAAGTTGCATCACGCAGTAAACACTTTGACGCCTCCTTCCTCTCCTGTCTTTATATATTGTTGCATTCCCCGTGTTAGTGATAAAATAGGTCTGTTCACTGACTTACACCAGTCTACAAGCTCAGTCTTTGCTGACTGCTGGTTTCTGTTATGATTTATATCAAACTGGGTGCATGTGTCATGAGCCGCGGCTTCAATGCTGGGCGCCGCGGCTCGCTTCCGGCTGTCACCATGATGAGCCGGGACGCTCTCCTTTACCACCACGGACCGGCTAAACCGACAGCTGGGCGCATGTGCACTAGTTAGCAGTTAATTGTCAGCTATATGGGCTGATTAGAACATATGTGTTCTCCTTTTGTGATTGGCCTATCTGTGTATATAAGGCAGGGAGGGCTTAGCCTCCCTGCCGTCATAATTCTCAGTTCCTGATTACTGACCTGCTCCTGTGCTTTGTACCTGTTCTCTGGATTGGATTACTTGTGTATGACCCTTGGCATTGTTTACTGGACTTTGATTCCTTGCTTGTTGCCCTGACCTCTGCTTTGTTTCTGGACTTCCCTTGTTTGCTGCCAGCACTGACATCTTGCCTGATCCTGACCACAGTTCCTGCTTCGGACCTTAGACCTCGGCCTTGTTTCCTGACCACGCTTTGTTTGCTATCCCCTGCTAGTCTGCGCTGCGGTACATTCATAAACTTGTGCTATATAGTATAAGACCTGGGGGTATCCGAGTAACTGTGAGCGTAACAAGCTCTATGGGAAAGGCGGCTGCTATAGGTGAAGACCTCTCCATCTTGTTCTACTAGTTCATGATAGTAACAGTTAGCCGTGACAGTATGTAAACCTATCGGGCTTCATGTAGATTGCAAATAAATTTGTGTAGCGTTAAAAAAAAAAAAAAAAATTCACTACCGCAAAAGACAACGTACGCTTCACAGGGCTGTAATGAGGGCAGTGGGGGTGGTATCTGTCTATGCCAATCTTCCTTTCCCCTTCCTTTGTCTGTGTCAGCTCATTGCCCTTTCCCTTTTTGTGCCAGTCTCCCTGCCCACCTCTTGTCTGTGCCAGTCTCCCTGCCCATTTCTTGTCTGTGCCAGTCTCCCTACCCCTTTCTTGTCTGTGCCAGTCTCCCTGCCCCTCTATTGTCAGTGCCAGTCTCCCTGCCCCTCTATTGTCTGTGCCAGTCTCCCTGCCCCTCTCTTGTCTGTGCCAGTCTCCCTGCCCATATCTTGTCTGTGTCAGTCTCCCTGCCCTTCTCTTGTCTGTGCCAGTCTCCCAGTCCTTTCCCCGGTCTGCAGAAACTGGAGTATAGTACATTTACCCCCTGGTGTCCTATGACCTAACTCAGCCTCCCTGACTCACAACTGAGCCCACAGTGCAGGCCTGATCATCCGGACAGCCACCAGGTAAAGCCACTGCTGAGGTGCCTCCACTCATTGAGATGCTGACTATCCAGATCTATAAATCCCTGTGCCCCAGCTTTGCCAATGGTGGATTGTGCTGCCTGTCCCCATAGCTCCCGAACAAGAACATTAATCTGTTACTCTTGACCTTGATCGGAATATCTAAGCCAGTGCCCTGACCTGCCTATGCATCCCATGAATGGCTGAGGCTCTGTCCTTCTCACATCACCCACATCAACTGTGCCACATGAGTGATACAGTCCCTGTGACTCTGCAGCAGTCACTGGTGGACTTTGCTGCTTTCGGACAGAGAAGACTTGGGTGAACTCTCCACTGGGACCATTTTCCAACTTCTTCCAGGACAATGTGGAACTGCGTTTGTGCTCACATCCTTTTCCTCGATCCCTTCCCATCTCACTATTAACTTCCACCAGACCACCACCACCTGGGACCTCCAATGGCTTCCTGGTCATGGCTGTGTCCTCTGGAGCTTAGTCAATCAGTATAACAATCCGTTGCTTCTCAATCCTGCCACTCATACTTCTTTCATTCACAATCTAATGTTGCTCTTCCCTCTATTGGACATCATGACTATCGCTGCCTCTACCAGCTGTAGTTTGAACATTACCACTGTCTCTACCAATTGATCTGCCCCATTTGCCCCTACTGTCTCCTCCCCGCTCCCGGTAGACTGTAAGCTCCTACAAGCAGGGCTGATACTACCTTTTGTCTCATGTATGTCCACCACCAGTCTTCCTTGTATGGTCATGTCACATGCTGTCAGTTGTCTTCTCTGATGCTGAAGTTTTCTGCACGCCTGCGATTCGTTCTGTTAATTGCATCTATGCATTTTTATTCTGCTCTTTTGTATCCACATACCGTTATTATGCTTACTGTGTTCTCATGTATCTTATTTTTGCCGATTATGTCAGGCACTACAGAATCTGTGGTGCCATACAAATAAACAAAGATGAACGATCATGAACCCCTTCAGTGCTAAGGACTAGTGAGACTTGTCCTCCATATATACTTCTAAAGTGGTAAGGATGAGCCCCACTCATCCATAGCACTCATGGGGTTAAATATCTAGCACTAAAACTCACTGTCCCTGTTATGCAGTAAGGGTGAGTGTGAATTGCCAGTGCTGGCCTGTGGAAGGGGTTTGGCATGATGACATCATCGCACCGATGCTCCCGGCCATCACCGGACAGTAACAGATGATACTACAGATGACACTACAGAAATCATCATACTTTGATGCGGTAAGTTTTAAAAATGGCACGCCTTGTAAAGCCTCCCATGTTATTCCTACACGTTTTATACATTTCATTCAAGACAGTGCAAACTAGCAACAAGAAAAAAAGCATTAACAGTTTTCTAGTGCAGATTTTATTATGTAGGATCATGATCTTTGCTGTTGTGGAAAGGTGGATTTGTGCCAAAGCAAGTACCACAAAATATTTCTTGGTGGCGTTTGATAATAAAATAGACACATTTGCTTTTAGTTCACTTTCTTGCAATTTAAATTTTTTTAAACAAACAAAACTTTTTGGGCTATTTTGGGTAAATTTTCTTTGGCATGTCAGTAGGTATAAGCAAACTAATGGAATTGTTGGAAATTCAGTGCTCTAAAACAACAATGGACCTGTCTCTGAGTGTCCCGTGCAAAAAAAGTGTATCTATTCCTATCTTAAGATTCATGAGAATCAGCCCATAAGCAGGAATATGTGTGAGTGAGTAAATCGCGATGAATCGCTATGAAACGTATAATCATGCTGTTGATGCGCTAGTCATCATCATCATCATCTTCATGAAAAAGTGTTGGCTCCAGCACTTACAGCGTAGGCTTGTAGCGGCAAAATCAGGGGAACAAACAACAGGGTTTATCCACAAAAAGTCACTACCAGTACTAAGCTATGACACGCAGCATGGGGACCTCCTGTCATAAAGTCAATCAGCACCTAGGCGCAAAAAAAAAGGCCCCCTCCCCCCTTAGAAAGCAGCCCTGTACTGAAAAACTAGGGGCTAGATGTACTAAGCTGCGGGCTTGAAAAAGTGGGGATGTTGTCTATAGCAACCAATCAGATTCTAGCTGTCATTTTGTAGAAAGTACTAAATAAATGAAAGGTAGAATCTGATTGGTTGCTGTAGGCAACATCCCCACTTTTTCAAACCCGCAGCTTAGTAAATCTAGCCCTAGGGCTTTTGCCAAACACCTCATGGGCAATGAGTGTGGAGTAATACATTTCAAAAAGTTAAATCAGCATTTTGCAGGGACTTGTGGTGCATCTGTGAACCCCCTGGTAATGTGTGCAGTATTGGGGTGTTAGGGTATAATCGTGATGTACCCCTTTCCTTTTGCTCAATTATGGGGTCTAGGGCAAATTAAATAATAAGGGCCCCCCTCTCCATTCCGATGGACACAGGTGGACCTACCTGTTATTGCAGCTTTCACAACCTGTTGGTTTCTTGTTTGGATCCTGGAATGTTGGGACCTGTTTGAAGTGTGTAGGTGCATGAATTAAGAAAAGCTGATCTGTAAGTGAGCAGGGTACATAACACAGATCACACAGTAATAATACATACAACCAGCCTTCAAAAATTCAAAATTAAGGGCAGCACATTACCTTTAATTTTGAGAATGACAAAAAAACATCCTAAATATGACCTTGGCACACCCACATCACTCATTCCAAAATGTCCCAACCTGCCCTTTACTTGCTCAAAAATTACATCACATGTCCTCAGACATCCACTTGCCACGAAATGCACCTACATGCACTCAGGCCACACCACAAGCTCTCAAATCGCTCATGTGCTGCTCCAAAACTCCCCCACATGGCACTTAGAGGTCCCTACATGCCCCAACGTGCCCTTCAGATCTCCCAACATGCCCCCCAGTTCTACCCTCCTGCCCTTTATATGCCCGTCAGACCTCCCACATAGTTCCTACCTGTCCCTCAAGCTTCAACACATGCCCCTTACATGCCCATCAGAGCCACCCGCATGCCCCTTACATGCCTGTCAGAGCCACCCGCATGCCCCTTGCATGCCCATCAGAGCCACCCACATGCCCCTTACATGCCCATCAGAGCTACCCGCATAGCCGTTACATGCCCATCAGATCTACCCGCATGTCCCTTACATGCCTGTCAGAGCCACCCGCATGCCCCTTGCATTCCCATCAGAGCCACCTACATGCCCCTTACATGCCCATCAGAGCTACCCGCATGTCCCTTATATGCGCATCAGAGCCACCCGCATGCCCCTTACATGTGCATCAGAGACACCCGCATCCCCCTGACATGCGCATCAGAGCCACCCACATGCCCCTTACATGCGCATCAGAGCCACCCGCATGTCCCTTACATGCGCATCAGACTACCATATCTGCCATCAGACCTCACCACGTGCCTCACAGATCTACCCGCATGCCCCTTACATGCCCATCAGAGCTACCCGCATGCCCCTTACATGCGCATCAGAGCCACCCGCATGCCCCTTACATGCCCATCAAAGCCACCCGTATGCCCCTTACATGCCCATCAGAGCTAACCGCATGCCCCTTACATGCCCATCAGAGCCACCCACATGCTCTTACATGCCCATCAGAGCTACGTGCATGTCCCTTATATGGGCATCAGCGCAACCCGCATGCCCCTTACATGCGCATCAGAGCCACCCGCATTCCCCTTACATGCCCATCAGAGCCTCCCGCATGCCTCTTACATGCCCATCAGAGCCACCCGCATGCCCCTTACATGCGCATCAGACTACCATATCTACCATCAGACCTCGCCACGTGCCTCACATATCTACCTGCATGCCCCTTACATGCGCATAAGAGCCACAAGCATGCCCCTTACATACGCATCAGAGCTACCCGCATGCCCATCAGAGCCACCCGCATACCCCTTACATGCCCATCAGAACCACCTGCATGCCCCTTACATGCGCATAAGAGCCACCCGCATGCCCCTTACATGCTCATCAGAGCCACCTGCATGCCTCTTACATGCACATAAGAACCACCCACATGCCCCTTCATGCACATCAGAGCCACCCGCATGCCCCTTACATGCCCATCAAGCTACCCGCATGCCCCTTACATGCCCATCAGAGCCATCTCATGCCCCTTACATGCGCATAAGAGCCACCCGCATGCCCCTTTCATGCGCATCAGAGCCACCTGCATGCCCCTTACATGCCCATCAGTGCCACCCGCATGCCCCTTTCATGCGCATCAGAGCCACCCGCATGCCCCTTACATGCCCATCATAGCCACCCACATGCCCCTTACATGCCCATCAAGCTACCCGCATGCTCCTTACATGCCCATCAGAGCCACCCGCATGCCCCTCACATGCCCATCAGAGCCACCCGCATGCCCCTTTCATGCGCATCAGAGCCACCCGCATGCCCCTTACATGCCCATCATTGCCACCCGCATGCCCCTTTCATGCGCATCAGAGCCACCCGCATGCCCCTTACATGCCCATCAGAGCCACCCGCATGCCCCTTACATGCCCATCAGAGCTACCCGCATGCCTCTTACATGCCCATCAGAGCTATCCGCATGCCCCTTACATGCGCATCAGACTACCATATATACCATCAGACCTCGCCACGTGCCTCACAGATCTACCCGCATGCCCCTTACATGCCCATCAGAGCACCCGCATGCCCCTTACATGCGCATAAGAGCCACCCGCATGCCCTTTTCATGCGCATCAGAGCCACCCGCATGCCCCTTTCATGCGCATCAGAGACACCCGCATGCCCCTTTCATGCCCATCAGAGCCAACCGCATGCCTCTTACATGCCCATCAGAGCTATCCGCATGCCCCTTACATGCCCATCAGAGCTGCAAAGACGATGGCTGCATTGCCAAAAGGCTAAGATGAAGAGAAAGACAATCAGGTTTGTGTGCAGAATTAAGGACGGCCTACCAGGGATTAAACTGTTTTTTTCATAATTTATTAGCTTTAGAATTACCTCACTTATCCAAGAAACAGGTGGAGCACTAAATTGGGTTGTTTTAGCCCTAAAAAATGTGATTTTTAAACAAAATTGCAAAACAAAACCAAAACCAAAACACGCAAGGGCAGTTTTGGCAAAACCAAAACCAAAACACGAAGGTAATCCAGATCCAAAAATAAAACCAAAACCAAAACATGGGGGTCAGTGACCATCTCTATTAATAAGTATAATACAGAGTGCTGTGTCTGTGTTGTGAGCAGACTACATACAATAATGTATTGGAGCAGAAGGTAGAGATAGTTCTGGTTAAATAAGATTACAATCATACTTCTATGAGGAAAGCTCTGGCTTATTCAGCCCTGTAGTAGTGATATAAATAGTGTCTGAGCGCGGTGTGTACTGAGGTAATGGTGAAAATTCCCCGACTTTAGTTCTTTGTATAAACTCCAGAGTTGTAATAATGATCTGTAACCTGAGGGAAGGAGGTAGACTGTGCAGAACGGGGAATGCTCTGATGATGAGGGGGGGATAGAATTGCTCAGGGAAATCCATTTTATTGCACTGGGGGGTCCTGTATGAGAACATATTTTATCTCTCTTAGTCAGCCAAAACGTTTTGTAATTTCCCAGCGGAAACTCTTCATCCAGAGGTCTGTAAAGAGCAGGGAGCATTGACTGAGCAGGAAGATCTTTCAACAGGTATGTGCAGAGAGTAAGCATTCTATATTAAATAATGAACCACACTGTATAACAGCACTATATATATATATATATATAGAGAGAGGACTCTGTTTTAATTTTTTGTTGTATGTCCTTACTTATTAGTTACAATTATATGTCCTTCTTAACCTGGATTTAATAAGCCAAGTGTCATAATGTTCTGTGTTTGCTTCGCTATGTGTCCTACACTTTAAAATAAAAATTAAAGGGATATTCCACCTTCAGGTGACTTTATTTATGTAACTCTTTAGCACCCTCCTGTAACCCTTATTAAATGCATAACTTTATATCCTTCTAGCCTCTATTGGTTCGCTTTTTTTGCCCATGTCATTATATCATCAGGCAGATGCTCTCGAGGATTAAACTTTGCCTGCAGCAAAGCAGCGTCGTATCGAATTGTGTGCCAATATACAGTCATGTCTGAAGAGCACAGGACGCAGGCAGAATAATAAAGCTAAATATTTAGTAAATGTTGCAAGATGGTATGTCAAAGCCAATAAATTAAAGTTACATGAAGGTGGAAATGCATTTAAAGTACCCTACGCACACAGTAGCCATGTATTTTGTATGGCTCAATCTGTTGACTGAAACAGGGGTACCAAGAAATGTGATTTGTTCTAAAGCTATTTCTTACTGTTTTTACAATAATTTGTCCAGTAGGTGGCACCACTGTGGTTTGGTTTAATATAGTCCTACAGTGTTTTAATGACTGTTGGTCATCACTATCATCTTTCTCTATATATTGTGTTGTATGTTGTATATATACTGAGAGGAATATAAACACCTTATATATTAATTTTATATTTTTAAGTGTGATATATAAGGGAGAGAGGGAAAGAAGTCTGCTGTGCTATAAGTTTCTGCAAACAGTGATGTATATTTCTTAAGACATGTCAGTGCCTTGCGAGACAGACTTTTACAGATATGTGGCAGCATCTAGTGAGTACCTTTTAGACAATTTTTTTATCTGTTCTAATATTCAAGCAAAGGTGAGACAGTGCAGAAAATATTATTGCCTAACCAATATATGTACAGATATTTTACTGAGTCTAACAGGAAAAATTATGTGACAGCAATTTTGTATTTTTATGATGGGTGCTCCCTGTCATTGGGTATATATTTAGAGAGATCATGCTGAATATCCATCTCACAGCAGATTCAACCTTTGGCCAAAATTAAACTTTAACCCCTCATTGACCAAAGGTATCCTACACATGAAGTTAACAATTTCTGATTCATGTTGCTTAAAGTGCTAAGGTGAAGGTTACTCATTTTCAAATATATTAAAAGAATTTAACTTTGTATATTTTTTTTTTTTAAAAAAATAACGCTAATGATTCAGAGGATACTTTTAGAGATGAGCAAATCGATCGGGATTTGTAAATTCGTCCAAGTTGAATTAATTAGTGAATCGCTTCTGACTGGCCAAATAGCCAATCAGCGCCAACAGATATCACAGATCTATAGGTTCATTAAAGAGTAAAAAAAGACTGTGTATGGCAAATATTAACAATAATTATATTTACCATAATCATTACTACTAACCCTGCACAATCGCCATTACCCAAGTGGAGAAATGCACAGGCAAATCTTTGGGCTATCAGCACGTGTATTGATAAAATGTTACAGGCAGAAAATGGGCAGTTTTTTTGCAGCATCTAAAAGGGAGTTGATCCTTGCACATTGCCAAGTGAGGAACACTTACACAAACTCCTCAGTCATTCAACAATGTGTTAGCGCGCTCACAGTAACGTCATGTCAGCGGTAAAGAAAAGAATAATAAATTTCACAAACTACCACCAGAACTCCCTCTGAGAGAATGATCTATTAGCAATGCCAAAAAAAAATATTTCAATAGAAGGATGCAGAAGTTTTTTGAAAAAAAGGAGGAAGACCCACCCAAATCTGCAACTTCTAGACTGAAAATGGTTGAAGCATTCCTGAAATTTCCCTAAAGAACGACCATTTCCTTTTAATCCGCTGAAATATTGGCAGCATTTTAACGTTGGCCTCAAAAATCATCATAGAGGTGGTTATATTCAGTAAGTGGAGTCTCAATTAGACCAAAGTTCCCTCTCTACTAAGGGGCCCCCGATATGATCAGGTTAAAATATGAATTTTAACAAGTGCATGGTTGCACTGAACAGCAGATTCTCAGTGCAGCCATTTAGAATGGTGTTCTCTTGGGACTAGGCTTTTAGCTATATAATTTCCAAAGTGCTCAGCTTAGAAGGGACAAGGAGCTAGACAAATCACTTTTCTTTATGTTTTAAAGGCAATGGTGCTATTTTATTTTATATGAAAGAAATATTTTGCATGGTGCCAAGTTTTCCATGAGCTTCTGTTCATTATATGCACAGTGTAGGCCAAGATCTTCAAGAAGACCTCCTTACTGAAATGATCAGATTAAGCCACACAGAAAACTAGCCCCTCCTCCTGACACACCCCCTATCCCCCCCCCCCCCCTCCTCCCTAGAATGTTGAGGACGCAACATTCTATTTCCTTAGCTGGTAGAATCCCAGCTGATAATAGTCTTATGTCTGATTGGCTGGCTGGTTTCGTTAATACCTCTCAGAAATCTCACCTGTACCATAATATTACTAATTACTTACGCCAGGCAGTGTGTACATTTTAAAATATAAGCTGTCAGTTGAATTTAAAAATAATTTTGAATGGAGAGAGTGATAATAATTCAGGAGATGTAAGATAGCATGCATTTTGGAACATTTGGCTTAAGAGTAATTTGTTTTGTTATTTAAAATATTTTGTTATTCAAATTTATGTCAAAGAGAGATATTGGTGTTGAATATACTTATCCCTAACAGCATTATTTATACCTATGTAATGCCTATGTCTTGCAAACTCAATACTTGTATAAGAGCAATGTGTACAAATACTATGGGGTAAATTTATCAAAGTCCATATTTCTCTGTGGTAAATCTCTGGTCGATTGTGGCCTCCAACTGGGGGGCTTTATGATCCTGTGGTCTGGAGACTTAAAACTGGAGCCATTTGGGCAGCACGGTGGCTTAGTGGTTAGCACTTCTGCTTCATAGCACTGGGGTCATGAGTTCAAATCCCAACCATGGCCTTATCTGTGTGGAGTTTGTATGTCCTCGCCATGTTTGTGTGGGTTTCCTGCAGGTGCTCCAGTTTCCTCCCACACTCCAAAAATATACTGGTAGGTTAATTGTCTGCTATCAAAATTGCCCTTAGTCTCTCTCTGTCTGTGTGTGTATTAGGGAATTTAGGCTGTAAGCTCCAATGGGGCAGGGACTGATGTGAGTTCTCTGTACAGCGCTGCGGAATTAGTGGTGCTATATAAATAGCTGCTGATGATTTATTTATTTTTTAAAACACCGAAAGCTCAAGATTTTGGACAGGATATTTCATGCGCAGAAAAATATAAAAATTATATATATATATATATATATATATATATATATATATACATATATATATATATATATATATATATATATGTATGCAAATAAAGTCACAGTAATGAGTTAAAGCAAAATGAAAACAAAAAAGTCTTGGGCTGCTGTTAACCTAGAGATTGCCAAATGCCTTCCAAACACATATAAACAGCTCTCTGAACAAGCCTATCAATAATTAATTAGTAAACACATATGGCAGAAAGAGGGAAGCTGTAAACGGTACACATAACAACAATATATTTATTCATAATAAACAAACATTGTTCATCAGAAAACATATAACCAACATGTTAAAACATATATTAAATAAATAAAAATAAAATAAACTGAAGGGGGATAAAACATGCTTTTATAGCTTTCCTGTAGTCAGGAGTCTTATATATATTTTTGTCAAGTTCTACATATAAAACTATTGTTGCAAAGTATCTGTTACCTGGATATGAAACGTAGATCTGAAGCTCAGAAGGAACTGTTACGGTTGAGGTCTGAATATCTCCCGTTCCTGTTACAGATTCTGTGCTACTATGATACATTTTATTGTGTTAAAAGAAAGTTATAAAGTTGACTGTTCTCCATCTTCCGTTGTTTTTATTTTGTTATAATTTATTTAATATATGATTGTACATGTTAGTTATATGTTAGTCAGGGCCGGATTAACCATAGGGCTAACTGGGCTACAGCCCAGGGGCCTATGTCATCCAGGGGGCCCTTGAAAGTGCTCAGCAGCAGTATTGATCGGTCGGGGGCGCCCCCGGTGCGATCAGTGCTGCTGAGCACTTTCACTGCGGTCCTTCTCCGGCGCGCTGTAGTCTCCTTACTGAGGAGATCTCGTGAGTCTCACTCTCACGAGATCTCCTCAGTAAAGAGCGTACAGCACGCCGGAGAAGGAGGTAAGTGCTGGGGGGGAGGGGGGACGCGGGCAGCTCGGGTCACGGGGGGGCCTCACGGGGGAATGGAGGCCCCCTTAGCCCAGGGGCCTCCATTCCCTTAATCCGGCCCTGATGTTAGTTATATGTTTCTGATGATCTATGTTTAATATGAATAAATATATTGCTTTTATGTGTACTGTTTGCAGCTTTCTGCCATTTGTGCTTTACTAATTAATTATTGATAGGCTCGTTCAGAGCGCTGTTTACAGGTTTTTGTTTTTATATAATCCTGCCTATTGCCTATGCTTAGTTGACAAGGTTAGAGGAGTTAGAGACAGGAGAGAGGAGAATAGACAGGGAGTGATAATGTCTATAGATATAAACCTCTGAACTAATGTAAGGTTCTCTCAGTCCAATATGAGTACAATCAAAGGTTCTCAGGACACTAGGTAGCCCGGAGACACTAAAAAAGCCTAACTTCAGCACAGTGTCGTACCCGCGTGGACCCTGGATCTGTGGCTCCTCCCACCCTCCTGCGCCTCTCCTACCCAGTTAGGCGGAGGATCTCACTAGTAGCGCTCTCTAATAACAAGCTCAACCATCTTTTCCTAGGAAGAATTGCAAGGGGTTTTGGGTAAGTTTTTTTTAGTGCTCCTGAATGCTAATAGACCACAGATAAACGATTTGAGCCATCTTGCCTTCCAAAGGCACCTCTATTGTTTGCCTTGTTTTTTGGTGTGTTTCCCAGTGATCTTGTAATCAACAGCTCTGTATATCTGACAGGTGTATTCAAAATTGGCATAGCAATTTGTGGTAAGTTGCACTTGAAAACTTTCCATCTGGACCCAAAAAAACAAGTTGATGAAATTGCACATTGATAAATTTACCCCTATGTATTCAGACGTGTTCATATGTAAAACGTTTTTTGTATCGAAAATGCATAATGAAAACACCCCCCCCAAAACAAATGTAATTTTAAATGGTACATCAGTTCAAATGCCAAAAGACTACTAATGTCTCAAACTAATTAATGACTTGCAAATTTGAAAATGTGGTTTTTTTTTTGCTATTGCTGGACAGTAAAAATTAGTTCCTGTTTTATTTCCTAAAGTCTGTACACTCCGAGGGCAATGTCAGAGCGGTGTCTCAGAACATTGGGATCTTCTGACCAGGAAGCCTCAGTGTTCTACAGAGAGGGTATGCCCACTCAGCGTATCCTGGGGTATAGGAAACGCTGTTTCCCTGTCACCCTATAGCGATTCTGCAGACAAAACAGTGTCTACAGCACCAATAAGAGGGAAATAATGTTCATTGGGCTAAAACTGTGTCCCTCTGTCTGGGACGTGGGATTATTAAATGACAACAATAAGGTTTGTGATAATTACAGAACAAGATGCATAAAATATAAGATTTAATTAGCACACACTTCTAATAATCCCTAATGTGCAGATGTCCAGATATTGTATGGTACATTTTATTCAGAGAGGAGTCTCCAGATGCTTCTACATAATTCCTGAAATATGTTCTGTATGTAGCCAATTCAGTCTCCACTGACCCTGCTAACATAATCCAGCATCTATTCACTTACAACCAGCAGAGTAAGTGCACCTCAGTTTGATGTGCTCTGGTTTTACATTGGTGTTCCTAGCAGGTCCACCCAGGTGCGGGCTGGCAAGATGCAGCCCGGGGGTCGCACAGGCGGCCGCATCACATGACACGTGATGCGGCCGCGTCATCAATGACGGGGCCGCATCGCGTGTCATGTGATGCGCCCGCCTGTGTGCTGAGGCGGCCGCATCGCGTGTCATGTGATGAGGCCGCCGGTAATAATTAGGTTGTAGTGCAGCCGGGGGGGGGGGAGGGGGAGCTGGGCGGCCGGTCCTAACAATGGATAAACTGAGCGGCCCGGGGAACCGATGCCCTCCTGCCCCCCGGGCCAGCCCGCCCTTAGGTTCACCCAGCATGATGAATACACCTAGTTAGCTCTCTAATGGCACACCTCACCCTCTGCAAACTAGAAGTCTACCTACGTCTGCACAGAATACTGTAAAATATTTTTGGCCCCAAAAATTTTTTTTTTAAACATAGTTTCCCATAAGTAAATACATGCCTGAAATTATCTTCTATTATTGATACGATCTAGTCCATATGGAAACTTTCAAAATAGATAAATAGATGAGACGGACGACTGACAAGGGGGAGCACCCGATGCCAAATGAGTTAATCTCCAGAAAGATACTTAATAGCCGTGCAGCCAATCAGGACAGGTCTCTCATCAATCGTTGGCTCATTTGCCTGATGATGAGTTAAGTGGCTGTTAGAGAAGGGGTGAGAGATTTTTTTTTATTATTTTTTAATTTAATTTTTTTTTCTGGCAATTTGCGTTTTGCAATCCGCAGCTTAATAAATCTCACGGTTTGTATACCTGCCATTTGAATAAATCTGGATGGTGGTTTCAAAACATGCAATTTTATGTCCGGTTCGGCCTTTAGTAAATCTGGCAGATTCTAAACCGCACATAAATTGAGCCAAAAATTTAATTTACCCCCTAATCTCCGCTTGTTCGGAGATGGAGCAGAAATCAGCTCCTAGAGCGAATGCCAACACTCTTGCTTAGCAACATGAAATATAAATTATAAATTAAGGGTGTGCCAAGCTTGAGCGCACACAGCAGCGTCAGATTCAAGCTTAGGGCATCTCTCAGGTACGTGATTTTCCGTCAGATTACTTGCTCCAGCTACAGGTCTAGTGTAAGTGCCAATTACTAGTGATGACGGCTGTGTGTGCAGCTAGAACATGTGTTTGTAATCAGGAGCAAATTTATTTTATGTTAACATTACGTTTGTTTTGCGTTTGTCTATCAGGCCCTAAGAGCTTAATGAATATTCCTATAGAACTATATTGTATTAGAGTTACTGGACTGTGTAGGCAATGTGGAAACTGTGTGTACAGGTCCATTTACTTGCATTATGTATTGGACAATCTAAGCCGACCATCATCACTATCAGTTGGTAGCTTACAGGTGCACATGAGTCTCAGGGAAAAGTTCCATTCGCTCTTAAACACCCCCTCCTTCCCCCGCTTCGCTTCTTGAACCATAAGGGGCCACAAGCGGCAGTAAGCGCGAGATGCAACTCCGTCTATATAGGGCCACGGCCGCATCTAGGACTTTTTTGGGCATGCACATAAGTAAAAAAAACAAAAACGTATACGATCAAGTGCAACTCGAGTCTACGCTCTTCATGAGCCGCTAACTGCTCAAGATTGACATTGGTATCTACGAGGCCTTACTCTGTAACCAATTTCACTGTAAGCATAATTTAGTTATATTTGATATATGACTTAAATATGAGTTTAACAAAAAAAAAAGTGGTTTACTGACCTCTCTGAGGGCCTGAGTCATTAAGGAAAGTAAGGTAAAAAAAGGAGTAAATGTTCCTCGGGACAAACATGTGACAATACAAGGAGTGCAAATTAGTTTATTATTTTGCACATAAGTTAAACGCTGGCTGATTTTTCATGCTTTATTTTTACACTGAAATTTAAAGTTGTCCTAGGACATGTCTTATCCTAACTATAAATCCATCCCCACATTTTCCATTTCCCTCCCCCTCCAATGCAACATGGTTTTGCCAAAGGTGCAAATTAACTCCTTTTTTATGCTTTGCTCTCCTTCATGACTCTGAGACTGCATTATTATTTATAAATGTGTCCACTATGCAGTAAAGTCTTATGTTTGATGTGGCCAAACAGGCACGCAACCATGATCAAAAGACTACAACAATATTACTCTGGGTCAGAAACATTCATTACACCGACAGATGTGCACATCTGCCATATCTGTCTGTAAGCTCTTGATTTCGGTATACTTGATCTCAGTACAAGGGGAATCCCGTGTTGTAGGTCCTTTGCCCTTGGGAATTAGTCTGCTTGAAAAACCTCCTGGTTTGAGGACATTTTCAGTTCTGAGTTAACCCCTATTATGCATTATTAGCATCAGATAAATCAAGACATTGTGCAGGCATGTTGAAGTTAGAGAAAATGTTTTCACTAAGAAGCAAAAGTTATAAGATGCTCCTAATACTGCAGCAATACACACCACATAGAAACACAAAATTTAACGGCAGAGAAGAACCGCTTGGCCCATCTAGTCTGCCCATTTTTTAACCTATTGTTACCTCCAGCCCTATTTAATCCTTATTTTTATTTTATTTTTAAAGATATCCTTATGTCTATCCCAAGCATGTTTAAATTGCTCTACTGTATTATCCTCTACCACCTCTGATGGGAGGCGATTCCACTTATCCACTACACTTTCTGTTCAGTAGTTTTTCCTCACATTTCCTCTGAACCTCCTTCCCCCCAGTGTCAGTGCATGTCCTCGTGTTCTAATACTTCTCTTCCCCCCAGTGTCAGTGCATGTCCTCGTGTTCTAATACTTCTCTTCCCCCCAGTGTCAGTGCATGTCCTCGTGTTCTAATACTTCTCTTCCCCCAGTGTCAGTACATGTCCTCGTGTTCTAATACTTCTCTTCCCCCCAGTGTCAGTACATGTCCTCGTGTTCTAATACTTCTCTTCCCCCCAGTGTCAGTGCATGTCCTCGTGTTCTAATACTTCTCTTCCCCCCAGTGTCAGTACATGTCCTCGTGTTCTAATACTTCTCTTCCCCCCCGTGTCAGTACATGTCCTCGTGTTCTAATACTTCTCTTCCCCCCAGTGTCAGTACATGTCCTCGTGTTCTAATACTTCTCTTCCCCCCAGTGTCAGTACATGTCCTCTTGATATATTAGTTTTTTGCCATAAACTTATGATTATGTAATTATTCTAAGACCCCCACTAGACAAATACTTATCAAGTTAATCCCCTTTAAGTTTCCAGGTCTGGAGCTGGTTGAGAGGTTTGATCTCTTTAATCCACATCTGCTTCTTGTGGGTAGACAATCTTTGCAGGTCTTTCCACAACGCTGGCTCAGGTTGTTGCGATGGTCAAACCAAGTAGGGCAAGTGTTTTGTTGGAATGCTTTTGTTCTATCTTGTAGATTTTCTAACTGAGGGTAGAGGTGGTACTACTCCCTCTCCTTGGACAGATGGATCGCCTAATTTAATTTCCAGGTCATCTTGCTAATTTTTATCTGTTTCCAATTAAGCTTTTTGCTCAGACAGAACAACTTGTAAAATTGCATGAAAGTTGAGTCACATAGTCTTCCTCAATCATGGTGCCTCTGATAAATTGTTATCTTATTAATAAATAAATATCTAGAGCTATGCATAGAATATTAGAACCCTTTGATGCTCACATTGAAACTGCACATTGCAGCCATCTCTCTAAAGGAAGCGGTATATGTCTTGCTGTTCCGTGCCTTGGAAAAATTATATTAAACCTGCATCAAAGAAACAAAGAGACTTGGGTATTAGTACCTGTGGATTTTCCAACATCTTGCTGCAAAATTCTCAATCATGTTCGACTCCCGAAGTAGCACATGTACATACCTCATCTTACAAGTCACCCTGGTGGCGGCTCATATTCCTCCGTTGCTGCACGTCCTCTGTTGCTGCTTCGACCCCCTCGTCCCGGCTATATTCACGGCAACAGCCGGGACACTCTGTTGCTCCTCGCTGCGCCCGGCTGCCAGATTTTCTGCACTGGATTCTTCCTGTACACAGCCTCCTAGGCTAATTAAGGAGCACTGCACCATTTAATTAAGCAGCCCCTGGGGCTCATTGTGATGCTGGCCCCTCTTGATATTCTGATATCTTCACCTGATTCTTCGCTGTGACCCTTGCCATTGTTTCTGGACCCTGCTTGTACTCTTGTTGCCGCGACCTCTGGCTTAGTCTTCTGGATATTCTTGTTCGCTGTCAGCCTTGACCCTTTGGCCTGTCTCTGATATTCTGTCTGCTTCGGACCCTAGACCTATTGGACCACTTCAGAACATTCTACCACCTCCCGGTTACACCTTCTGCCTTCCCCCTGCTATGGTCCCTAAACATAAGTTCCTACTTCTTTAGAGTTAAGACCTGGGGGCATCCGAGTACCTGCGAGCAAATCAAGCTATACGGGAAAGGCGGCTGCTATAGTTGAATACCTCTTCTGCCTTGTTGTAGAAGTTTATGCTTGGGACACTAGCTGTAACACTCCTAGCTTGAAAATATCCTAACATGCTGCAGCTAAAGCTTATTTTGTTTCCATTATTTTATGGAGTTTTTCACGTAGCCATACTGAGTAAGTCATTATAGAGATAACAAGTTGTCATGATTGCTTTACCCCAATATATCATTGTGATATCTGCGACAAAAATTGTACTTTTCATAAATAGTATAGTTCTTTCTCTCTGCAATGCCATTCCATCCAGGATTGTATGATACTGTGGTCTGGAACATAATTCCCATCCATTTCATTGTGCCTTGTGTCTTATCACCTGTACATTCAGTCTTGGGCAAAATATTCACTTGTTTTACTTTATTGACTATAACTCCTATCCCAATCCTGTGTCTTTAATGCTGATTCGGCTTGTACCCTCTCTGTTTCTCGCTTGTACTCATCCACATTTAATGTGAGCTCATTGTCTGGTGAATTATAAAGCGTCACAAATCTTGCACCTCACCGCCGACTAGTAACAGTGCTACATGGAACTATTTTATTTCTTCTCTAATACCACATAGATTGGCCCTCTAATTAGCTTAGTTTGATATCGTTTTCTGTTTAAACACAATTTAATGCAAATTGCTCTTTCGTGCTGTTTCTGTAGCTCTTTCTACATTTATTTTGCAGTTTGCCGTTTCCATGCGTGCATAGTTTAATCATCATTTACGCAAAGAGAAATTGTACTTTGAGCTTTTTGATCTTTCTAAACTCATTCATCTGGGAATTATTAGCAGTGTATTTACTTTTAAATTCCATGACTGGTAGTTTGGATTTTTCAGGTTGGACATTGATCTTCATTGAATTGCTATTAACAGCACTTTTCCTAAGTTTTTGTTGAGAGATGTTCAAATTTGTTTGATTGGTTCTCAAATGGTTTATTAGAACTAAGTTCTGACAGACATGCTGTAGTTTAAATTCAAATCCCACCAACGTTGGGAGGGAGACCAATTGTTTTGTTTGAAGGAAAAGAGCAGAAACATAGTGCTACAGAATATTTTAGCACTCCAAAAATAAAAGCTAATCATATTATTTGTGGCAATTGGCCTATTTGCAAAAATAAAGTCTATCGACCACTGGTCTTGGGAGATGTACTATCTAGATCTACTGTCAAAGGGATCAATACCATCCCCGATGGGTCTGCCCTACAGTGTGAGGATACCAGGCTTATGTTTAGCTCTTTGCCCACTCAGTACTAGCTGGTCAGAGCGAAGGGTGTTGGTACCAGGTGCCTTTAAAAGTTTGGAATCACTTAGGTAAACAACTGGAAATGTACAAGTGTACTTCATTTTATATATAAATGTATAGACACACAAGATACAAATTATACAAGTAACAAAAAACAGGGGATTTACTGCACATATAGCCTACTAAATATCCCTTCCCTAAATGGGCTATATTCATCGTTGCCCTTGGAGCGATGACCCGCTGTTGAGCCACTCATTCACTCCTCTACCAGTGAGTAGGGGCAGAGTCTTCCCGCTTTTTATAGGTGCACAAACCTACAAGGTCTGCAGAAACTTTGAAGATCCCAGTTTTCAGCAATATCCCAGCCCAGCCCATCAGGAGCCTTAAGTCCTAGTTAGAACTATCTCAAAGTACAAGATGATACACACAATGTATTAACATTGGCTCTATATATAGCTCTAAAACCAGTCTCTTCCCCTGCCAGAAATTCAAATAAGCCCGAAACAGCATGCCAATCCTGGTGGATGTTTCGGCATGATCCAACAATCTAGGACAGGGAGTAGCCTGCACTGAGCTAACCAATTAGAACTAGGCTTGACTGGGCCAATGGAAAAGGTCTTTTGGAGCGTGTGCAGTTCATTTCTTCCCTGGCCTTCGAAGGAGAAAGACTTCCTTTCCTTACAAATGACATGTTATAGCGTCACCTCAAAGATGATTACATAGTAATGTTTAGCATTAGAGGGAAGCTCTATTTAAGTTATTTAAAATCGTGTTTCAACGCTAGCAATAAAGTATAACATTATATACAGTAATATGTAATTTAACACAGACTGTAGCATTGGAACAAGTTCCACACTCTTAAACATAGGCTTACAAGAGGTGTGTATTCAAGCCAAGAATGTAGTGGTCAAGGTAACACCAGCTCTCTCTAAAATACCAGTACCTAACATACAGTTACCATAGTTACAATAATATACCAGGTACCAGGCAGATTATAATAATAAGGACACATTTATACCTATGGAACTCACTTGGCAATATTTAAGAGCAGTGTCCCAAAGAACACACAGGGTAATACAATTTTAGCATAAGCTATTTAGCAGTGGCAGGAGAGAATGGATTTCAAGGGGGCTCAACCTTTATTTTGACAGATCTGTGTGCCACTCTAACAACCCAACTTGAAGTCTGCAAATATCTATACATAGTATCTTCATGCCTGGACATTCCACTATTCCCCTCTGAACCATTAGAAAGTTACAAGGTTCTCAACTGATACATCTGATGACTGAGAATGATGTTGCATCAAATACAGCACTTCAGAAAAAGAAATAACAACCTGGTTCCCACCACAAATGGCAGGTTAGAAAGAGCATCCCTCAAGCCAACCAAGAAGTGACCAAGATCCAGGCCAAAGGAGTGGTGGCCAGGGCTGGATCTTCTGGTTGAAAGATACCAGTGCTACATACGTTCTGGCCACCAATTGTACATGTGGACTCCACTACACACACACACACACATATATATATATATATATATATATATATATATATATATATATATATATATATATATACAGAGAGCGAGAGAGGGACCAGCTGCTCTTTGTTATGTATGTGAACAAGATCTGCAATGTTTAATCTCACCTCACATTGCGTACAATCATGCTGTTGTTCAACTTTGATTTATTACAAGTGAACTCTCTTTTCTGTAGAACTAATTGGCTAATTAAAACAACCACTTCCCTAAGATGTTGTATGAGTATGAAGAATTTACTGTTTGTTTCACAATATCGGTGTTGTTCATGAGTATAGATAGGAAACGTCACCGAGTCATTTTATCTTCCGGAGAGAAAATTACATTTTAGGCTTGTTGGCTCAGTTCACAGGGATGTGATCTGATAATTATATTAAAAAAAAATATATATCTATAATATAAATGCCTAGTGGTGTGTGTCTGTGTGTGTGTGTGTGGAAAAAATAAAACCAAGCTGACCTACTAAATTCTTAGTGTGTGTGAAAAAAACTCAGAAAGGGCTGAAATTTGGTATACTAAGATGTTTTTAATTTGTTAATTTAATTTGTTAATTGTTAAAAGTGTTTATAAAGATTTAAAAAATATATATATATATTTCTTGAAGGAGAAGTGACAGTTGGGAGTGGTTTGTGGTTGCCGGGGGTGACAGTGGGGAGTGGTTGGTGGTTGCCGGGGGTGACAGAGCGAGAGGAGTGTGATACTCAGGACCGCTGAGAGAGATCCCTGTGTCTGGATAGACATCTGGATAGATGTGGCGATGAAAATGAAGGATGAGGTGATGGAGAAGAATGATGAGGTGGTGACATGTGGACAAAACCACGTTAAAAAAGGGCGCTTGCATCGGGAAGTAACGCTCTTCCCCTGAGGAGGCCTGGGCTAGGCCCAAATGTATAACAAGACCCTTTTTAACACCTTAAGTAGCTTGACTTGACTAGAATGCATGAGTATCATGCACGGGTTAACTTGTATATATATATATTCCTAAAATATGATCCTGGTGACATTGGATATGGCCAATTCATCCACTTCCATTTAATTAAGACCAGTTCTCCTGTCTCAATCCTGACTACTCTTCAGACAAGCTTATAATATTCCTCAACTACCCTCTTAATCTCCATGGGTTACCCTATTGCCACCCTCTACACAGTTAACACAAGACTCTGTGACTAACGTTGCTGTGTGACTGATCACACAGCCCACTAAGCATTTTTGACCTCTGCACTTTAGCTGGACCAATATGCAATATTTAGCACTTACCCTTGTGTGTCAAACTCCCATTGTTTTATAGATTGTAAACTTGAGGGCAGAGCCCTCTTACCTCTCTGTATGTATATATTACCCAGTATTGTTTTATTACTGTGTTTGTTCCCAATTATAAAGCGTTATGGAATTTGTTGGCGCTATATAAATAAATGATGATGACAATGATGACTACATGCCTCGGCTCACATAGGCAACATACTTGTGGTCATACTAAGAATATCATACAGTCTAAAGCACCCTCAAGTTAAAAACATAAACAATGCATAAAACCCTAGATAAGAAGCATCAAGTACATAAAACGTAACATACTATAATATAACTTGTATGGGGTAATAGCAACTAAGCACTTGTAAGATTTATTTTTATTTTGATTAATTTCCAGGAATGAAGATACTCTCAGTGCTGTTGGATTTCAGGAAGTAAAGGGGGTAAAAACTCCCCAATTTATGGCAATTTCTAGTTTACAGTTGTGAAGTGCTCTTCACAACATCTTAATAGTTATCGGCTATGGGACAGGTGAAACAGGGTAATGTTCTGCAACTCTCTAGACAAGTTAAGAGGACAGCATTATGTACATAGCTCAGTATGCTAATCTTGTCATGGCTAAACTAGAGGAGGAATTCTTATCAACTTGCACAATGAAACCTCTAGCATACTTCCGTTATGTTGATGATTTGCTACTAATCTGGATGGGCTCTGAAGATGAGCTGCTGACTTTCCATAAAAATGTCAACAAATTTCACCCAACCATTCACTTTTAACTACTCGCGATCTCAGATACATTTCCTGGACGTGACCCTATACAATAAAAACAATACAATACAAACATCAGTCTATTATAAACCTACAAGTCGCCCAGCATATGTGAGATGGAACAGCTTTCACCCAGGACACATAAAGAAGTCCATCATTTACAGTCAATCTCTGAGATATATTCGGATTTGTTCAGACAGTGAAGACAGAAAACAACACCTGTTATCACTGAGGAATATATTCCTACAACAAGGATACCATCTAATAGTTATAGATGAACAAATCCACAGAGCCACAAGAATCCCAAGGAGTAGCCTCCTGGATTACAAACAGAGGGAGGTTAACAGCAGGGTGTCCCTAGTGGTCACTTACAATCCCCACATGAACATCTTGGGGAAAATTGCTGCTAACCTTCAACCTATATTTCAGAAAGACAATAGACTGAAGGAAATATTCCCAGATTTACCTCTCCTTTCATACAAACAGCCTCCAAACATAAGAAATCTCCTTGTTAGAAATGCCCTCTTATCACCATCAGAGTCTGGTACCTTCCCTTGCAAAAACAAAAAATGCAAAACCTGCACCCATGTCCTACCAACACACACAGTCCACATACCCAACATACAACGGGACTATAAAATCACTGACACATTCTCATGTACATCCTCCAATGTGGTGTACATAATACAGTGTACAAGGTGCCCTGAGGGAATTTACATTGGAGAGACCAAGCAGAAACTGCAATCCAGGATGAATCTGCACAGACACACAATAAAGAAGACTCTGGACACCCCCGTGGGTAAACACTTCTCTGGACCAGGACACAGTATGACAGATTTAAAAGGTATACTGAAAGGTATTTTTAAACATGACAGGGAGGGAAAAATATGGGAATTCAAACTGATCAGAACATTCCAGTCATTAACTCAAGGGCTCAATCTAACACCTGGCTTTATGACCCACTACATGGACACACTTCACACCCCACAGCAAAGTGATTTCAGACCTCTGAACTTGTAAGACTTTTACTCTTCCATCCCTAATGAAAACCTCAGTTTTATTACTTTAGCTTATCCTAATGATGTATTCCCCCCTCCCCTGTACAAATTTCTTGATGCAACAGCTCTTAAATGTTGTGCCTTTTTCTCAGTCATTCATTTGTAAACCTGCCTGATGAATGGGCCTCTGTGCTCTAAAAGCTAGAAAATATAATAATTTTTTTTTGGTTAGCCAATAAAGGTATCACTCCTAAAATACTTTTGTCTTTTCTGACACAAAAGTATTTAACAACACATCAGTAGTAGGAACACTCTTAATAGAAAGTGTTGTAGAATATCTCAAATAACTAAATAACTTGCAGGATGAATTTACTGGGCGGAGTTCATGTCAAACAAATCTTATTGACTTTATTGACTTGGTGACTAAAGTAATAAATTAAGAGGGGGTGTAGATGTAACTTACATAGATTTTAGTAAGGTTTTTGACAGTGTCCTACATCACAGACTGTTAAATAAACTTGAAAGCTTGGGATTGGATTCTATCTTGGATAAGATCTTGGTTACAGGATAGAAAACAGAGCGTTATAGTAAATGGAGTACATTCACAGGAGGGAAAGGTTACCAGTGGAGTACTCCGGGGATCTGTACTTGGACCAGTGCTTTTTAATATCTTCATTGGTGACATTGCAAATGGTATTGAAGGGAAAGTATGCCTATTTGCAGATGACACAAAGATATGCAACAGGGTAGACACACCAGGAGGGTAAAACAAATGAATGATGATCTAGGTAGACTAGAGGAATGGTCAAGAGAGTGGCGACTACAGTTTAATGCCAAAAAATGCAAAATCATGCACTTGGGTCTCATAAACCCAAAGGCTAAATATAGTATTAATGACACTATAATGGAAACTACTGAAGAGGAAGGGGATCTAGGAGTCGCTATTTCAGGTGACTTAAAGGCAGGTAAGCAATGTAACAGAGCAATGAGGAAGGTAAGTCAGATGCCTGGTTGTATAGGGAGAGGATTCAGTAGCAGAAAGTAAGAAGTAATAATACCACTGTATAGGACATTGGTACGGCCTCATCTAGAATACTGTGTTCAGTTCTGGAGGCCGTATCTCCAGAAGGATATAAATACATTAGATACTGTACAAAGAAGGGCAACTATAATGGTGCATGGCCTACAGCACAAACCTTACCCGGAAAGATTAACAGATCTTAATATGTACAGTTTGAAGCAGAGAAGGGAAAGGGGGGACATGATAGAAACTTTTATATATATCCAGGGTTATAACAAGGTGCAGGAGGGAAACATTCTACAAAGGAAGAGAAGTATTAGAACACGAGGACATGTACTGACACTGGGGGAAGAGAAGTATTAGAACACGAGGACATGTACTGACACTGGAGGGAAGAGACGTATTAGAACACGAGGACATGCACTGACACTGGGGGGGGAAGTGAAGTATTAGAACACGAGGACATGTACTGACACTGGGGAGGAAGAGAAGTATTAGAACACGAGGACATGTACTGACACTGGGGGGGGGAGAGAAGTATTAGAACACGAGGACATGTACTGACACTGGGGGGAAGAGAAGTATTAGAACACGAGGACATGCACTGACACTATGGAGGAAGAGAAGTATTAGAACACGAGGACATGCACTGACACTGGGGGGAAGAGAAGTATTAAAACACGAGGACATGTACTGACACTGGGGGGAAGAGAAGTATTAGAACACGAGGACATGTACTGACACTGGGGGGGAAGGAGGTTCAGAGGAAATGTGAGGAAAAACTACTTCACAGAAAGGGTAGTGGATAAGTGGAATAGCCTCCCATCAGAGGTGGTAGAGGCTAATACAGTAGAGCAAATAACACATGCTTGGGATAGACATAAGAATATCCTTACAAAGAACTAAGGATCAAATAGGGTTTGAGGTTACCATAGGTTGAAAATTGGGCAAAGTAGATGGGCCAAGCGGTTCTGATCTGCCGTTAAATTCTATGTTGCTATTTTTCATAATGTTGAAAGAGGACCTATCATTTCTGAAATAATGTCCTTTATATATAGTGTCCTGTGCCCCATGTGCGACCTAAAAAAATGGTCTCACTCTTCCGCTACCAAATGCTGAATGTCGGCCACAGAATCATGCTTACTCCCAGGCGGAGGACCACCAACTTCAATTTGAAATAATTTTACACATTACAAAAAAAAAATGTGATAATTGATTTATTTTAAAAATGCTGCAATTTATTTTAACTGCTTAATGATGAGAAGAATGATTGCATCCTCATGCTGCACTAGTACAGTTATATAATATATTTTTTACTTTTTAGTATAACTGCGAAAATTTTATATAGTTTTTTTGGAACAGATAGGACTTTGTAGGTATCGAGGCGGCCAATAGAAAAATAGGCAAAATATACTTCTTTCTTTTCTTAGCTGTTCTTAACAACAAACATAAAGTATCTCTAAATTTAAATTCAGAAATAGTAAATAGTGATAATGTGTACTTTGCTGAAACCTAGGATTAGAAAACAGCCCTGGGATACAGAAGACACCAGCACAAACAGAGTCAAAAAATTGTTGTTCAGGCCTAGTGTCTGCAACGGGATCCAACATTTCACTACGCGTTTCACTATTGTGTCTATCTGAGCCAGATGAATCCAAGCCATGGAGTAGCCAGTGACCGGTTTATGTAAATGAATTCTAGGAGGCCGACAGAGGCTGAGCAACCTTTGTAAAAATTACTTTTGGGAACCCAAATAACAAACTGATACACATCAGCTTTCTGGAAAATGCCATAAAAGTCATTAATTTCATTGACAGCAAAAGTCTAAGAGCTCAACTCTACTATGTCTGTCTCTGAAGCTCAGTCTTCCTCTATAAGCAGTAATATGGCTTCTCCCTCTCTCAATTTCCCACACTACAGTTTAAACAGAGCCTTGGTATAATAATAGTCAGGTTCTGGGCGCTTGTAAAGGAAAGATATATCAATTTAATATGGATAGGTCCACAATACGCTCCGGCCGGAACGAGACAGCTTAGATGTGTTAAACAATTAACATGCATCAATAGACACTGCCGAAAACAATGATAATGGTAAAAAACACTATAAACTCAGTGTGATTAAAAATATGGTTAGAGTGCACTTGCAAGCTACTAAAATATGAAATGACAATTGATATGAACCGCAAAAAGGGAATGTAAGGAAATATAATGTCCAGAGTTGTAAAATAAAAATGTTGGTGATGATGAAAAATGCAAGCAAAAATTAAATTGGTAGCCGTTACTCACATGAAGCAGGGATGTCTGGCTGTCTATAATGCAGACAGGCACTTAGTAGCGGTCCCAGAGTCTGTGCTGATGAGGTTAGATATAACGTTGATTTCAATGATAAAAAGCACCCAGCAGAATGCCAATTTTTAAACAAGAATGAGGAAGAAAGTTCTTCTAGTTCCTAAAGGGAAATCCTCTCCTTGTTGAAAGAAAAAATGATCCCGCTCAAATAGCGTGTGCACGCTGCGGGATATCTTCGTGTTGAGATTAAATGTATGGATATCAAAATGCCTCCAATAATGGACAGGTACCCAGCAGAATATAGGTGGTGATGATCCAAATGTAGTCCTCCTAATCCCCAACGTAGTCTCTCTCTTTCTCATAAAGTTGAGGCTAAACAGGGGAAGCGGTAGTGCCGCTACGGATGAGCGCATACACGCTACAGGCTGGTCTCCGATGTGGATGTCTGTATATGGTAATGTAAGATGCTAGCATGCTAGTAAGTTGAATAAAACTGAGTTGAGGGACAGTCTCCAACGCGTTTCGCCCGGTGGCAATGGCCAGTGGGCTTCCTCAGGGATAGTAATTACTACGTTGGGGATTAGGAGGACTACATTTGGATCATCACCACCTATATTCTGCTGGGTACCTGTCCATTATTGGAGGCATTTTGATATCCATACATTTAATCTCAACACGAAGATATCCCGCAGCGTGCACACGCTATTTGAGCGGGATCATTTTTTCTTTCAACAAGGAGAGGATTTCCCTTTAGGAACTAGAAGAACTTTCTTCCTCATTCTTGTTTAAAAATTGGCATTCTGCTGGGTGCTTTTTATCATTGAAATCAACGTTATATCTAACCTCATCAGCACAGACTCTGGGACCGCTACTAAGTGCCTGTCTGCATTATAGACAGCCAGACATCCCTGCTTCATGTGAGTAACGGCTACCAATTTAATTTTTGCTTGCATTTTTCATCATCACCAACATTTTTATTTTACAACTCTGGACATTATATTTCCTTACATTCCCTTTTTGCGGTTCATATCAATTGTCATTTCATATTTTAGTAGCTTGCAAGTGCACTCTAACCATATTTTTAATCACACTGAGTTTATAGTGTTTTTTACCATTATCATTGTTTTCGGCAGTGTCTATTGATGCATGTTAATTGTTTAACACATCTAAGCTGTCTCGTTCCGGCCGGAGCGTATTGTGGACCTATCCATATTAAATTGATATATCTTTCCTTTACAAGCGCCCAGAACCTGACTATTTTTATACGTATCTAACATTGTTGGGAGTTTAGGGGTCCCCCACACACTCTCAGGTTCGCATTTGGCTGCTTCATATATTTGGAGGAAGCGCAGCCTATCCCTCTTTTTCAAAGAGCCTTGGTATAACACCGTGGTCAGACAGTCAATATGGGCCTGATTCATTAAGGATCTTAACTTGAGAAACTTCTTATTCCAGTCTCCTGGACAAAACCATGTTACAATGCAAGGGGTGCAAATTAGCATTCTGTTTTGCACATAAGTTAAATACTGACTGCTTTTTCATGTAGCACACAAATACTTGATAGCTTATTTGTAAACTGACATTTAAAGTTGATATTTGTGTGCTACATGAAAAAACCGGCAGTATTTAACTTATGTGCAAAACAGAATACTAATTTGCACCCCTTGCATTGTAACATGTTTTTTTTGTCCAGGAGACTGAAATAAGAAGTTTCTCAAGTTAAGATCCTTAATGAATCAGGCCCTATATGTGTATGTCTCACCAATAGAACTTTTAAAATCAGGAAGTTGTAGACATACCTCGTTGGTGTGTCTGGTCACTTTACACAGAGGCAGGCTACCCCCTCTTTGCCTTCCTAAAACGAGCCTTGCATTTCCACACTCACCAACAGCAGAGTGAGTGGGATATACCCCTACCCCTGCCCCCCATATGTTTGACAGTCAGGACAAAAGTTCTGGGACAGTCCACCCTCCTCAAATTGGGACTGTCCCGATTTGGCATCTAAGGAACCCTTATATTTTATCACTTGCACGGACTTCTCCGTTGGTTCCTAGACGCTTCTCACCGCTTCCTAAACTCATTACACTAATGCTTATAATGTGCAATTGTGGTTTTGTGCAGTTGTGTCACTTACGAAGCTCTCTATGTGAAGGTTTGCAGATGTGGACACCTATAAACACAAGAGAAAGTGTATTTGTGAAGACTAATCTCAAAGGTCCTTCAGAGGCTTTTCAAATATGTGCTGCACACTTAGAAGGTCAAGCTGGCTTTTAGATTCTCCTTACTAGCTTGTAACTTTTATATATTGCCCACTTCTGACATAGAAGATAGCCACAAGTTACACTATAGGGAAAGCAATGTAAATATTAAACAAAGCTTTCAATTTTCTTAATCTGGGACATTTTTTAACGGGGAGTCAAGAGATATTTGTACCTGTGGTTTCCTATTTGGCTTAAGAATGAGACTCCTAGTAGAATTATGTACACAAATTCCATTAATAAGACAATTAGCCTGAGGAACAGGGAAAGTATTCTGCACGCAACCCAAACTCTCTGTCCTAAAAAAAAGACCCCCACATCTGGCAATAGTATCGTAATGAGTAAGCTAAGTCAATTTGAAACCCACAAATGTTGTTGACACACAGAGGGAACTAATTACTTACTCTTGAATAGCAGATATACTATACATTACGGAGTATGAGGGAGGAAGGAGGGCTGCAGATCCGTCAAATCATTTACATTCAGGCTGTTAGCGGAGAGATGTGCAGTGTGTAGTCTCTGTACAATGCTCAGTCAATGATGGAATTCTCAGCTAGTATTGTGGAAGTAAAAAATAAAGTAATATACTTGTGGGTTCATTAAATGGAGAGGGGGATAATTTCTTTATGTGGTCCTGTCATCAGGAAGCAGAATGGGATTTTGTGCATCTATTGAAAAGATTACGGTTTTGTAATACATGTTCTAAGATAAAATAAGTTACACCGCACCACTCATCCACCACTTGATAAATGGTTTTCACTCCAGTTCATGTGTGTTTTGCTGTGTATGCATGATAGAACATGTGTTTGCAATCAGGTGCTACTGTAAAAATGTATTTTATGTATAGTAGACATTAATTACATCCTAATAAATGTATTTCATGGAGAAAAAAACACATTTTTTTATTATTTTGTTTTGTCATTAATGAATATACTACCAGCAGATGGCATTATTTGAATAGTTTGTTTATTTTTTTCTGTGTGTTCTTTTGTGACTTTCACACAACATTCCATTCCCAGCATGCATCTCTGCTTCAGACTTTTATTTTGAATGTAGAGCAGAGCAGTTTACAAAAAGATACTTGTGGAGAGCCCAGCCAATCCCTAGTGATCCCTCTGTATGATGCTCTATAGCAAATAAACTTGTCTCTCGACTTCCCAGAAACGTGGAAAACAAATAGACGCTGCAACGGCTGCCTACCTGTCACACTTAACTGCTTTCAGCTAAATGTTCATGCTTTCAGGTTTAATGCAGACAGCGTTTACAGGATGTAATGAGATGACCTCAGGTTAGAAGTAAAAGATGTTACCATAAATATTGCATTTATTACTAATAAATATTATTTTACATAGCCCATGCAATCTTACCTATAATTTTTCTGGGCCAATAATGTATATTTCTTAGCCTCGAGTATGAGAGAGACATAGTGCTTTATCCATGGTCACAAGGTGCTGGAATTGGGATTTGTACTAAGGTTTTCAGTTTCTCAGTGTCATTTCATATAGACAGCACATATAGCAAACACCAAGCTTTGTCTTCTCTCTATTGTAACGTCAGCTTTAAAAGTAACACTAGGAAAGATTAATTGTTTTATGCTTTAAAGTAAATTAGCTGTTATGTTGCCTTTGTGTATTGATCTGAAATACGATATGATATCTATGATATATGATATGCTACCCTGTTGTCTTCATTTTCATATGACTAATGTTTATACTCTATTAAAATCTTTAAATCTGGATCCCCATCATCATCAGCTATTTATATAGCGCCACTAATTCCGCAGCGCTGTACAGAGAACTCACTCACATCAGTCCCTGCCCCATTGGAGCTTACAATCTAAATTCCCTAACACACACACAGAGAGAGAGACTAGGGACAATTTTGATAACAGCCAATTAGCCTACCAGTATGTTTTTGGAGTGTGGGAGGAAACCGGAGCACCCAGAGGAAACCCACGCAAACACAGGGAGAACATACAAACTCCACACAGATAAGGCCATGGTCGGGAATCGAACTCATGACCCCAGTGCTGTGAGGCAGAAGTGCTAACCACTAGGTCACTGTGCTGCCCATGCCTCTAAAATTCCACTCTTGCTCTGAAACCATTTAATCATTTCATAAATCTAAGTTTTAAAAAAATATATATTATATTGTATAGTTCAAAAAGTCACATGAGTATATAATTAGTAAGGTTAAATAAGAAACTGGTCCATCAAGTTCAACCAGCCATAAATTCTAAGTGTGTTGATTCCGAGAAAAGCAAAACAAAAACTCCAAAGTAGACAGTTGCCAATTTAGTCTCACAGGGTAAAAGCGTTCCTTCCTGACCTCAAAAATAGCAATCTGGCACATTTCCTGAATTATTCACACCCATAATGTTCTCTATTAATTATAACATTGCTTGTAAGAAAGGCATCCAAACCATTTTTAAGTGCTGTTAGTGAATTTGCCATCACAAATTTATAGAGTGAGGAATTCCACGGCTTAACCGCCCTTACAGTAAAGAACTCTTCCTTATGCTGAAACCTTTCTTCTATTTAGAACTGATGACCCCTAGTCCTCTATATAGCCTTTTTTATGAAAAGATCATTATACGAATCTCTGTATTGACCTCAAGTTTATTTACACATATTAATCAGGTCATATTTAAGATACTTTTTTTTCCAAAGTAAAGAAATTTTTTTTATTTTTTTTTTAGGTTGCATCCTCATGCAATACATATAATGGTTGATGTCTAACACCCCAGATATTATAATCACATGCAATAAATGGCACAGCTGACAGATTTATACAGCAAGCACAGAAAAAAAAACCTCACATGGCAAAGCATAGCATGTCAGTTTGTCCATTCAAACTTTTAGTCACATCTTTGATCTTGCATATTAAAGCCAGTAATGACTAGTTAGCTTCTTTTATCTAAGTGACTGAAAATGTATCAGGAATTTGCATCAGCAGAAAGTGAAGCAAGATAGTGTGTCTGTCATCCTGCCTAACTATCCAGTCACCTGCTGGCAAAAGCAGGAGACAAGTTCACGACCAGACAGATAAATGTAATCTGGGACAACATAACTAAAGTGCTGGGATTACACAAGCGGCTGGTGAGTGACTTAGAATAGGAGAAGTGACAACCTGTGACAGGTGTTCCTTGATGGCAGGGGCTGGTTGGCAAATTTTAGCCCGAGGTGAAGACTCAGAGACTAAGGTGATATTAACATGGAGCGCTGGCATCATTATTAAAAAGTCGGGCAAGAACTTTTTATTGCACACTCAGATCTGGCCGTCAGTGGCCGCCAGTATTTACGAACCAGCAAGGTCAAAATCAGTTCAAATCGAGCGTAAATGTATCAAGCTGCGAGTTTCTGGTGGGTTTGGAAAGTGGAGATGTTGCCTTTAGCAACCAATCAGAATCTAGCTATCATTTCATTGAATGTACTAAATAAATGACAGCCAGAATCTGATTTTTGCTATAGGCAACATCTCCACTTTCCAAACCCGCCGGAAACTCTCAGCTTGATACATTTACCCTCTGATGGTATTTGGATTGTGCATGGTGATCGCCAACTTGTGGCAACATCTTGTTAATCTACCAATTTTGACCTTTAGAACAGGTAAAATCTGTAGCTTCTCTATCTTCCCATCTGCGCAATTAGCCCGATGGTAATGTCCAAACATCTGCCTGTAGTGTGTTTATCTCTCCGCATCTATATATCTGCTTACAGTTATCACTTCTCTCTGCGTCTGACTTTATTTGATAATTACTCACTCTCAGTAAATACATACAGAGATCTGTTTCTCTTTTCTCCTCACGTGTTACATTTTTGTGACTGACCTCAGGAATTCCAAAGTTGACGGATGTTCTAAGGAGGCCCATTGAGAGCTCTTCTATGATCCTCCTCTCCACGGGCTCCATGTCCAATGCTCGTTAACCTGTGCAGAACGGTTCCATTTGGAAGATAAGAGAAGTTAGATAAAAAAAAAAAAAAAATCCCAAGAACTGAAAGTTTTGTGTCAAACCTGAATATTTTACAGATGTATGTTCTGCTTTTAAAGTGAGATTTTTTTTTAATGGATAGCAGTTCCTTCCATGGTAATAGAGATATGTATTTCTTTCCGTTCACCTCCCAAACTTCAGCAGCCTTCGAGTCAGGTCACCGGCATTTGAACAATGACCTCCTCATAGAAAAATGAAGCTGAGGATGTTAGAGTAAGTTTATTGTGGTATGATCCAGACAGGATTCCATAGCGCAAAAGTAGCCAGAGTTTCTCAAGAATTTACGTCAGTTTTTGGCTGTGCTTCCACTCACCGTAGGGAAAACCTACTTGATAAACGGTCTCAGCACCTTTGTTTAAAGGCACGTCTACCTAGATACATATTTTTAAGATGAGCTGCTACATTGCCAGACATAGCGTTTTCTAACATACATTTATTAAAAAGTGATTTCCCAACTGAAGCTTTATGGCCAATATCTTCCTTTGCGGGGCGTAGCCATCGCCGTGCAGACTTAGCGCTTCCCGTTGCATGATTAGAGCGCTACATCGTGAAGAGTCTAATATTTAAAATAATATTATATATACTGTACATACACATATATATAAATTTATTAAGAGAGTTTTTTTTTATAACATGGTACAAATAGCGTGCGTGTTCTGTAGCAACAGATTCAGATATCAGCTTTTATCAGTCTGCTTACTCTAGGTTGTTGTTAGGCTGGGTACACACTAGAGGGTTTTCACCTGATTATCGTGCCAATTGCAGGATAAAGGACTGTTCGGCCCGATATCACATTAGTGTCGCATCACTCCAACGATGAACAATCATCATTCCAAAGCTCATCATATTATTTGATTTGATTCTTAAACCGCACTTAAAATCTCACTCAACGATGGAACAATTTTGTTCCAATCCTGCAGTGTGTACGTACTCAGGACCGGCAGTGTCCATAGATCTCTATGGAGTGCGCAGAGTCACCATCTTTTCAGCCGATGGTTATGACAGATGAAGAGCACAGATCTGACTGTAAATCTTGTAAAATGTGTATAGTGTGTACACAGGAATCGGCATGCTGATCGGTCATTAGTAAAATCGTTTACAATATAGCATCAGGAGAAATTTTCTGTAGTGTGTACCAGGCTGACGTATTTTTACAGCACACCGTTGGCAGCACGGTGGCTCAGTGGTTAGCACTTCTGTCTCACAGCACTGGGGTCATGAGTTCAATTCCCAACCATGGCCTTATCTGTGTAGAGTTTGTATGTTCTCCCCGTTTTTGCGTGGGTTTCCTCAGGGTGCTCGAGTTTCCTCCCATACTCCAAAAACATACTGGTATTTTAATTGGTTGCTATCAAATTGACCTTAGTCTGTGTGTGTGTGTGTGTGTGTTAAGGAATTTAGACTGTAAGCTCCAATGGGGCAGGGACTGATGTGAGTGAGTTCTCTGTACAGCGCTGCGAAATTAGTGGCGCTATATAAATAGCTGATGATGATGATTGATCTTTGCACCTTGTAATTAAATTAATGCCATCATTGATATTAACCAACGTGTTTGGATTTTAGGTGTTTTTTCTGTATGTCACAATACAAGAATATCTATCTGTACTAATTAAACAGGAATTGCTTGTGTTACATGAGACATTTTGAACGAGTTTCATTATTGACTCAATGGGTCTCCTTTAGACTTGGATTGACAGCAATATTTTTGCATAAGATACGCACTTCCGTACTGTGAACATACATCAATAATGTCTACACATACAGTCATTTTGAGATTTTTGCGTATGGGTGACGTGCATCACCTGACACATGGAGAGGCGGAATGGGGTGAACGAGCATAACCGGTGTACAGTATGGGTTTGTTAAATTGTGGCAGGTACAATTAGACGTGGATACATCCTGGAGCTGGCTGTGCTGGGGGGCAAAGGGCTTCTGCCCCCCTCCCCTCCCCCTGGGCAAGGGGGCCCCATAGGCAGGGCTCTTTTTTAATTAGAATAAATAATCCTGAAAAAAAAAAGCAACTTACCTTTTGTGGTCAAGTCAGGTGGCGATCCGGCTCCCTCCCTGATCACCTTCTCCGTGCTGTGCTCGCACTAAAGGTTCATTGAGGAGCGCAGCGCGGAGGAGCCACGATGCGAGAAGCAATGGAGGAGCCACGATGCGAGAAGCAACGGAGGAGCCACGATGCGAGAAGCAATGGAGGAGCCACGATGCGAGAAGCAACGGAGGAGCCACGATGCGAGAAGCAACGGAGGAGCCACGATGCGAGAAGCAACGGAGGAGGCACGATGCGAGAAGCAACGGAGGAGGCACGATGCGAGAAGCAACGGAGGAGCCACGATGCAAGAAGCAACGGAGGAGCCACGATGCGAGAAGCAACGGAGGAGCCACGATGCGAGAAGCAACGGAGGAGCCACGATGCGAGAAGCAACGGAGGAGGCACGATGCGAGAAGCAACGGAGGAGCCACAATGCGAGAAGCAACGGAGGAGCCACGATGCGAGAAGCAACGGAGGAGCCACGATGCGAGAAGCAACGGAGGAGCCACGATGCGAGAAGCAACGGAGGAGCCACGATGCGAGAAGCAACGGAGGAGCCACGATGCGAGAAGCAACGGAGGAGGCACGATGCGAGAAGCAACGGAGGAGCCACAATGCGAGAAGCAACGGAGGAGGCACGATGCGAGAAGCAACGGAGGAGGCACGATGCGAGAAGCAACGGAGGAGCCACGATGCGAGAAGCAACGGAGGAGCCACGATGCGAGAAGCAACGGAGGAGGCACGATGCGAGAAGCAACGGAGGAGCCATGATGCGAGAAGCAATGGAGGAGCCACGATGCGAGAAGCAACGGAGGAGCCACGATGCGAGAAGCAACGGAGGAGGCACGATGCGAGAAACAAGGGAGTAGGCACGATGCGAGAAGCAAGGGAGGAGCCACGATGCGAGAAGCAAGGGAGGAGCCACGATGCGAGAAGCAAGGGAGGAGCCACGATGCGAGAAGCAACGGAGGAGCCACGATGCGAGAAGCAACGGAGGAGCCACGATGCGAGAAGCAACGGAGGAGCCACGATGCGAGAAGCAACGGAGGAACCACGATGCGAGAAGCAACGGAGGAGCCACGATGCGAGAAGCAACGGAGGAGCCACGATGCGAGAAGCAACGGAGGAGCCACGATGCGAGAAGCAACGGAGGAGCCACGATGCGAGAAGCAACGGAGGAGCCACGATGCGAGAAGCAACGGAGGAGCCACGATGCGAGAAGCAACGGAGAAGCAAGCAAAATTCAAAGAAGCAGAAACAGAAAATAAGAAAAAAGTAGAGAAAAGGGGGGGTGCAATCGGAGAACAATATATATATTCTATTGTTGTGTAGATAGGGGCCCCAACTGATTTGCCTGGGGGCCCATAGTGTTGGTAAGATGGTCCTGGCCCCGGGGCAGTCCTATAGTGGGCTACTTCGGGCTGGGTCACTGGGCTACCTCCAGCAGCACTATCCAGCGGCTTCTGATTGGCTGATAGAATATTAGCCCCTCCATATATTGGTGACATATAAAAAGTGCGGACTGTCCGTTATTTATCAAAATTATCGAGTGGCAGCTATTTATAGCATAATTCCAAACGGAAGAATAGAGGGTATGTTTCAGAAAACGCCGGACCTGTATAACACTAAAATAAACCCCATCCACAAGTCCGCAGCTATAACCAATAGTGGCCAATCAGTGACATAATCCCAATTATTATAATGATGGTGACATTTCCTGAAAGCAGACAGAATACATATAAAATCACCAATGCACAAAAGTAACAATCACAATTTGCTAGATTTACATATAGTAACCCTAAAACATAAAGTATAGGAAGGATTGAAAACAAGGAGGTGTGTTATTAAAGGTATCATAAGACAATTATACAATCTATCCTACGGAAAATAATTCAACTTCAACAAGGAGGGAACAATAGCACAATACTTAGATGATATACAGAAAGCATACCCCTCCCCCCCTCTAAAAATTAACTAAAACAAAACCTAGGTGGCTTCACAATATAGCAAGTACTCCCAGCACGAGGATATCCCAGCAGGTATCAGTGTGCAATAGTTACCTAGAGTTTAAAGACAAAAACAATTAAAAACACAATTTGATAAACAAGGACTATTTAACCAACCAGGGTTAATGTAGAACTGCTGGGTATCTTAGCAGGAACACATAAGATATTATCAGGATCTGGAAAATTGTAATGTTAAATGAGCATGTATTATGAGGCATGAGAGTACACGTAGTACAAACTGAGATAAGATAAAACAACAAGAACTGCCAACGCTTTGCAAAAACTGGTTACAGACAAATGTGATATCCAACCCTTAGGGCAGTGTTTCTTAACGCTAGTCCTCACTCACCCCCAACAGATCATGTTTTCAAGATTTCTGTGTCTGAAAATAGGTAACATAATTACTGGCTCAGGCTCCCAGCTCTCACCATGTCATGTGATAGCAGAGAGGGAGGAGAAGTGCAGATAGAGCTCAGAGGGGTGTTCCAAAGCCTCTCTGCTCGCTACATCATGTGCCATATGACTGTGGTTGCCATGGCAGTCCAAAATCATAAATCATTAATAGCAGCCTGAAAAAAAATCCAAAGCAAAATGGTGAACACCACATTTTTCTTATAGCCTGCCACAGTGATTTATGAGGAAGGCTCTTCAATGGCTTTTTTTTATGTGGACCACCAAGGAGACACAACAAAGGGAGAGGTGGTCGGAGGCATAAGAGGAAGATCAAAGAAAGAGACTTAGTGGTGAATATCTGCACTCTTTCTGCTACTAAACTATCTGTCATCAATAAGTGGCTGTCATACTGCCCAATGCATATAGGTAATTGGTTTGAACTTGTTGAGCTTATGTTAGCCAGACCCTCTTGGCTGGTAGCAGCAGTGAGTATTCCGCTGATCTCTATGTATCGCGTCTGTGGAATCTTGTTCTTAGGTATAAGAGCGGTTTCTCTTCAGAGAATAATGTGACTATTTCTAATGGTGTGCCTTGAAAAACATCCTAAAAGACACATAAATATATGAATAAAGATAAACAAACATAGAAATGTTTTTCTCCACCTCAGTTAACTAAATCTCAGGATGGCGCAAAAATGGCGCACAGCCAACGTTTCAGTCCTTTATCAATCCATAACTAACCCAATCCACAAGTATAGACCTTGGTCAATTAGTGACATAATCACTGCTAGTATAATGACCGTGACATCATTTCCTGAAAGCAAACACAATACATATAAAATAGTCATTCAAATAATAACCACAAAATCCTAGATTTACATACTGGAACAACTGAAACATAAGGATTGTGTTGACTGATTGTAGATAAATACCAATCTATTTAACTCAAGATAATTATGCCAAAAAAGGGAGCATGACAAGCGAAATACATAGAGCCAAAATCTCCCATCCAAAAATTGGGCCATAACACTTCACCAAACAACAAGTGCTCATGGTGAACACGTGTTCCAGGAAAACAAATGTTGGACTGATTGCAGTCAGTCACTGCACTGTGCACTCTTTACTATGTTAGTAAATAACTTACATTTTACAATGCCTCTGATCCGCCCAGCCACACCCCAACCTGCACATCCATGCCTATTGTCCACTAGGGGCTGACTGGGCTGGGGGGAAGGGTGGCATCTGCTCGCTGGTCTGGTCCCATAGTGGGCTACCTTGGGTTGGGGCAATGGGATACCTGCATTTATTTTTCTTTAAAGCTGTTAAGCTGAGTCTTGTCCCCCATAGGCAAACCGAGGGGGGGGGGGGGGTTCCTAGTGCCTGGAAACCCCCCTCCAAGCCTGGGGCACTGTATAATTGAGGTGGCTGGACCCTGCTCCCGATTCACACAGCTTGAAAAGGGAGAGCTGTGTGCACCTAACAGTAGTCCACGCAGCATTGCCCATGTATATTATGGGGATAGGAAAAATTGATCAGCTAAGCACTGTCTAAAATTATAGCCACGCCCCCATGCATGCTGGTCACGCCCCCTGGCGGCCTGGTGAGGAAACCCCCCTCTACAAATCCTGCATTTGTCCCTGCCCCCCAGGCTAAAAATTTGCCAGCCAACCCCTTTTGTCCACCCAGCCACTCCCCCATTTACTGGGACCACACAAACCAAATTGATCAAGCCTTTGAGACTTTCTTGTGAAAACGGGGACTGCTCCTGAGTAGGAAATAATCCTGAGGTGCTTTCCCAAAAAACTCATCCCTGTCTTCATTGGCTAGGAGAGGCAGCCAATTGGTGGGCTTTATCCATACAGTACCTTTAAGCACTGCATTTATTGATATTATCCACAGGCAGTGGGGACTTTACCGGAAACCGTGGAGGTCCTGAACATGGGAAGGGGATTGCTCTTCAAGTTTCTAGGTATGTTGTCTATAAATAAAAATACTTCAAAATAAAATAAAAATAGTAAATCAGTGAAATTATCTTATTCTCTTTATTACGGGTTTATTTAAAAAATATATATACACTTTTTACAGTGTTTTCAGTTATATCTTCAAAGAGGTTTTAATCACAAAACTAGCACAGATGTAAATAATTATGTCATTGTTTATAATTAGCAAATGACACATGAATGCAGTTTAATCAATGAGTTTATTTTAGTCCATGTTCTGCTTTCATCAAAGCAATCCTTGAAAAGTACTAAAATACCAGGAACACATTTTTTCATGTCGTGCGTCATTTGTAGTTCTGTAAAGCGTAAGAGAATTTAAGTAAAGTTTCATTTGTTATATAAAAATAAAGAAACGTTTGCTGTTATGTTCCTTTTTGACTTATATTATGCTTATAATTTGAAGTAGGGGGCACCCGAGATCCTATATATATATAAAGATCGACAGAAAGGAATAATTCAGTTCCCCATAATTTACAGTGGAGTGCATCTGGAACGCACTGAGGGGATCTATAATATAAATGTCTAGTGGCGTGTGTTAGTCTCTCTGTGTGTGTGTGTGGAAAAAATAAAATCAAGCTGCATCGCCACCTGCTGGGCAGAGTTATACACTGACCTACTAAATTCTTAGTGTGTGTGGAAAAAAAAATTCAGAAAGGGCTGAAATTTGGTATACTAAGATGTTTTTAATTTGTTAATTTAATTTGTTAATTGTTAAAAGTGTTTATAAAGATTTAAAAAATATATATATATATATATTTCTTGAAGGAGAAGTGACAGTTGGGAGTGGTTGGTGGTTGCCGGGGGTGACAGTGGGGAGTGGTTGGTGGTTGAGGCCTGGGCTATGGCCCAAATGCATGACAAGAACCTTTTTAACACCTTAAGTAGCTGTATTTGACTAGAATGCATGAGTATCATGCACGGGTTAACTTGTATGTAACATCACAGATCTTTCCTTACACCCCATAGATATGTGCAGGAAAATCTGCAATGTTCAGGTACCGCATAAGCTGAAATTTCAAAATTTAGCGCACCTGGACATTATGGTAATGTCTGGTGACCTATAACAGGCAATTGAATCCCCCCCCCCCCCCCATCCCCTTGCTAGATTGCATGTTTTAATAGATCAGTCCAGGGTTTCCAAAATCCAGTCCTCAGCAAGCCCTAACAGTGCAGGTTTTTCATATCTCCTTGCTGGAACACAGTATTCATTACTGATACATTGTAACAGATCCACAGGTGGTATAATTATCTCACTGATCACCTGAAAACCTGGACTGTTAGTGGTCTCGGAGGACTGGTTTTGGGAAACCCTGGATCAGTCCAATGCAGAGTATGTGTGAATGGTCCTTAATGGTGATGTGCACATTCGGTCACTACCTAACATATTTTCACCGGTACCTAACTTTGTTTTTATAAATATGTGTAAATATGTGTTACAATATACATTCCATGCTTATTACAAAGAACCAATCAGTACCTTTAAAACATTTTTAAAGAAACAGACAAATTGTAAATAATATTTACTGTACCCTTTCAACAATAATCCTTTAGTCAGCACACCTATATATTTATTAACATTTATTTATTAACATTTATTTATGCTCTATCAGCATACTCTGCAGAACTGCACGATAGTATTGAAGTAATATAATTATTAACATCTATGTAGATAAAGAATTTGAGAAAACATGTTATGTGTCCTTACTGCACAAAGTAATGTCGGTAACGCAACGCTGGAACTATTAGATTCCGACTGATATAAGGAGTTGTGACCTAAACAGAAGATTTATTGAAGTAGTACAATATGTACAGACAATCACTGCAGATATCATGAAAGCCGAATAGAAACTTAGCAGATCTGAAACCAGGCAAGGCAATATGATATAATCTGGCATAATGATGCAATGGTGTAGGTCTCTGATAGGATAATAGACAATGGAAAGTCACTGACGCAAATAATAAATTACGCAGTAGAGATAAGTTACTGACACAGATAGCGAATAGCATGGGCAGCATGGCGGCTCAGTGGTTAGCACTTCTGCTCTCCCCGTGTTTGCGTGGGTTTCCTCCGGGTGCTCCGGTTTCCTCCCACACTCCAAAAACATACTGGTAGGTTACTTACCTGCTAACAAATTGACCCTAGTGTGTGTGTGTGTGTTAGGGAATTTAGACTGTAAGCTCCAATGGGGCAGGGACTGATGTGAGTGAGTTCCCTGTACAGCGCTGCGGAATCAGTGGCGCTATATAAATAAATGGTGATGATGGCACAAAACACTTGGCACAATAAGCTGGTATGCAAGTAAGACATTTATAATACAGTCCGTTGTTTAAGGGTCAAGTCCAACCAGCAGGGTTCAGTATCCGCAGCACTCTACAAGGTAGTGATCACTCCTGAGACAGGCCCAGAGCCCCTCAGTGTGATGCGGGCGAGTCCAGACACTGCTAGTAAGCACACAGTGTAGTGACAGTAAGATTACCTCTAGCATGCTGCAAAGAAGGAGTAGTTCATACGCAAGCCAAGTAATCAGAGCCAGAAATGTTTTTTAATCATCATCATCTATTTATTTATATAGCGCCAATAATTCTGCAGCACTGTACAGAGAACTCATTCACATCAGTCCCTGCTCCATTGGGGCTTACAGTCTAAATCCCCTAACATATACACACAGACCAAGAGAGACTAAGGGCAATTTATAGCAGCCAATCAACCTACCAGTATGTTTTTGGAGTGTGCGAGTAAACCGGAGCACCTGGAGGAAACCCACACAAACACGGGGAGAACATACAAACTCCTCACAGATAAGGCCATGGTCAGGAATTGAACTGATGACCTCAGTACTGTGAGGCAGAAGTGCTAACCACTGAGCCACCGGGCTGCCTGCTTAATATCCAAAGCCATTAGTAGGAGTCAGAAGACATAGGAAGGTGAGCAGGTTACAAAACCGAGATGCTAGCTTAGAAAACTCTATCACTGGCAATTGATGGCAGTGCAAGTGGGGACCTTTATCTGAGAGATCTCCAATCAAGTTAGAGAGAGGACACACCCCTGAAGATGTTCCTACATCTTTTTCTCCCCACGTGTGCGTGGTTGTTTCCTCCCAGTATTCCAGTCTCCTCCCATGTACCAAACACATACCGGTATGGCAAATGAGTTCTAACAAAGTTCACCCTGCTGGGTTTTTGTTTGGCTGCTGTGAGGAAATTAGGTTGATGGACCCAAATAAAATCCTCTGTTTGTACATCTTGTTACTGCTTAAATGATGAACATGATAATAATTGAACATTAACCAGGTAAAAGTGTGCATGTATATTTGTACAGCAATTAAGTGCCCATCTTTTAGGGTACTCAACTTTAATTACTGCTCCTATCTGTACACAGTCTATTTTAATCTTTATGATACAAAATTACAGAGATCGAAAATACCTGAAAGGAAAGTGAAACTATGTATTCTTATAACAAAACAAAACAGCTATCCTTAGAACCTACACTATATAAATTGGTGGTGGCAGTCAGGGCCGGATTAAGGCCCTGTAGGCCCCTGGGCTAGGGGTACTGTGAGGCCCCCATTTTTCAAGCGACTTATGCCTAATCCGATATTATTGGGGGCTACCTAGTAATATTGGATTGGGCATAAGTAGTTTGAGCTGTGTTCCTTTTAATATACTAAATCAGTATTCTCAAAATGCACACTTTGCCAGCCAGCCCCCAAACCCCCCCCTGCAAATATCTCCCCCAAAAGTGCACACTGTAACAGCCAGCCCCCAACCCCCCCCCCCCCCCTTGCTAATATCTCCCTCAAAAGTACACACTTTGCCAGCCAGCCCCCAAACCCCGCCCTGCAATAATCTACCCCAAAAGCACAATATGCGTGCCAGCCAGCCCCTCCCCTTGTAATTCTCTGCACCAAAAATACAATAAGAAAATGGTAGTGGGAAGGGGCCGCACTTCCTTATATGTGAGGATGCAGCCACAAAATAGAACCCGTGGTATACGGAGGGAAATCCCCACCCTCCCAAATAAAGATGGGTAACAAGATGAGGTTCAGGGCGCAAAAGTACAAAAGTATGTGCCTAAAGCTGGATATACCGAATAAGCAAAGAAATGTCCAAATGTAAAAAGGGCAAACTTTCGGTAGTATCGTGCATTGAACAGCTACTTACTTTTCATTTTATGGGTTTTGGCCCCAACTCATGTGTGTTTGGACTCTTTTTTTTGTTTTTCATTTTTTCTTTTCCATTTTTTTTTTTTTTAATCTATTTTATATCATTTTTTCATAGACTGTTTAGTCGTTTTTCATACTCCTGATCAGTTTGCCCTTTTTACATTTGGACATTTCTTTGCTTATTCAGTATACTGTTTACTGTATTGCCCAGTGCAATTATCTCATACCGTGCTCTGCATTGTGCACATTTTATTGTTTATATGTCTTTGTTCTGGCCAGAACATGTTTATTTGCATTTATGTACACATAATAGAATAAATTCCAGCTTTAGGCACATACTTTTGAGCCCTGTACCTCATCTTGTTACCCAAAAATACAATGTACAGTTGTCTGAGCCAACCAGCCCCCAAGAGCGAGCTTACCTCGGTCTTCATCGCTGGTCTTCTCTTCTGTCAGCTCACACCCTGTCCCTGCTGCCTGTAGTGTCCGTTCCGCGGCGTGCACCTATCTCCTTCCTGAGGAGATCTCGTGAGAGTGATCTCACTCTCACGAGATCTCCTTAGTAAGGAGATAGGTGCACGCCGCGGACGGACCATTGCCTGCAGCCTGTCAATGGAGGTGAGTGACGTGACGTCACCATCATTCAGGACTCTGAGTCGCCGACCGCGGTACAGGCTGTAGCGTGGCCGGCGGCTCGCTACAGCTCAACATAAAAAAAAAAAAATATATACTTTCAAGAAAGGGCCCTACGGATGCCCGAGGCCCCTGGGCTGTAGCCCAGTTAGACCTCGGGTTAATCCGGCCCTGGTGGCAGTACTGTCCTCATAAAGATAAGTATATAAACATTAGCTAAACAAGCAGAGAAGAAGCAGGACCTTTGGTGTAATGAATCTTAGAGATGTGAATCTAACCCTTCTCTGTATTAGGTAGGTGGAAGCAGAGGCATTGAAGCACCCTTTCTGATACACACAAGTACTAAAACTGCATGCTCTTTGGTACATAGCTAGACACTCACCGTGTGATATGGGCTGGGAAAAGAGGCCACGGGCAGGGATTCATTTCTTATAACTCTGAAGGGTATATTTACTAAACTGTGGGTTTGAAAAAAATGGTGATGTTGCCTATGGCAACCATTCAGATTCTAACTGTCATTTTGTAGAATGCACTAAAAAAATGACCACTAGAGTCTGATTGGTTGCTATAGGCAACATCTCCACTTTTTCAAACCCGCAGTTTGCCCCACCTATATTGATACAAGGGGCATCTCAACCTATACAGCAACACATGTAGAATTTATATACAAGACATGGTACACTTTATACATACACAGGTTCATGTATTCACTCAGAGATTATTATTAAAGCTGCTTATTGTACTCTTTGTACTTGTATCACTTGCAAACCTCATTAGAAAAAAAAAATTGTATAAAAAGAGTAATAATTGTACAAAATACCACACCATTGATAAAAACTGATTATTATCTAAAAATTGTCAAAATAAGATTTTTTTCAAATGAATTTGCTTAAATAGTGAGCAAATTACAATTGTCAAAAAATGAAGCCATGCAGACATTGTGCAAAACAACATTTTTGCCTACGTCATCGCGGTTCTTCCACTGCATTATATTTGTGTATGTGTAATAAAACGCCGGTTTTGCGAATGCAGACGTATTGGACAGATTGCGTTTCTCCATAGGGAATTTTTTTGTGCTTAATACAAAAGTTGAAAAAAAAAAAATCAAATTGAGTCATTTTAAAGGCTACATATGGTATTGTAGTCCTATCAGGAAATAGCATCTATAAAATTCTAATAACAATTGGGGACCTAAACTTTGCCACAGGTCCCGAAAGGTCAATTGCAGCCGGACCCCCGGCAGATTTCGCTAGATTTCGATACATGTCTGAACAATTTCACATTGCTGGGGTCAAGAGTTTGGTTCCTACTAGGGACCAATCTGTGTCAAGTTTATGTGTTTCCTCTGGGTGCTCCCATTTCCTTCCAAAAACATTGTAGGTCAATTGGCTTCTGACAAAAATTGTCCGCGTTGTGTGTGTGTGTGCGTGTGTTAGGAGGTTTAGAATGTAAGCTCCAATTGGCTACAATGATTACATTTGTTCAGAACTGCGTAACATTATTGGCGCTATTTAAATAAGCAACAATAAAATAATTATTCAGATGTGGTCAATATCGAGCTAGATTCATCATTTGTCCCAATCCATATCTAATAGATGTTATTATTATTATTATTACCAATTATTTATATAGCGCCACTAATTCCGCAGCGCTGTACAGAGAACACACTCACATCAGTCCCTGACCCATTGGGGCTTACAGTCTAAATTCCCTAACATACACACACACAGACAGACAGAGGCAAACAAACATACAGACTAGGGTCAATTTGTTAGCAGCCAATTAACCTACCAGTATGTTTTTGGAGTGTGGGAGGAAACCAGAGCACCCAGAGGAAAACCACGCAAACACGGGGAGAACATACAAACTACTCACAGATAAGGCCATGGTCGGGAATTGAACTTATGACCCCAGTGCTGTAGGGCAGAAGTGCTAAACACTAATCCACCGTGCTGCCATGTTGGCATTGTTTTTTTGGGGGGGATTCATACACGCTCTGATTGGCGGCCACTCAGGTCTAAAACGGCTAATTGGCTGTAAAAACCATAGCGTGTATGGCTATTTATAAAAATAAAATAAAACAAACCTGGACAATGGAAATCTATATAAGTAGATGTCTCTCTTAGATTCTTTAGCCTAGTCTTGCATAAGCAGAGTTACAATATTCCATTATTTACAGCCTAATGTAAATGTTTCCCAGTTTTAAACATGTAACAAATCCACAGTTGTTTAGTTCTGAATGACAGGAGGTCGATGACCCTGAAATAACGTTTCATTTATGTATTGAACGTGTAAACGTTGTCACGGTTTTAGAAACATCAATACTGCAATTGTAGCTCTGTGATTTAACCCCTAACCTACCATACATTAATCAGTTGATGTAACAGACCTCTTCCCTCACTGGGAAAAAAAAACCCCATTACATAGCGTAGTCTTTTTGTTCTAAAATAAGTTTTTAGACTTGTGCCTCATCTGTGAAAAGGAGGGATAATAAAGGGGGACTAAACTCAATGAAATAAGGATAATTTGTAGGGAGAGGTAAAAGTCTTGAATGATAGCTGTGGCTAATGAGAAAATGATTCATGGAAGTGCTCACTGCTCACTGCCATATTTTTGTAAAAAGTCTTTTCCATGTCCTAAGTTGCTGACTTGAATCCATGAATACAATAAATGATGATGATGATGATACATTGCCTTGCATGCTAGTTTTAGCTGGTTCACATATCATACTTAAAAAATGAAGCAGGACTGACTCTTGCAATTATTATATATTCATATATTTTTGGCTCTCATTGTGTGTTACACGGTATCAGTAGGGTACTTCCCTGACAGCCAAAGCTCAGACTATAAACCTGATAAAAAATACCAAATCATCACTTTCATAGTGATCAGACATGCCCCATTCAAGTGTTTGGCTCTTGGTTAAAGTTTCACTTTAAAGTTCATTTAGTGCTGATTTAAATACTATAATTCTCCAATAACACTTCTAGCACTAAGACCTTGTTCACATCCTGCTGTTAACGTAAATTAAAGCAAGCGGAGTCCCATATAAGGATATCAGGATATTTCCCTTAAAATGTCTTAGTTCCTGTTCAGTTTCCAGTGAGGCTTCCCACATAGGATCAGCCAGCCACAGGGATGAATGACTTTAAGGAACTTGCAAAATTATTTCGTACAAAACCAAAGGACCAAACCAACCTCCACTTTAGATAAGGTAACAAGCCAATACCCTGCTCGCATTTATATCTAGGAACAAATTAGAGCTTATCCTGTCTAACATCTAAAGGAGAGATTTACTGCAATCTACTAAAACTAATTTTGAATTATTATATGTTTTGCTTTTGTTTATTAATATGACTTTTATGCAGTTTTGTAGTGATTGCTAAGCATTTACTAAAAAGGTATTCAGTTGTCAGTGTCTGCTAAGATCCCTGGATGTATAATAGAACAAGTTATTCTAGGGTTGAAGCAGCTAACAGCTATTGTGGAACTACAAGTGCCAGAGAAGCTAGCTGAGATTCTGCCATGTAAAACAAAACATAGTTTAGAGCAGATGTATGCAGTCCATGGTTCATCAGCTGATGTGGGACTACAAGTGCCTGTCAGCTTGCTGAGACTTGTAGTTCCACAACAGCTGGGTGGAACACGTGTTGCCCAAGCCTGTTCTAGGGATAGGATGGCTGTGTTGATGTAGATGAAACAATGTTTAGCATTTCGTTCTCTCAGCTGAGATAACAAAGTAGCAGCTGCAATATTATCAGTTGTGTAGAATGTTATGTTTGCAGCAGATACAGATCACGTAGATAGTTCTATATATAACCAGATGTCTAGGTTCTGCATTGATGGATGACTGTTTATGGCCACTATACAGTGTAATGTTATTGCAATGCACAGTACTGCTTGTATACAACAGGCACAGCTAATGTGGTATTTGCACCGTGCCTTCCAATGTACTGTGACACCTTCTGTCGTGCTGACTGACTGTCATGTTCTCAAAGGGCTGAGGCGTAATCAACCTATCATATTCATGTTCCATAGCTGCAATTCCCTTGCTCCAGTTTAGATAGTGTGGTCATTTAATTACAGTGTTGGCTGAGTATTTTGGGGTAGCGATCAGAGTGCATTTTGTAGTCATGTTTGTGTAATTAGGACACCAAAAAAAGGGAGTGTTTATTCACTAATTATCCACATATTCGGATTATGCATCAGTTTGTAATGGTAGAGGGGCTTTTTTTAGCAATTTAATAATAAACGTGCATTAAAAGCCTTTAAATAATAAGGCTTTACTGATTAGCCTAACCTGATCAGATCTATAACCATACCCCCACTTCAATCACTGTATAGATATGATCATCATTTATATAGCACCACTAATTCCACAGCGCTGTACAGAGAACTCACTGACATCAGTCCCTGCCCCAGTAGAGCTTACAGTCTAAATTCCCTAACACATACAGAGGGTCAATTTAATAGCTGACAATAAACCTACTAGTATGTTTTTGGAAGGAAACAGGAGCACCCGGAGGAAACCCATGCAAACACGGGAAGAACATACAAACTCCAGACAGAAAAGACCATGATTGGGAATGAAACTCATGACCCCAGTGCTGAGAGGCAGAAGTGCTAACCACTGAGCCACCGTGCTGCCGAGAGATAAATAGATAGATAGATAGATAGATAGATATGAGATAGATAGATAGATATGAGATAGATAGATAGATAGATATGAGATAGACAGATAGATAGATAGATAGATATATAGATACCGTATTTCCCCATGTATAGGACGCTCCATTGTATAAGACGCACCTTCATTTTTTCTCCGAAATGTAAAAAAAAAATATATTTGCTCTTAAAAAATTTTGTTCCGTTCAACTGAAGTGTGCTGAGATTGTGCAGCAGCCTGCCAGCACACTCTCCCTGCAGGTCCATTCGGCAGAGAGACAGGGAGAGTGTGCTGGCCAGCTGCTCTGACTGCAATCAGTTGGCACAAGTCGCCGGAGGGAAGGGACAGAGGTTGTGTTGCTTGCTCTGCGCTATGGATCAGAGCAGCCGGCCAGTACACTCTCCCTGCCTGTGTCTGCCGGCCAGTACACTCTCACCTGCCTGTGTCTGCCGGCCAGTACACTCTCACCTGCCTGTGTCTGCTGCAAGCCCCTCAGCACACTATAGCGGAACAGACCTGCCAATCGCACCCCCCTTCCCCCTCTGGATCCCCCGCTTCCCCTGTATAAGACGCACCCCGTTTTTAGACCCTACATTTTTTAAAAAAAGGTGCATCTTATACATGGGGAAATACGGTAGATATTAGATAGATAGAAAGATAGATAGATATGAGATAGATAGATATTAGATAGATAGATAGATAGATAGATAGATAGATAGATAGATAGATATTATATAGATAGATAAATAGATAGATAGATATTAGATAGATAGATAGATAGATAGATAAATAGATAGATATGAGATAGATAGATATGAGATAGATAGATAGATAGATAGATAGATAGATAGATAGATAGATAGATAGATAGAAATGAGATAGATAGATAGATATTAGATAGATAGATAGAAATGAGATAGATAGATAGATAGATAGATAGATAGATAGATATGAGATAGATAGATAGATATTAGATAGATAGATAGATAGATAGATATGAGATAGGTAGATAGATAGATAGATAGATAGATAGATATTAGATAGATAGATAGATATGAGATAGATAGATATTAGATAGATAGATAGATAGATAGATAGATAGATATTAGATAGATAGATAGATATGAGATAGATAGATATTAGATAGATAGATAGATAGATAGATATGAGATAGATAGATAGATAGATAGATAGATAGATAGGTAGATAGATAGATAGATATAAGATAGATAGATAGATAGATAGATAGATAGATATGAGATAGATAGATAGATAGATGCAGAGTATTTTTGGACAATACCGTTCTCTTCCCTTCCCACGTGCCTTACACTCGCCCTTTGTAGTGAACTGTGTTTTGCTCTGTGTATATTGGAAATGTTCGTACAAAACCTAATAGCGCACTGGTTTTCTTCATGTAACAATTACAAAAGACAATCCTGACACCATCGCTGCGAGTAATCCTGGAGGCTCTAACAGGGTATTCCATCCTCATATGAAATAAGTTTATTGATGAGTTATGTCTACATGTGTCCTATTGCAGCCATGTACTAGTAAAGAGCCGCTGCAGGGAGTCATTTGTTTGAATTGTTTCTTAACTCTACGAAAGCTAGAGTGGCTCTACAAGTCCTCTGGGACTAGTAGTTCCACAACAGCTGGGGAAACGTGACTAAGCCTGTTTTATGCTTGTTGTTTTCATGTAGTGGAAACAATGTTCAACATGTCTCTTTAGTACATAGACATTATTGTATTATCTGTACAGCTTTCTGTTGTGCTTTTCAGCAATGTCTTTATATGAGAAGTCAGAGTGGTTTGTTCCCGTTGCCCTGGGATACGACACCACTGTGCTGTGATCTCTTCATTGGATACAATTGTATCCAGAGAGCGGCTTTGAGTCATATCCAGGGAAACGAAAATTAACACTTCTTCCTGCTATTATAAATGCATAACTGAAAAGCATAAACGGAAGCTAAAAATATAAAACAGAGGTGATTATAAGTATTTAAGATATTGCAAAAATGTCCTAGAATTACTGAGGGTAAATGTTAACGGCAGTGTGCAGAATCAAGTCAATGCATGTTCACTGGCCTGTAATGATTTAATTATATCACTGTACACTGTATTCAGACACTATAATGGATTTACTATAATATCAGCAGGTGCTAATTTAATGAGATTCCTGGTACACAAATGACATGGAAAACACCTAATTCATTTCTACTTAGCAGCTATCAGTAAGGAATACAGGAAGGGACAGGAGCAGCTGTATACAATTCCATTGTTACATTGTATTCTGATTTTCTGTAGCCTGGTCCCTTCAAGGAGTTTAAATATCTTATCCTATCGTATTGAATTAGCAAACGCACACTCCAAGAGCAGGAGTATGCAGCAAACAGGTGTATTTCCATGTCCCAGACATTCACGTTTTATTACAAATGACACAAAATGTATATTTCTCCCAACTCGCTCATGTACTGATACAACTCACGTCACTGGAGACAATGGGCCTGATTCATTAAGGGAAGTTAAGCAACAAAAAAAAATTCCTACTCAAAGTTTCTGGACAAATCCATGTTGCAATACAAGGGGTGCAAATTAGTTTATTATTTTGCACATAAGGAAAATACTGTCTGTATTTTAATGTAGCACACATATACTTGACTAGCTTATTTGTACACTGAATTTTACAGTTGATCTAGACCATGCCCTACTCTAAATATAAATCTGCCATCACATTTTAAATTTACCTCCCCCTCCAATGCAACATGGTTTTGCCTTATTTGCTTTTGCTTAACATTCCTTAATGAATCAGGCCCATTATGATTATATAATGCAGTGGCGGATCTACCATTGGTACAGAAGGTGTGGTGCACAGGGGCCCATGGAAGTAATGGGGCCCGCTGCGTGGGGAACTAGAGAGTTTTAGGCATCGGTTCCCTCCACCGGGGACCCGCAGCTCGCTAGTTTTTTACTCTGATGTAATGTAACACTTTATTTGCATAGGTGACATTGTGTCCACCTTAAGCTGTCCTTCTACACCATTGTCAGTCAGGTGATAGACAATTACCTTAAAACTACATCGAAATTAAACACCCATCAATGCTGTAGTAAATAGGAGGGCATTCATTTCCTACAGTCCCCCAGTTGTTTTACTGCTTAGTTGCCTACTCTCCCGAATTCCTTGGATTCCTCCCAGACTCCCGGGAGAGCAGGGCAACCTCCCAGTTAATAAATTCTTCTATAAAGTGACGGTGGTGGTGGGGTGGAGCTTATGATGCAAATTGTGCGTTATAGTTGCCCCGTCCACTGTTATAATTGGCCAGAAACTGTGATGGGCGTTTAGGGGGCGGGGTCAAATGATGTGCCTGCCGGGCCCTGCCCCCGACACGCCCACTTCCCCCCAATCTCCCAGAATGCCTCTTGCTAAAGTTGCCAATTATTTTTTGCCGATGTTGATATTACAAGGAAGCAAAGAGATAGCTTGGAGATATGTCTTAGTAGCAGATGCTAAAGTCACATTCCCCTATTTGTAACCTATATAATAATGTAATGAATTGACATACACACGAGATAATATTGCCCTGCGTTTTTAATAAATGTGCAAGTCGCATTTTTAATATAAAATATAATTAAATGCCAATACAAACGAAATTATACTAAATTCAATTAAATTTAATTTTATTACGTTAAATTAAGTTAAATTGAATAACAGCTGTTGTTATTTTCTTTTAAAAATTCAAATAGAAATCTTTTCTCCAGCAGTAGTCCACATGGAAATGTCAATTAAGTAACGTTCGCAACTTGGTCTATTATAACCGGCACGCTAATGATTTAGTGATGAAGGGTCAAGACGCAGACAATCAGAAGCCGTTAGATAATGCAGCTGGAAGTTATAACTGACACACTAAAATTAATGACGTGACAAGTGTGGGCAGGGACTGAGAATGTCTGAGATGTTAGTTCACTGTGAAAGCAAAGGTCCATTTTAAAGAGCATGTTCTCAAATGAAATGTTTGCCCTAAAACGGCCGCAAGGCCTAAAACACAGATTGGTTATTATAAAATAGCAGCCGGCTGTCTTTTTTGAGCAGGACTTGTTGAAGACCTAGTGATAGCTTGCAGTCACCTGTACAATAACAAGTCAACGTTCTAATCTCTATCGATAAGGGTGATTGACAACTGTCACTCACACGTCACCTCCTTCCAGGATCTCCCAGAGGGAAAGAGTTATTTAGGAGGGAGAAGGTGCATTTCGGGGTGTTGCTGGCAGTTTAGCGGGGGACTTCTAAGCATTCTTTTACCCACAAAAGGACTTACATTTTTACACGTCATTGGAGATGGTGTAAACTAGACCACTGCCTATACTTTCATTGGGACTCCTGCTGCGCGTTCCAGGTGCGCATTATACGGGAAAGCTCATTATAGGCGCACATCAACCAACTTAATAACGAATTTCAATCACGCAAAAGTGAGTCAAGAAATAAAGACACTCCCGACGACCCCTCACTCTCATTATTCATTTAATAGATGATGCTAAACTTGGCTTTATTTTAGGGGGGGAACTGAAAAATTTAAATGAATAAAGTGGTCCTAAAATGGTCCTGAAATGATGTTTTACTCATTCCACCAAATTAGGTGCTGTAAGTGCTCCACACTGACATATTTTACAGTTCATAAAATAATTTTACTAATCGCAGCCATTGACATAAATACGCAAATGCTTTAATCAGCTCTTTGACATGAGGACACTTTAACAATCTTTTATTTTGGACTAGAACTTGATGTCTTGATGTCTTCTGTTTTTTTTTTTACCCTGGGAACAGAATAAAAGTGTATGAATAAAAATGCAATAAACAGACCATTGATATTACACAATAACATAAAAAACCTGTCTCTGCAAAGTTCTCCTGGGGGCAGACAGACCCATGAGAAAAATATATAGATTAAATAGAACGTAAAGCATAAAACACTAACGTTATTGTTACTTTAAGCATCAATCCTCCTTACACAAAGCAAGTTGTATGACATAAAACGTAACCGCACAGTGTCTCACCTTCCCACTTCTGGAAAAACGAGTTTTACTCTCTGGCTGTTGGTGATACCAATGCAATCAGCCGGTATTCTATCAGACATCAGCGGTGCTCAGCTGTCTGCAGGGAGCCAGGTTCTATAGATACTGTAGTTACTTAGCAGACAACCAGGACACACCTGCGACATTAAGTCATCCCACTTGCTGCTCTATGGTTGCCAAGAGTCCTAAAATCATTATAGGTGTCTGTTCCCACTCATTTTACTTTACACCGATTGTAATAGAAGGTTTTATTTGGGTATGATAAGTAATCAGATTTAAAACTTTCCAAGGGGAAAGATTGCGATTCAAGGGGGTCTTCCAAGCAAGGTTATAAATTTGCCCCTGGACCACTGTTGGTATTACAGATGAGGACCGGCACTCGAGATGGATGGAACTTAATTCCTTTTTGCATATAGTTAATTCAGCAATACTGAAACACTGATTAGTCTTTAATATCTTCTCTAAATGCCCAGCAAGACTCATACTTCAAGTAATTGAAATAAACAGCAATAATATTTGCCTTAGAATATAGGAACACACATCAGTCCTCTTACCCAGACCTCTCCTTATTTCTTCAAGGTACTAGTTTGCCACTAAGTTGGAATGGGTAATGTCTGTGTCCCCTTACAGCCCTCGGCCACTGTCACCAAGCAAATCACCCCAATTATAGTCCACCATGACCACCCTGTAAGACATGGTTGCCAAAAAAAATTCAGTACCTACAAATGCCAGTCACCAATGGATGCTTTCAAAACGGAAGCTCAGTGGTTAGCACTTCTGCCTCACAGAGCTGGGGTCATGAGTTCAATTCCCGACCATGGCCTTATCTGTGTGGAGTTTGTATGTTCTTCCTCGTGTTTGCGTGGGTTTCCTCCGGGTGCTCCGGTTTCCTCCTACACTCCAAAAATATACTGGTAGTTTAATTGGCTGCTATCAAAATTGACCCTAGTCTCTCTCTGTCTCTGTCTGTCTGTGTATATTAGGGAATTTAGTAAGCTCCAATGAGGCAGGGACTGATGTGAGTGAGTTCTCTGTACAGCGCTGCGGAATTAGTGGCGCTATATAAATAAATTGTGATGATGATGATAATACAGTTTCTGGGGTATATTTACTAAGCTGGGGGTTTGAAAAAGTGGAGATGTTTCCTATGGCGACCAATCAGATTCTAGCTGTCATTTTGCAGAATGCACTAAATAAATGACAGCTAGAATCTGATTGGTTGCTATAGGCAACAACTCCACTTTTTCAAACCCGCAGTTTAGTAAATCTAGCCCTCTGTCTTAAATTGGCCACGCACCATCTCCACACAATTATAATTATTGTTCCATTGCCCTACGTATCATGTGTCCCCCACACCTCTTAGATTGTCAGCTCACTGGAGCAGGCTCCTCGTAACTTCTGTTTCATGGAATTGTATATTATATATGTTTATCATTATCATCCTTTATTTTATAAATAATCACCATCATTATCACCATTGCAATCTTCGCATCATTTACCATAGTAGCCTATTCTATATTACTTGTTGGTGGTGTTTTGGTACCACAGCACACGTACATCTATATAATTATAGATGTAATATATTCACGACATATTTGTGTCTGTGAGTTTGACTTTAAGGTAGAACTCTGACCTAGGGATGTAACAGGCAACGGTATCAGTCCTTTGTACCAACAGTCTCTTCTTACAACATTGAACAATACCGGGCAGGTCTTTGATGTAGTCTTTCATTTCACCTGGAAATCACCTGAAATACTGGAGGAAGCTGGGTCACGTCTCACGGCTTCACCATTAGTGTCAGAGGAGCACAGGAAGAGCTGACATGTCACCCAGATGACATAAACAGATAATTAAGCATAACAACAACGTGTCATGTGAAAGGACGCGTAATAGGATTACTGTGGCAGTCATTTAAAAGGGAACTTTTGTCAATTAACTTCGCCCCAGTAAAACAGGATGTTTTGCAAATGGCTTTAATACTGCCTTTTAGTGGAAACGTAAACATATATTTGTTTATGTTTAAGACCCATTTCCATGGGAAAACATCATATTTCCTTTCCTATTTAATAAAATAGGATGTGGTGGACAGCCATTGACGATTTTACTTTTGGGCAACAATGTTGCTGCATTCTGCAAACCATTGGGGTGCCTGTGTGAGCTTAATCACATGACACAAATCACATGATCGGTAACCAGTGGAGCCGTATTGGTTAATAATAACATCATCAATGTTGACCACTGTGTCACTCTGCTCAGTGGTCATCTACCCAGTCTTAGGCTAGGTCTTGCTCATTGATGTGTATTGTGCAGCTAGTGTTGCTTTGCAACAAATAAAATTAATTCTTGCAACTATCTCTTTCTTTGCATTCGATTTGTAACTTTCTTTTATTTTTACATTTGCAGACCAGTTTCTCTGCCCATATCGTACGCAATTTGTTCTCAAGGAGACGCCCACACGATTTTTTATTAATATTCATCAACTGATAGCGGGTGTTCTGCAAACATTTTTCTGCTACCTAATGGGAGCTCTAGATGCTATCAAAGTGCAGCGTTCGTCGCGCTCATTCACATCCACTGTGACAGGTTGAAGCGAATGTTTTTTCATGGGCAGAAATGGGAAATTCACGGCTGTCAGGTACTGAACAACACCGCTGACTTTCGGAATGAGAGAAACAGTTATTGTAGAATTTTGGTTTCTTCTTTAAAATAAATATTTTATTTTTCATTTGAGTTCCACAGTTGAACGCATATAAAATACACAGGGGCAGATTTCTCTTCGGACGTCAGTCCCATGGCCGTATCTTGCGTGAAATTGCTACGCACATGCTCACAAATGGACCTTGCGTCAGTGAACGCGATGGCCTGCAACTCATGTCTGAACATAACTGACTCCTCAGACTGTCTACGACTTGATGAGCGGAACAGAGGTGGGAAGGTTCAGGCGCACGTGGGCAATGTACAGGAGTGGCTCAGTGAGGTTGAGCGGTAAGGACATTAGTCCGATTGGAGCTTTGGCCAACTCCGAGGTACGTGGCTATTTTAGCCGTATAATTTGCACCAGCTACAGGTCGGGTGTTAGTGCCAACGGATAGTGATGACTGACACATATGTGTGCCAGAACATGTGCATGTAAGAGAAACTATAAAAAGGTATTGTATGTACAGTGTGCGTTAAGACCATCATGATTTATGTAGTTCATGTAAAAAAAAAAGTTGTAAAATGTATTTTTATCCATGATTATAGTATTAAATGTGGATCATTTATTTTATAAAAAAAAACAATTGGCATGCGTTCTGATGGTACTTTATATTGCACATATACATGTGTGTATCCTGCACTGTGTCTGTCTACATACGGCAAGTAACGTACAGCCAGGTCATACTTATACCCAGATTCTAATGGAAACGTATCTTGAGATCCGCTTGCACTTGAATACCGGCGGAGGTGCGTGACAGTTATGTTCAATATTTTAAACGCAAGTTGCGTTGCAATATTTATCAGGGGTTAGGCTGGTATAATGAAGCAAATATAATTCTTAAAGAACAGGATTGTGGACTCTTTCTAGTGGTTAAATATGCAAAATAGACCTAAAAGTCACCTTTAAAAAATATCCAAAGAGGTGGACATTTCCTTTAATGGCAAGCTGACCCTGTGGTCTGGCACGCTGGCCGGCTGTCAATGCCTCACATCGCCAACACTGAACTGATGCCCATGCGCAGAAGCTCCCCCCTAGCTCCATTGCGGAATGAATCACTCCTGTGTCTGCAAGAGGTAAGTCGCGTACACACTCACAGGTGGCTAATGTGGCATCGAATTAACTGGGGGCACTTATGTGAGGCATAACATTACCTGGGGGCACTTATGTATGGTAGAACATCAATTGGGGGCACTTATGTGGGCGTAACGTGAATTGGGGGCATTTATGTAAGACATCAAGTGAATTGGGGCACTTATGTGAGGCATAACATTAATTGGGGGTACTTGTGTGGCATAAAATGAATTGGGGGCATTACTGTGGCATAATGTGAACTGTGGGCACTTATGTAGGCATAATGTGAACTGGGGGCACTTATGTGTGGCATATAATGCACTGGCGGCATTACCGCAGGGCCATCTTTTCCATTGGGCACGATGGGTAGGTGCCCGGGGGCCCCACGGGAAAGGGGGCCCCATAGGCAGGGCTCTTAATTAGAATAAATAATCCTGCAAAAGAAAAAACCTTCAAAAAAAAATCTTCAAGGGTCACTGAGCAAGTACATCTATCTATCGCTATCTCTATATATCTATATCTGTATTTCTATACATCTATATCTATATATATCTATATATATATATCTATATCTATATCTATATATATATATATATCTATATATATATATCTATCTATCTATATATATATATATATATATATATATATATATGTAGGGGCCCCAGTGCACTGCTTTGCCCGGGGGCCCATAATGTTGTTAAGATGGCCCTGCATTACCGTGGCATAATGTGAATTGGGGGCACTTATGTGTGGCATAATATGAACTGGGGGCACTTATGTAAGGCACAATATCACCTGGGGCACAACTATGTAGTATGTTATGAATTGTGAGCACAACTATTTTTCATAATATTAACTGGGATTCTTATGAGGCATAATATGGTTTGTGGGAACAACTATGAGGCATTCGCTGAATTGGGGGTTCTAGTGTGTGGCATGAACCTGAGGTGGCACACCGACCGGCTGTCAATGCTTCACATCGCCAACACTGAACCGCGTACGCAGCAGTTCCCCCCACAACTGGGGCACACCTGGGCATGACTAGATTTTAGCAGACACACTGATAGAAACAAGTTGCCGGCCCCTGGTCTATTAAGTCGGTTTACAAAGCTGAAGTCAGGATCGGCATTGATTTATCTCACAATGCTTAGATCGCCTCCCTTTACCCGTTTCCTTGTGAGATATTTTTTTTCCTCGCTGAAGAGATTAAAAGCTATTTGAAAACAGGAAACTTCATGGGTACGGCTGAAAACGTAAGGAAAACATCCAGAGAGTCTTTTGTTGAGCTGCTTGAGGAAATGTCTGTCCTTCTCGGGCTGCTTGGTGTGAATCTCAGATAAACACATTGTACTTGGAAAATATCTCCTGCTGGGGTCTGGGGCTCCTAGTTCTAACTCTCTGGAGGGCAGGGGGACAGAGCAGATATTAATAAGGTACAAATTCAACATTAAAGGCAACCTTGTAACTGGTAACTGCCCCAGATCATCAGCATCACCATTTATTTATATAGCGCCACTAATTCCGCAGCGCTGTGCAGAGAACTCACTCACATCAGTCCCTGCCCCATTGGCGCTCACAGTCTAAATTCCCTAACATACACACACACATACACACAGACACAGACTGACAGACTGACAGACTGGGGTCAATTTGTTAGCAGCCAATTAACCTACTAGTATGTTTTTGGAGTGTGGGAGGAAACCAGAGCACCCAGAGGAAACCAGAGCACCCGGAGGAAACCCACAAACTCCTCACAGATAAGGCCATGGTTGGGAATTGAACTCATGACCGCAGTGCTGTGAGGCAGAAGTGCTAACCACTGAGCCACTGTGCTGCCCATAAAATAGGTGCAGGAATCCTGACTTTGGTAATATTCCATGAGAACATCCCCTTCCTTTAAAATAAAGCATTTCTTATATTATTTGGTTTTGTGTGCTACTTTCAGTAATCTCTTTTGCGGGTTTGCCCCTTGAAAGAACCCCGTTTATTACCCCAGTTCTCACAGAACCAAGGGAAATGGAAGAGTCCCGAATCGATGCATTGAGCCTAGGGCCGATGTCAGAGCCCCCCAGGAAAGCCTCTTCTCCTCAACCCCCCCCCTTTCTGTACCCCTGACTGTGTTTATCACTCTATGGTACATGTGCAGAAGTGGCTTCACTGCTCCTCCCCCTGCACCAGCGCTTATTCTCTTATCCACATTTTTCTGTTTTTACAGTCTCAGAATTAATTTCTATTTTTTTTTATTTTCACTTAACAAAAACTCCTTTGTTGCAGTGATCATATTAATGTCTATTGCAGCCCACTATTAATGTTTTGCCACTTTTTATTGTCCCCTACAAGCGACCCCTCCTCCACCACCCATGTATATTACTCATGTGCAGTTTTTACTTTTTACCGGTTTGAAAATGTACAAACAAACAATAGAACTTTCTGCAGGTCGGGTGTAATCAGCGCGTACAGATGGGAGCTGTCTCCAGCATGTTCTGTGCACAGTGCACCGTGGAATTTACTGCAAAGCAAAACAATGACACTTCCGTCTCACAGGACGTCTGTATAGAAGACCCTTCCATGTGACTGCAGAGAATATGAATGTTTACTAAGCCCCACCTGGGAATTATATTCACTGTGTTCTATGGCTAAGCCACGGTCTTACATCAAACTGATTATTTCTACGATATGATGCTTGTACCAATCTAGCCGCTGCGTGCAAAATAGATTGTAGGGACGAGAGTCTGATTCGGGGAAGACCAGTAAGGGGAGAATTGTAATAGTCAATTCGGATGATGATTGCATGAATTAAAGTTTTTGCAGTGTCTTGTGTGCGATATGCGTGTATTCTGGAAATATTTCTTAGATGTATGTAACAGGGTTTAGATATAGAGTGAATGTGGGGAACAAACGAGTTCTGACTTGATCTCTCTCTGTTCTTACAAATTCACCTGTCAGACTTGGCATTAGAATGTTACATAGCTGAAACAGTGGAGATCGTTTGGTTCATGATAACTCTGATTACAAACAGAATAAAGATGAATGACTCCAAATATCAAAATTCCCAATGTCATGCTATGCCTTGTGCAAAATGAAGTAAAAGAGTGTTTCCCATGAAAGGTAGCCCAGTACATTGTGGTATCCACCTCCAACAGGCTTCAAGCCTGCACACCAGTAAAACTCTAAGATATACAGGTCATCATCCCGGGAGTGACCACGTGCAGTCTGAAGGCTTTGAAGAAGTGACTGGTCCAGCAGGGGCAATTGGAAGTGATTTTGAGTGACAGGTGATCTTGGGTAAAGTAGCCAGGGGTATGGGGGGGGGAGGCTGAGCCAGGTCATGTGATTGGCCATGGTGGGATAGGATTTAGAGACCATCCCCTGTGAACATAAAGGGCCTGGTGCAGACTTGGACCTACTCCTGTTGCGTAGCATAAATTATGTGCATGCCCCACAAAGACAGTACACACCTAACTATGACCGGAGAGGTGGAATGGGGGAGAGAGGGGGTGGTCTAACGTAGGCCGAGTATAGTAAGGGCATGTTCACAGAAATGTGGTTGTGGTAGATGCATATACACCTGTCTAGTGCCCAACATACTTCTAACTCACCAGGCCCAAAGACCATAGATCTGCCCCTGCTCGGTTGGTGAGTTGGGCTGTCAGAGAAGTAGCTCGCTCCACGGTAAGCTTACTATATACCTGAGTGCTGGAGGAAGTCTGCTTGGGAGAGAAGATGGCCCATTGAACAAAATTCTTTATTTCGGGAGTACTCCTTATTTTGCTAACTACATAGTTCTCGAATGATAATAATATCAGAGTGTTTGGTACCAGGTCATCTGTCATAATCGTGACTAGCCGGAGTCACTTACCGTCTGCCTCCTAAAAATGACGTCACTGTCAGTTTTTCCTCGGGCTCAGCAGTACAGTCTGTGCAGCTGTTATATTTTTATGTTGTGCGCTCACTCAAAATGTTTAATTTTGGGCTGATGCCAAACACCGGTGATATCAAAGGATCTCTGTGACCTTAGAAAGTCATTCAATTTTGAGGACAAACGAGCCGCAATTCAGTCTGTCCAACTATTTAATCTATGTTTAAATATTTGTCCCTGTGACCTGTCTCAATGTACTGACCGTATGTTCCTGTACGGCGCTGTAGAATATATTATCACTTTATAAGTCAAACATAATAATAGTGTACTGAGAATGTTGCTGATAGTGATTGCACAGTACCACTTCTCTCTTCCTGTTTACTGGGTGTAATTCTAAGTATCTGTTTATATGTTGTGCGTGTGGATATCTGGGCCATTTATTTTGTCCTGCTAGTCGTGGTTCTCAGTATCTTTTCTTATTCTCTATGTATGTGCACAGTACCACTTCTTTTGGTACCTGCTTGCAAGGTGAATTGATGACCATATTGCATAGTACATGGTCATGGTATCTATATTTAAATATTGGCAACAGTGTAACTGACTTGATTTAACTAATAATGACTTCACTGACATGATGAATTACTGTGTCTTGAAAAACACATTATATACACAATAAGAACTACCATTATGTTCAATCTCAGATTTTTATTGTTTCTCTGTCATTGTAACTAATTCTATCATAGGTTGAAATTGCATTGTATTGTTAATGTTGTTTTATATCTTTATTTTCCCCCACAGAGTCATGCTCCTTTATCTCATACTATTACTGGCATTGGTTAATGAAGGATCCTCAAACTACCGCCCCCTAGAGGAATCGCCTTGTGTAACGGTATGGAGAGTGCTATTACAAAGTGTTTTCTTCTGACTTTTGACACCCGTTTCATTTACGTTATATGATTAACTACTGGAACCTACAAAGACTTAGGACACCAGGGTCATTTTATCTGATAGAAACCTCTGACTGATGTCTTTACTAGAAAGGATGCAGGTAGCTTTAGGTTCAATACATACTTGCCAACTCTCCCGGAATGTCCGGGAGACTCCCGCATTTTGCGAGAGTCTCCCGGACTCCCGGGCGAGTGTGGCAATCTCCCGAATTCTGCCCACTTCCTAGTGAAGTGGGCAGAATTAGATCCCAAACGCCGCGATTCCCGATGAATCGCGGCGTTTAGCCCCGCCCCCCGCTGTCAAATGACGCAATTTGCGTCATGACGTCACAGGGGGCGGGGCCGAAATGACGCGATTTTGGCCGCCCCGCCCCCTCACGCCCCCCTCCACTGGCTGGCTCCCGGAAGAGAGCTGAAGAAAGTAGGTAAGTATGTTCAATGTATGGAAATCATTCCCTATTCAGAAGCCTTCAACAAGCTTAAAAGTCCCAGAGCGAATGGTTGCATTGCATCCTGGTAACTTGGTGGCATCAGCTGGTTAACATATTGGATGAGGTTTCTGTGTATTTCAAGCAGCAAAAATTAGGGCAGGTTTCCTGTGGAATCCTGGGGGATCCAGATGGGAGGAGCCTAATAAAGACTTCTTTTAAACTAAAGTTACCATTTAGGGGCTTCTATGAAAGAAAGTAAGATCTAATGTCTAAGTGGTATATTTACCAAACTGCAGGTTTGAAAACGTGGAGATGTTGCCTATAGCAACCAATCAGATTCTAGCTGTCATTTTGTAGAACGTATGAAACAAATGACAACTAGAATCTGATTGGTTGCTATAGGCAACATCTCCACTTTTTCAAACCAGCAGTTTAGTAAATATACCTCTATGTATTTTATGGTCTAATAGCAAAGTGCAGTGACAAGTACAATTTTTTCCCCTCTGGCCCATCCACGCCCCCTTCTATGATGTCATATCAATACCAATTTGTCAATGATGTCATTGCAATATGCCACCCACTGAAAAATCTCATATTACATAAGTATTTTGGGATTCTCCGTTTCTCTCTGAAGCTGGCTTTCAGAGCTAGGATCAATCTAATTCTCACCAATGATTCTCTAAGCGCTGATGTATCTTGTGACCTCAATATTCTGATGCTTTGGTCTTATGATTCTAAACTAGTTATACTTATAACGCGTCGAAAATTCATCTTTTTAAAAGAAACAGTGCAAAACAATTAAACGACTTAAAGATAGCATGACGATTGAAAAAACACAAGGCAGCATAACTGGGGGATAAAACAAAGGCTGAGGTTTTCGTTATTAATAAAGTTTTCCTGATACCGCTTTGGTTTAAAGAGAATATATTTAGGTCCGTTTGTACAGGGTCAGTCCACCTATTATAGTCATTCTTAAAAACGGGACGCACACGGACAAGCAGGAAATAAAGTGGGCAAGGCTAGAATCACCTTTAGCCAATCATAGCATTATGATGTTAACTGCAAAACAGAATATATCAGATCAGACAACTCCTGTGTGTCCATCTATAAGTATGAAGTGGGAGGGGCTAATCCAACACATAGACAATATGAACATCTAAATGATGACAACAGCACAGAGTAGCGATTTGAGACTCTTCCTCAAACAGTTGCAAGACGATTGTGATGTCAAATGTAGCATTCTTATTTGAGACGACATTCACTCATTCAGCTTGTTATATATAGAGTTTCAGTTCACTATATTTTTCTGTAAACAAACCAGTAAAACATCAATTATTCTACAGAGAGAGCTGTATATGTCCAGTTAATTGTATTTATTAATATTTGAAGAAAAATGTTGTCATTCATAAAAAACATTACAGTGCCACCCAGTGGACACACTTTTGTGAAAAACCTTTGCATGGATTACTAATTCATAATATTTGATCAAATCTAGAGATTTTCACTAACCCCCATGTTTTTGTTTTGGTTTTGGCAAAACCACCCCTGTGTGTTTTGGTTTTGGATCCCTATTTTTTTCTAAAATCCCTATTTTTTTTTTGCTAAAATCACATAATTTGGCTCTTTTTTCCCCCTACATTATTATTAACCTCAAAAACATTAATTTCCAGTAATTTCCAGTCAATTTTTGTTAAGTGACAAGAACACTGCTACCTTTGTTTTTCTGTGAGCAATGACACTGAGCAATGTCACTGAAGACTGGAGAGTGACAAGAACACTGCTACCCCTGTTTCTGTGTGAGCAATAACACTGAGCAATGTCACTGGAGACTGGAGAGTGACAAGAACACTGCTACCCCTGTTTCTGTGTGAGCAATGGCACTGAGCAATGTCACTGGAGACTGGAGAGTGACAAGAAAACTGCTACCCCTGTATCTGTGTGAGCAATGGCACTGAGCAATGTCACTGGAGACTGGAGAGTGACAAGAACACTTCTACCCCTGTTTCTGTGTGAACAATGGCGCTGAATCTCCTGGGGAGGGAGGTACTTATGGAATCCAAAATCTGAGAGATCCGACAGCGCCACGATGACGTTTTGCCTCGATTCAGATCCGAGGACATGCGAAAGTACCGAGCCGGCTCACGAGCCTACTTAGATCCCCTAAGTTCGGGTGGGCTCGGTTTTTCAGAAAACCGAGCCTGAGCATCTCTAATAAAGTCATATCTTACACCTAAGAGTATCTGTTTATATTCAGTCATTGAAATAATAAGGATTTCAGTAATTCTCAACAGAATAACTTTAACAACAGAGATATAACTTTGAATTATATGCAATATTTAATGTTGCACATGTATTTTAAGAGCACGTCCTTCAAGTGGCAGCAGGAGAGTGCTTATAGAACTCATTGTTACTGCATAAATTCATTCAATGTGTACACTGTGTGTTTTGGGTCTAATTTCACAGGGCTGTATGGGATATTGTATGTGCTTATCTCAGGAGAAATGTTTTATAGACGTGTAACTAATCCATAGCAACAGAATTACAGATGTAATAAAGTAAAGGGTCAAATTCCCTCTGTTCCCCCTCTATGCACAGAGCGCAGAAGAAAATATAGAGAAATGTATTTGAATTGCAGATATAAGGACATCTCTCCAGAATGTGAAGTCACAAACTGTGGCTTTTAGGACAGTAAGGGGCAGCTGTGTAGGCACCTCCCTGGGGGGTGTGGCCACGACCACATTGGGACATGGCCACACCCCCTATCTCGGTGAAAGATTCCCAAATGTTGGGAGGTATGATAAGCAGACATAGGTGGTCATACCACATTGGAGGGGGGGATGGATGTGTCACACAGAAATGCACATTGGCATGAGCTGGTTTTGTATCGGACATTTAGGGACGCCAGTGTAAAATCAAGGAGTTTTGCGCTGCACCTCTCCCAGAATGTCAGGAAGACTCCCAAATTGGAAGGAGACCTCTTGGGCTGCTCAGAGAGCAGGTGATTCTCCTGGAGAGCACAAAGTGGGTGGAGACATGATGCGAAGTGCGTCATAAGGCCCCACCCACTGAGGTGGGTGGATCTTGATGACATCATTGCCCCTACCACTCGGCGATGACTCGCCCATATCTCCTTTCTCCCACGAGGTAGGAAAATGAGGGTGAGCATGAAATGAGGTTGAGTGTACGTGTCAGTGTGTGTTTACGTCCGTTTGTGTAGCTGTACAGAGGCACACGCAGGGGCGGGGGGTTCTGGTTCTCCAGAAATCCCTCCCCTCCGCGAAGAACGGGGGCTAAACAGTGCCCCTACATAGCGGCACTGTACTGTACAGCAGCCGCGGCGCTGTTAAAGAGGCGTCCGTGGTGGTGCTGTATTGTACTACAATACAGCACCGCCGCGGATGCTTCTTTGACAGCGCCGCGGCTGCTGTACAATCCAGTGCCGCCGAAGTGGAGCTGCTGTGCATGCACGGCCGCATGCGCAGCAGCACTTTCTCTATTTCCCTCCCCATTCCTTAAAAATCCTGCGTGCGCCCCTGCTGTAAATGCTGATTTATCAGAGCACTGGACATGAGATACGCTTTGACCATTATAATTGATACTTAGGAGATAATATATACAGGATACAGCTGATCCAGGTTCCCGCACTGATAGGACACCATAGGGAAGCAATGGGAGTTTATCCATTGGACAGTTCTATTGCAGCAGCTTAAATACTAAGGACAAATCCACCAGGACCTCAAAACATGATGTGATATTTACACGAGCCAAGAAAATAAACTCCAGGAATGTCATGCTGTAACATTTGGAAACCGCTTAGAGTGAAGCACATATCCTGAATTGTAGGGAAAAGTCTCAGACACTTCAAATCACTGTGGCCCATTGCTAGAGGATCACTTTACCAAAATATATTGGTACTGAATTAATTGATCTTATCATTTACATAACAGTAAAAGTTACATTAAATCCATCCTTTTTCATCTTACAAAGGAACTAAAATTGTTTTAAAAAGTTTTATGTGTTGTCGCTGAAGGTGACTTGTAATAACCTTTCTAGGAATGTCAGAGAAAAGACTTTGCTATGTCTGATATGAGCGACGTATCTGCGGAATCCTTGCGGAATGTTAAGCGCACTCATTCACCTCGTAATGCGTCCAAATGCAACGCCAACATTTTGCATTATGGGATGAGATATTTCAATAAGCTTCATGGGTGCAGAGTGCACACTTAGGGTTGTTCCTGGTTTAGCGGAAGACATAGTTCCCTACTTTTCACACCTCTTCTCCAGTGGGGTAAAAAGAGGTGGACATGTATGCTAATGCATCATCACGATTCTTGGTGTTTACAGAGCTGGGCGTGGCTTGATCGTATCTCCCAACATTCCAGTCCTTGGGAGTGGGAAAGGGGTGTGGCCAAGTCATGAGGGGTGTGGCCAAGGGGCATGGCCAAGCTGGGCATGGTTTGATCGTATCTCTTAACAATCCAGTCCCTGACAGTGGGAGAAGGGGCGTGGCCAAGTCATGAGGGGTGTGGCCAAGGGGCATGGCCAAGCTGGGCGTGGTTTGATCGTATCTCTTAACAATCCAGTCCCTGACAGAGGGAGAAGGGGCGTGGCCAAGTCATGATAGGGGTAAAGCACTAGGCTGCTCATTAGAAATGTCAACGTTGACACCCGCTGGACAGCGGCACAGATCCCTAAAATCATCACATTTACTCCAAAATCCGGACAGTTGGGAGGGATATCTTGACAGAATTTGCATAAACACAGCACATCCGTTGAAGGAGAAATTTCCAGTATTTAGGAAGTTTAGGAGGTCTCCCCCTAATTTGGGATTTCATACATCAGTTTAATTAGAGATTAACATGTACGTATGTGATATATGAAATTTAAGGGCCTATTTATCAACATTTCTTAGCCTTAAATCAAGCGTAAACAGCTGTCAGATTTGTTTACGTTTATTTAATGTAATCTAGTAGGGACTAAATACCATCCGTACAATAATTTAAACCTTTTCCTTAATTTTTACACAGATGGAGATAGTTAAAAAAAAAAAAATCGGGGGAAATTTTTATCCATTCCTGGAAATTGCAAAAGTCCAGTTGGAGTTCATGGGAGCGATAGTTGAAGAATTTGATATTTTCAGAAGTCTGCGGCTTAAAAGATTTATCTAGTTGGTTGGGAGGAAAGGCAGGATTGTTACAAAGTGGAATTAATTTGTAAGGTTCAGATAATAAATTATATCTCTTTGTCCCATGAACCCAAATTGTTAGTGAAAACGTCTTACTGGAGAGATTGGTTAGGAGGGTGGTCTCTGGCCTGGAGAGAACCATAGTAATGAATAAGGGGAGAACATTCCTCGGAGGTCAGCCTCCATATAGACAAAAGTCAAGTATTTCCATTAGCATGAATTAAGATTAATTGCGACAAATGAGTTGCGATATATTCTTTTTGGATGTTCGGTAATCCTAACCCTCCCTCATTACACCATTTTGAATAATAATAGACTGAATTATTGGTTTGTATAATACTAGAGTGAATTCTCGGTTTGTATAATACTAGAGTGAATTCTCGGATTGTACAATACTAGAGTGAATTCTCTGTTTGTATAATACTGGAGTGAATTCTAGGTTAGTATAATACTAGGATGAATTATCGGTTTGTATAATACTGGAGTGAATTCTCGGATTGTATAATACTGGAGTGAATTCTCGGATTGTATAATACTATAATGAATTGTCGGTTTGTATAATACTAGAGTGAATTCTAAGTTTGTATAATACTAAAGTGAATTCTAGGTTAGTATAATACTATAGTGAATTCTCGGTTTGTATAATACAAGAGTGAATTCTCGGTTTGTATAATACTGCAGTGAATTCTCAGTTTGTATAATACTAGAGTGAATTCTCGGTTTGTATAATACTAGAGTGAATTCTCGGTTTGTATAATACTGGAGTGAATTCTTGGTTTGTATAATACTATAGTGAATTCTCGGTTTGTATAATACTGGAGTGAATTTTCGGTTTGTATAATACTAGAGTGAATTCTCGGTTAGTATAATACTATAGTGAATTCTCGGTTTGTATAATACAAGAGTGAATTCTCGGTTTGTATAATACTGGAGTGAATTCTTGGTTTGTATAATACTGGAGTGAATTCTCGGTTTGTATAATACTGGAGTGAATTCTCGGTTTGTATAATACTAGAGTGAATTCTCGGTTTGTATAATACTAGAGTGAATTCTCGGTTTGTATAATACTGGAGTGAATTCTCGGTTTGTATAATACTGGAGTGAATTCTCGGTTTGTATAATACTAAAGTGAATTCTCATTTTTTGTGTAGCAGTTCATTGGGGGGGGGCACAGTCTTTGCCCAGCAGAAATGATTTGGGGGGAAACTGTTGCCTCTGTCCCTCCCCCACCCCCCAGTTCCTAGCCCCTTAAGCAAAAGTTTGCATCTAAATCCATGACCGCTAGCTTAAAAACAAGTTCAATAGAGGGCAATACTGTACAGACATATGATAACAAATTACTTTTGTGGGGTTTTTACACTACTTACCTGTCTACTTTCCCGGTACATCTGTGAGACTCCCGAATTTCAGGGAGTACTTCCGGGAGAGTAGGCTACCCTCCGGATTCCACCTCTCCTTCCTATAAATAGGACAGGACCATGATGACGCGAAACGCGCTGTCACTCCACCGTTGCATGGTGCTCTCAGTAAATAAATATTTTTTGCCAATAACAAGCAACCCAAACGTTGAACAATTGTATACTGTTCTGTGCCTTGTGATGTTTTACTTAATCAGAATCATACTTTGTACTTGTTCCGTGTTCTACTTATTGCAAAATTGCAACCAGAGCTTATTCCAGAATCTGTGTTTAAAGGCCGTGTTAATCCATCATAGGCTGGTCTTCAATGCATTTGGCAGTGCCACAAAAGGTTGGAGAAAAAAAATCTCCGTATCCAAATCTGTAGGAGTTTGTGCTAATTGTTGTAGTTATATAGAGACATCTGGCTCACATGAAGCCTTTAGCAAGTGAAGCAGCAGCAGATGTTGTTGCATAATCCTATCACATGTCTTACACTAGATTTGCACTTTTATGTAGACAACAACAGCAAGAAAAAAATCTTATTTAGATAGTTTTGCTCGTGCAGTGTAATGGCTAAAACAGGTTTTTATTAGAGATGTTCACTGACCCCCGTGAACTGGTTTTGGATCTAGATTAGCTTCATGTTTTGGTTTTGGTTTTGGCAAAACCACCCTTGCGTGTTTTGGTTTTGGATTTTTTGGAAAAAATCCTAAAATATGCTAAAATCACATAATTTTGCTCTGTTTTTGTTCCTACATTATTATTAACATCAATAACACTAATTTCAAGTCATTTACAGTCCATTTTGACAACCTCACAGTTCACAATATTATTTTCATACACTTTCGGACAAAGACTGCAGCGACCTGGCTGGATGGTAAGCGACAGAGCAATGACACAAACACACGGCAGTTCCTAGCACATCTAGGATACATTGGCACACAGCAGTGGCAGAAAAAGAAAATGGGGGTCCGCCCTGCCTCCCACCCCTCGCTATGTTGGATCTTAAAAAGGAATTCAAGACTCGCGAGATCCGACGACGTCACAATGACGTTTTGCCTCGTTTTCAATTCTGAGGGTGCGCAACAGTACCAAACATCCATCATTATCTTGTGTACATTAGGAGACCCCCCCCCCCCCACCTCTCTCCACCACCACCAGTTTTATATACTACATTTTTAATACTGTTTTTTAAGTTACTTTTCTATGTATTGTTTTTCATTTTAAGCTGAAATTATTTTATATTTAATATGTACATTTTTGATACCAGTATTATGATGTTTAAAATGCAAGTGAAACAAGCACATTTCTTAGTAAATGCTTACAAAAGGGAGATAGAACCAATCAGGAGCAACGGCTAGGAAATAATTATTATATTTATTACATGATAGGGGAATTGTTCTGCACACAATACTCAGCAGATTCCACTTTCTGCTTCAAAAAACCTAACACCACTTTGCACACTGCCATGGCCTCAGGCAGTGCTACCCACCTCCTTCTTGTTATTTGCCCCCATCCCTGATGCTTACCTTAGCAGACGGGAGGTGCGGGTGGCACCCTCTCCCCCTGGGACAAGGAGTTCGGTGGGGGGCTGTGACATCATAGCCAAGCGCCACACTGACGTGCGCAACTCTGACATGGGAGACAGATTCGACAGATTCATATGTTAAGAGCCACTGGCTGCTACTCATTCATGTCTGTGGCCAGTACTCCACGGAGGACATTAAAACACTATATAAGCCACATTATGTCACTCATCCAGTTTTTCGGTGCCCCCTAACCTTTTGCACCCTAAACAACTGACCTGCGCCCTGCAGCCATTCTCCTAAATACACAAAGCTTTCTCTTATTTCCCTCTCACAACTCTGTTATACCCTAATCAGAGTTACTTTCCTCTACAAAAACATCAGGTGCCCATGAGAAGGTGCGGGTCTGCAGACCATCTCTCACACACAGTGTAAGTCCAGCACATTGTGTTACAACCACCACATGCACACAAATGTTTGTCATTCCCCTCTCTCACCTCTCCTATTCTATAAGTAATGCTGCATTACCCCCATAGGAACACCACAGGCCCATGAAAACTGCCATCTCTGAGCCCTGCTGCCCGCTTTGTCAGACGTTCTGTATATCACAGTGGGTCCTTAGGAGACAGCGCCAGTGCATCCGATATTACGTCTCCGTTGTCATACTGTACCTTAATCGCATTGTGCTTTCATCATAGCATCGTTGACTTAAATGCAGCATATAGAAATAAATTCAAACATTACTTACTTTATAGACAAAGGACCACGTATCAAAAACAAAAGTTAGCCACGTGTAATTTGTGTACTACACACCATACTCTTTGTCAGAATGTTATCTCCTCTCTTTCTTGTTTTCTGTTTGTCACTTTTGCCCATCACGATGATGGGTAAAGGTGAAACAAGAAACCACCTTTAGCTATAGAGGGCAGGCTTTATCTTAAACTACAGCCTGAAAACATAACACTAAATGGCTGCTTGTATTGGAATATTTCAATCATTTTTTTACCCTATTCCTACATTGAATGCCAATACCAGGAAAATTGTAAGCTCTCAGGAGCAGAGCCCTCTCTCCTCCTGTCTTCTTCTCCGCTCCCACCTTGTCCTCCTGTCTTCTTCTCTGCTCCCACCTTGTCCTCCCGTCTTCTTCTCTGCTCCTACCTTGTCCTCCCATCTTCTTCTCCGCTCCTACCTTGTCCCCCGTCTTCTTTTCCGCTCCTACCTTGTCCTCCAGTCTTCTCCGCTCCCACCTTGTCCTCCTGTCTTCTTCTCTGCTCCCACCTTGTCCTCCCGTCTTCTTCTCTGCTCCTACCTTGTCCTCCCGTCTTCTTCTCTGCTCCTACCTTGTCCTCCCATCTTCTTCTCCGCTCCTACCTTGTCCCCCGTCTTCTTTTCCGCTCCTACCTTGCCCTCCAGTCTTCTTCTCCACTCCCACCTTGTCCTCCTGTCTTCTTCTCCACTCCTATCTTGTCCTCCCGTCTTCTTCTCCGCTTCCACCTTTTCCTCCCGTCTTCTTCTTAGCTCCTACCTTGTCCTCCAGTCTTCTTCTCCGCTCCCACCTTGTCCTCCCATCTTCTTCTCCGCTCCCACCTTTTCCTTCAGCCTTCTTCTCCGCTCCCACCTTGTCCTCCCGTCTTCTTCTCCGCTCCCACCTTGTCCTCCCGTCTTCTTCTCCACTCCTATCTTGTTTGATTAGTACATTGGCTATTATAGTGTTTTATAGCTATTATAATAATAATAATAATAATAATAATAATAATAATAATAATAATATGATAAACATCTCAAACTCTAATCTAAATCCCAAATTGTACCTAAAACTCTAGTTTAACTTGTAAACATTTCTTTGAGTAATGCAATATTTGGAAATTGAAATCAGCCTCGACATAACATGTATTTAAATTGGATGGGAACCACGTGAAGGGATTAAAAGTATAACTTCATCTTCCGTGATGAACTATTGAGTTTTCTAGTTTGTATTCTGGGTCTTTAATAAAAGAAATATCAGTTCCAATACAAGGCATACATGCACATAACGCACATTTCTTCACTTAACGCTTACTTAATTTCTTTGATGTCCTTCGATGGAGTTTACAGTTTGAAAACAGATGCTGGGAGTCAACAGCAGGAGTTAAGGAATGGTAAATATTTCCATTGAAAAGGGCTTTACATTCCAAAAACATTATTTCCTACAATACTCTCTGGAGAGGAGACGATTGTGCATGTTCACAGGGAGTTACTCATGGCTGCAATGAGTTTTTAGGGTGGAGAAGACACTGTGACTCTTTCTAGCAGCGTGGTCAGTACTTTGATATGTGGCAATGTATTGTTTAACCAGGGTTTTTAAAAGTCACAATTTATCACTCTCTAACCTTATGTTTTTATGCCTTAAAATGAGCAATTATTGCACAAAGTGTCCACCCACATTGAGCATGAAGTTACTCATTAGGGTGGGAACTATGCTTAAAATTAGTGAACAAATGTGCGGGTTTGTACTATATTTAGAGAGGTTTATACTGCAGACATACAAGCCCCCGTTCGAAAAATAACTTCCCACTTTTTACCTCTGGGAAATTTCTGCAGCATCCCAAATACAGCTATGGGGGTGGAAGCAAATCAGTTTAGTGGTTTGGCTATTATAATGAGCTACGCCATGGTGCATAATAAAAACATGGGGGCACAGTGGTTAGCACTTCTGTCTCGCAGCACTGGGGTCATGGGTATCACTGGCCCATTTATCATAACCTGGTTACCACCACTAGTCTGTCCACCACTAGCTCCATCACCGTGGAAATATTGAATATTCGTAGACTGGTGACTAGGAACTGTGCTTCCATCATGTGTGTGCTGTACCTGAAAAAGAATCACATCTGTCTGGCGATTGTATATCAACATGTCTGTACTGCCATCTATGGAACAAAGTGCAGTTTGGTTGAACAAACTGCCTAGAACAGTAGTTTCCAAACTTGTGCAGTTTGCGGCACCCTTAGAGTCTCCATCATTTTTTCAGGTCACCCCTCCAAAATAATTACAGAGCAGTCCTGTTTTATAAGCAGTTGGGTCAAAAAAACGTAATAAGTATTTAGGTCAGGACAGAAATACTTATTTAGTTGTATGCAAAAATAATACACATAAATCCAAGGGAAAAGAATATGTTTATATATTTTTTTCAATTATATTTCTGTCAAAGAATAATTTATAGCTAACTCACACTGTGTCCTTCTTCATCTCCACACACTCTGTGCCCTCCTTCATCTCCACACACTCTGTGCCCTCCTTCATCTCCACACTCTGTGCCCTCCTTCATCTCCACACACTCTGTTCCCTCCTTCATCTCCATGCACACTGTGCCCTCCTTCATCTCCACACACTCTATGCCCTCCTTCATTTCCACACACTCTGTGCCCTCCTTCATCTCCACACACACTGTGCCCTCCTTCATCTCCACACACTCTGTGCCCTCCTTCATTTCCACACACTCTATGCCCTCCTTCATTTCCACACACTCTGTGCCCTCCTTCATCTCCACACACTCTGTGCCCTCCTTCATCCACACACTCTGTGCCCTTCTTCATCTCCACACACTCTGTGCCCTCCTTCATCCACACACTCTGTGCCCTTCTTCATCTCCACACACTCTGTGCCCTACTTTATCTGCACACACTCTGTGCCCTCATTGATCTCCACACGCTCTGTGCCCTCCTTCATCTCCTCACACTCTGTGCCCCTGCATCATCTCCACACACTGTGCACCCTCCTTCATCTCCACACACTCTGTGCCCTCCATCATCTCCACACTCTCTGTGCCCTCCATCATCTCCACACTCTCTGTGCCCTCCATCATCTCCACACACTCTGTGCCCTCCTTCATCTCCACACACTCTGTGCCCTCCTTCATCTCCTCACACTCTGTGCCCCCTCTGCATCTCCACACACTCTGTGCCCCTCCTTCATCTCCACACACTCTGTGCCCTCCTTCATCTCCACACACTCTGTGCCCTCCTTCATCTCCACACACTCTGTGCCCTCCTTCATCTCCTCACACTATGTGCCCCCTCTGCATCTCCACACACTCTGTGCCCTACTTTATCTGCACACACTCTGTGCCCTCATTGATCTCCACACGCTCTGTGCCCTCCTTCATCTCCTCCCACTCTGTGCCCTCCTTTATCTCCACACACTCTGTGCCCTCCTTCATCTCCACACACTCTGTGCCCTCCTTCATCTCCACACACTCTGTGCCCTCCTTCATCTCCTCACACTCTGTGCCCCCTCTGCATCTCCACACACTCTGTGCCCCTCCTTCATCTCCACACACTCTGTGCCCTCCTTCATCTCCTCCCACTCTGTGCCCTCCTTTATCTCCACACACTCTGTGCCAGAGCTGGATTAAGGCTTCGGGGGGCCCGGGGCACTTAAGACAGGGGGGCCCCTAAAATCTAAAATTAAGGGCATAGGGACACATCCTGCATTACATCACCTACAGCCCACAGTATGACACTTACAGCTCTCCCAGAGGGCTCGCTTAGGTTGTCTGCATAAGAAAATTTATTGCTTCCACAAACTAAAATACTGTACATTAAAACAATCACCAAAACACCACATTAAAATGGGTATTGACACCACACATTAAAACTAGCAATGATATCACACATTAAAAATACCATTGATAACGTACACTAAAACTAGCAATGATACTGCACGCTAAAACTAGCAATGATACCGCACTTTTAAAATAAAATTTATAATGCACATTAAAACTAGCAATGATACCGCACTTTAAAAATAAAATTTATAATGCACATTAAAACTAGCAATGATACCGCAAATTAAAATACCATTGATAATGCATCATTGGGCATGGCCAGGCCACCCTCCTACAGACAAAAAAAACCTGCATTGTTGTGTACACCATTGAACGGTCACCAAAAATTGGGATTGTCCCACTAGAATCACAACATTTCACAGACGTTGCTGCTCTCTCCTACCTGTTCTTCTCACTTTCACCACCTGTGCTGCAGGTTTCTTTAGTGGCTTATCTAGATCCTGGAATGTTAGGGGCCCTATTTGGAAAAAAAAATGGGTACATTTAGAAAATGACAGCCACCCCGGCGTTAAATCAGTACCACCCATGATTAATAATTAGGCCTTCCTCCAGCCCCAACATTAAAATAATAGCATTCACATTTAATAAATAAACCTATTTCCCTCCCTACAAACAGCCCCAGCAATAAATTAATAGTATTTACATTTCAGAAATATACCTATTTCCCGCAACCGTCACTGCCATTAAATAATTCATAGGCACATTTAATAAAGGGACCTCATTCTCCCCAAACTCACCCCCACATTCAGTAGCGCCCAAGCCACCCCATCTTAAATTAATTAATTGTCCCCACTATTGTGCCTCTCTCCCCCCCCCTTTTTCCTCATGCTGTGTCTCTCACCCTTTTTTCTTATACTGTGCCTTTCTCTCCCCTTTTTTCTCATGCTGTGCCTCTCACCCTTTTTCCTTACTGTGCCTCCCTTCTCCCCCTTTTTTCTTACTGTGCCTCTCTTCTCCCCCTTTTTCCTTACTGTGCCTCTCTTCTCCCCCTTTTTCCTACATGGTGTGCTTTTCTTCTACCCCTTTTTCCTCCATAGTGTGCCTCTCTTCTCCCCCTTTTTCCTTACTGTGCCTCTCTTCTCCCCCTTTTATCCTCAGTAGTGTGCCTCTCTTCTCCCCCTTTTTCCTTACTGTGCCTCTCTTCTCCCCCTTTTTCCTCCATTGTGTGCCTTTCTTCTCCCCCTTTTTCCTCCGTAGTGTGCCTTTCTTCTACCCATTTTTCCTCCATAGTGTGCCTCTCTTCTCCCCCTTTTTCCTTACTGTGCCTCTCTTCTCCCCCTTTTTCCTCAGTAGTGTGCCTTTCTTCTACCCCTTTTTCCTCCATAGTGTGCCTCTCTTCTCCCCCTTTTTCCTTACTGTGCCTCTCTTCTTCCCCTTTTTTCTCCATAGTGTGCCTTTCTTCTTCCCCTTTTTCCTCCATAGTGTGCCTTTCTTCTCCCCCTTTTTCCTCCATAGTGTGCCTCTCTTCTCCCCCTTTTTCCTCCATACTGTGCCTCTCTTCTCCCCCTTTTTCCTCAATAGTGTGCCTCTCTTCTCCCCCTTTTTCCTCCATTGTGTGCCTTTCTTCTCCCCCTTTTCCTCCATAGTGTGCCTCTCTTCTCCCCCTTTTATCCTCAGTAGTGTGCCTCTCTTCTCCCCCTTTTTCCTTACTGTGCCTCTCTTCTCCCCCTTTTATCCTCAGTAGTGTACCTCTCTTCTCCCCCTTTTTCCTTACTGTGCCTCTCTTCTCCCCCTTTTATCCTCAGTAGTGTGCCTCTCTTCTCCCCCTTTTTCCTCCATACTGTGCCTTTCTGCGTTATTCCCTTTTCTTTTTTTACTTACCTTTCTTTTAGCTTCTTTCTTCTCTTCTGTCTTCTCTTCTGTCTTCTTGGTCCTCTGCGCGCTGCTCCTCACTGAATGACAGGCGTGCCTTGATGACATCACGCCTGTCATTCAGTGTTAACAGTGCAGAGAGGAGGGAGGAGGAGGGACGCCGGCGCAGCGATCAGGTGAGTATATCTTTTTTTTTTTTTTTTGCTTCCCTGCTCCCCCCACCAACGAAGGGAGCCCTGAACCTGGCCGCCCGCAAGACCGCCCCCCCCCCCCCCCCCCCGCCGCCGACGCCGCCATTAAAAAAAATAAAAAAAATCATCAGAGGTTATGCGCGCAGCGGCGGGGGGCCCTCGGAGAGAGGGGGGCCCGGGGCACATGCCCCCTGTGCCCCCCCCTTAATCCGGCTATGCTCTGTGCCCTCCTTCATCTCCACACACTCTGTGCCCTCCTTCATCTCCACACACTCTGTGCCCTCCTTCATCTCCACACACTCTGTGCCCTCCTTCATCTCCACACACTCTGTGCCCTCCTTCATTTCCACACACTCTGTGCCCTCCTTCCTCTCCTCACACTCTGTGCCCCCTCTGCATCTCCACACACTCTTTGCCCCTCCTTCATCTCCACACACTCTGTGCCCCTCCCTTTATCTCCACACACTCTGTGCCCTCCACTATATCCACACACTCTGTGCCCCCTCTGCATCTCCCCTCACTATGCCCCCTCTGGGCCCTGGGCGCCGCCAGATTGGTAAGTCTTTTGTTGTTGTTTTTTTTTCTCTTCTCAGCCGCGGCCCCCCTGTGACCGCGCCGTGTCACCCCTGGGAGCCACGGTGCACACTTTGGGAACCGCCAGCCTAGATGAGTTCCAAGAACCCACTAGGACTGGCAGTCCTCACATCATCCTATACCAAAAGTGATGGGAGGCAGAGACGGGACTAGCGAGCTGTTGGCCCTGGTGCAGGGAAGCAGGAAGGAGGGAATCGGGCCCACAGCTCACTAGTTCTCTGTGCAACAGGCCCCATTATCTCCATGGGCCCCGATGCACAGCACCTGCTGTGCCAATGGTATTTCCACCACAATGTTTTCCAAATAGAAATCAAACTCTATATTCATCTGCAGGAGGGGGCACAGCATTATCAGGGGGTGGAGATCCTGTCTTGCCTCACACTTTTATCAAGACACATTTGCCCCTTCCGGTTGCACTTTTACGCTGACGCATTTCTAGGGCCACTTTAATCACTGCAATAAAAACTTTCAAAGACACAAAAGTGCCACATGTAGTGAAAACGGTTCTAGTGACATCTCATTCACTTGACTAATATAAAAAAATAAATTTAAACCCAGTGGTATTTTAGGAGAAAAGAAAAATGGAATGGATGTAAGTGGTATTTAAGTATTAGTAGGTTGGAATTCAAAGTGAAATTTCCACCAAGTTAATTTTCAAGTGGATCCGCAAACCCGTAAATCTGGGCGCAGATTAATTTTCCAGGGATGGTTCCAAGGATCGGGAAATGCAGCTTGAAATGCGTCAGCCAGACAAGTAGGTGCTCTTGCGTACATAAAGCAGCATTGCAGGTCAATAGACAAACATGGCTTAAATGTGCAAATCTGCACTAAATCCACCGCCAGCAGACATTCGCTTTCTAACTTGTGCTAGACAAAGGAACGTTACTAAATACACCTCTAAAAGTTATAAAAATCAATTTTGTGTGAAATCTAAATTTTTGAAGACAGAAAACCCTGTGCAGCTTAAACCCATATAAAAAATAACCATAAACACAAGGCAAACATGGGGATCACCTACAGACTTCACACAGATAAGGCCAAGGTGGAGAATCAAACTCATGACCCCAGTGCTGTGAGACAGAAGTGCTAACCACTGAGCCACCATGCTGCCCAATGCAATTAGGCTCTATTCAAGCCTGGATATTTGTAAGTGTACTAATTACTAACTATAGCAAACTTTTAATCTCGGTATTCTTTTAACCCCATCACGCTTTGCACTTTATGTCATTTATTCACTCATTATTGCCACTAAAGGACGATTTTTCATACGTCTGTGGGGAAATTCTTACTTGGTTTCCGGATAGGAAGAAACTAGTGCTGACCTTCCCAAAAAAAGTGGCTTTTCACAGACATACGTAGTGATGTCATCATGCCTGACGCGTTTGATAGAAGCTTCTGGGAACTGGGGACTCTTTTGGAAAAAAACATACAGTTTGTGTCAAGCTGTAGATAAGGAGGTAGGAAAATCTTATTTGATGAGCACAGACCATGCCTAAGCAGCAGAGTAAGTTTGGAGCATGCAGTTGGATATTTTAGTCCTAGCAGATAACCAGGATATTGGGTCAGTGCCTACACTTTAGCTGTGTACTAGTGAGTTCACCGGTGACTCAGACAGGAGAAGTTGACATTGATAAATATCACAGCACAGAGCTCTCTAAGGAAGCAACTCAAACGGAAGTGAGTCGATGTAAAAATATCAGTAGGACTTTTTACTTTATTGGTCTGTAATATCATTGTTAGTATAATAATGTCTGGATTAGTGGCGTACAATGGCTGTTTGGTATTTGTGTATTGTGCAACATTCTGGAGATATAACAATTGCCCAGTCTGTATGTAGTGCTCACATTTGCACAATGAGTTGAAAATTGTCACACTCTCAAAGTCTCAGTCACCTCCTAAATTATTTCCACTCCCCCAGCGACTCTGTAGGAGAAGAGCAGTTTGGACCACTGTAGGATCTGGAAGAGTTAGTGCCGTGGCACGTAGACATGTCCCAGAATTTATCCCTGTATATAATTAATTTTCTTTTCTTACTGAGCATGAAAGCGATATAGAAATTGTGAATCCAGGACAGGAGACTTGTTTTTAGAAATGCCCAACAATTTGATGGTTCTGGAAGCAGTGATGTCCCCTTGTTACAATCTGCCTGAAACTTTCTGCATTTTCATGCTGCTTTGTATTGGCAGCTCCTGTCTCCAGGACTTTTGGACTTGTTACATTAAATCTATTATCTGGCAGTACCTCTATTCACCAGAGGTACTGCGATTGTGCCTTTTCCCTTGTCATTACTAGGGCTTAAACTATTGCACTAATTATCTCCTGCACCTGATGGCTCACTATTTATGCCTGCCTCTCTCTGTTACTTGTGTTGGTCATTGTTGGTTTGTTGCTATTCCTTCTGGTTGTGTTCTCCTGCTTCTCCCGTGCTATGGGACTTTCACATGCTGCTGCTGACATCCCTACACTGGATTTCTCTCCACCCAGCCATTCTACCTGCCTCCACTGTATTCCTTGCTACCAATATTCAGCCTTACTTAGAAATCCCTGTACAGTATCAGCAATATCTGGTTTGTATAATTTTCTGTATTTTTGATTAAAACCTGCTCAATACACACCTTTTGCTTTCATCACATCCTGGGGTCCATAGCTGTGATTTCCACTGAAGCGTGACACCCAAAGAGAGTTCATTGAATGAACAAACTTCTCATAGATGATTCTATGGTCATCTTCATCAGCGAATGGACCTCCTATGCTACCCTGTCTGTTGTGTTGCTGAGAACCGGCTGGGCTTGCCTTGCCACTGTCCCTGAGCTGCGAGCAAAAAGCCTGCGTTGAAATAACCGCATTAACGGTAATTATGCGCACTATTACCGTAATATCGGTAATAGTGCACAGGCAGCGTCACTTTTTACAGTAAAGCGGCCAATTGAATTCCCCCCCCTATGAGTTAACGCGATTTGAGCTTTAACAAAATTTACATCAATCTCTTGATTTCCTGCATCCTGTCTTAGAGACATAGGAAACCTAACAAGTTTAATTATCCCATCAGCCTAAGGGATGTGTTGGACAGTGAGTTGAAAAGGTCTAATTAACATGAGATTACCCGCCTTCAGACAGTCACAGAAAACACAATTCCTGCCCTGGCATGGCCTCAAAAATCAGCACATTGCTAATACAGAAATATAACACAGTATCAAAATCAGTACATTTGCAATCACATAAATTGACGCCTGCGCGACGAATTCAAATAAATTTCTACAATAAATTATTTCTATGTGAACCAGCCACAAACTTCCGCAATAAACAATATCCAAATTCCCCCCAAAATACAAAAACAAAAACACACGTATAAAACAGGGCGCAAAATAACAAAATGTTATGTTTCTCCGTTTAATTTATATCAATTCTGATAGTTGAAATAGGCTATTTAATTGCTATTTATCACACAGATCAAATGACTTAACCAAAGGACGACTTATGTAAATACAGTTCTTGGTCTTTGCATCCTCAGATTAAAACATAGGTCTAATAGCGAGTGTGTACGAAACACCTTTTCGCAGAGGATATACCTGGAGGTACGTGAAGAGAGGATTATATAGGAGTGTGGAATACTGTGCTACTGTTATATGCTTAAACTCAAATAAAGCATTGCCTATTAATTTCTCTGTAAGGTCCCATTATTAAATGTTTCTAATACTCCTCTCTCCAACAGATAAAGATGGTGGCATCCTGCCAGAACCAATCCTTGCAACGGATTCCACTGGCTCTTCACCCAGGCATCAAGACACTCAATCTGTCTAATAACCACCTCCACAACATCACCAAGAACCCATTGTCCTTCTACTCCTTGACTGAGATCCTTGATCTAAGCAATAACAAAATAAGCTTTATCCAGCCTGATACCTTCAAAGACATGGTCAACTTAAAGGAAATTATTCTTTCCAACAACTACTTAGATAGATATGCTTATTATAGCTTACAGAGCATAGGACTTTTACCCAATGTGCAAAAGTTGGATCTATCAGGAAACAGCTTGTACACAGATATGACTCGATACTTTTTAGAAAATGCCCCCCACCTTCGCTATCTCTCGCTGTCAGAAAACAGCATTACCATGATTTCTCCAGAAACGTTTTTGGGCACCCCACTTTTAGAAGAGGTGGATCTTCGTAATAATATTATCATGGACATCGAGGAAGGCTCTTTCGAGCACCTTAGTCATCTCATCAAAATTAACCTGGTCATGAATTCCATCACATGCATATCAGAATTTAACCTACGACAGCTCCACAGCCTTAATCTCAGTAAAAATAGTATACAAACGTTCCACACATCGGAATCAGAAGAAGAATACAATCTAAAATATGTTGACCTAAGTGACAATAAGCTTGGGCATTTCCCCGTTTTTCCAAGTGTCAACAACATAATTTCCTTGAACTTGTCTATGAATCTCATAAGGTTTAGAGAAAACACATCTCATGAAGAACTCGAGTGGATGGAAGAGGAAGGTGTAAGAAACACGAGCATGGTTAATTTGCTAACACTCACCCATCTAGACTTAAGTTACAATAACATAAAATTCATACCTGAGGATTTCTTTGCTACAATGCCAATGCTTCAATTTTTAAACCTGAGTAAAAATTGCCTTGAATTTATTTCATTTGCAGACCCTATTAAACTCAACTCACTGGAATACCTTGATTTAAGTGCTAATTCTTTACAGAACATATCACTGGCTTCAGACTCTCTGTGGTCTTTAAGAGCACTTTACTTACAAAATAACCAACTGCAGGTGGTTGATTCGAGAGTCTTTCAAGGTCTCTCCAGCATTGCCACTCTTAACCTTCAAAACAATAATGTTGCTTTGTGTGGTATGAATTTCGAAGAAGCAAACCATGGACCAGAGAAAGACGGATGTATTTGTTTTTTTAACATTCCAACTTTACAACATTTAAACCTCAGAGAGAACATGTTAGAAGCAATACCGCAGAATGCGTTTTATGGCACTCCGTTGACTTTTCTTGATTTCTCCATGAACCTCGGTCTTACAGTAAGACCAAATGCATTAAAGGAGTTGGAAAGTTCTCTAGAAGTTCTACATATAGAAGATAATTCTCTTATTCAGTTGAATGTTGATCTGCCTCTTTTAGTCCAACTCAGATATTTAAATCTCTCTGGAAACCAATTGACGTGGTTGCCTACATGGAACACAAATTGTCATCTGGAGACCCTGGACTTGAGCAACAACAGCTTCAGCAATCTGAAAGACAGCAACATCCCAGCCTTAGAAAACACTTTAAAAACTCTATCCTTACACGGAAACCCACTCGGCTGTTGTGCAAACTCCTGGGTTATCCATATGGTCAGGAGGAATACAGTCACCATCACATCTCTGGACGTCACCACATGCCAGAACTCGAGTGGTCAAAAAGAGGAGATACTTTTACGTCAAAACACTTCGGACAATTGTGAGAAAGAGGATTTGAAAAACATGAACACAGTCATTATTTTAACAGTTGTGTTGGCTATTCTAGTGACTGCAGGTGGAGTTGTCTCTTTGGGTTGTTACTGCAAAAACAAAGTTAACCAACAATTTAAGACTTAACATGAAGGATTTGTGTTATTATGGTGGACTCACAAAAACTAAGAACCCACCACTAGACAGTAAACCCACCAAAAGGACAATGAAACATACCTCCTCCTAAATCATTTTAAAACAAGTAGTATGTGTTTTGTATTCTCTCATAAACACTTGTGACAATCGTAAGATTCCGAGGAACACTAATTGTTTTACGTTTAGATGTCACCATTGTTGATGACTGTCTTTGTGCAGTAATGGACCGTTTAGCAATTCTGTGACAAAGGATAGAATCTTTTGTGATAAGCAGTACCGTATTTTGTACTTCCTATGGAAGTTTACAATATCAAGGGAAATAATTGCTAAAATACAGGTAGTTACTATGTTTCACAGCATTGTGTAAAAACACAAAAAATTTCTGTGTGCGCAAATGTTCACAGGCGTTAACAGTAATTTTGGGGTGCATATGCTGCATGCAGACTCATAAGAACTTCCTAAGATTTTGAGTAACTGCAAAAAGAACACTATATTATATAGTTTATCAGTGTGGTTTGACAACCATATATGGAATTTCAAACATCTAAGGTGTTCTTTCATATATTTTCAAATTTAATTTTACATTTAATTTTTTCTTTATTGTTCCTTTAAACAAACAATGCACTTTTAAGGAAACTTGATTATATGAAGTTAAATTCAGAGACAGCCTAACTTTACCTCTAATGATTGTTATACACTCCACTGCGGGACAATATAAAGGGGTGTAGCTACCTTCTATAAAATATTATCAATACAGTTACCACCCTAGCCGAAACAGACATGATGTCCTAAAAACACATCTACATTCCTTATTGCATTGTGAATGGGTGTCATTGATTGGGCATCCAATCACAATACAGCATGAAAAGGGGCGTGCTGACAACTTAATAATGGAGCAGGTTGTCAAGAGGGGCTTAGATCTGTAGCACGGACGGAGCAAACAGATGTATGTTTTTGAGAACCAATATCCTGTTTAATGTCTATTGGGTATATTTTCACAAGTTGATGTTAAAGTAACAGAAGGTACCGTTTTAAAGAAAATCCCCATTCTACTAAAATTTCAGATAAAATAACAATTTTAACAAATAATTTTTGCAAATTCTGCCTTTTGCAGATAAATCAAGGGATATAACACAATATGTGAAATGCCATTGTGCTAAAGAAGATGATGTAAAGATATTTATTTTATCAATGCAATAAAATCAGTATTATTTGATAAAATGAAAATTATAATGATTCAGGAAATTGGTGTATTTACTCATCAAGACATGTAGATGCAATAAATCTTTTATCAGGTGACTTGTGGAATTAAGCTAAGATTTCCGAGATTTTAACGGAGAAAATCTGGACATTCTACTGTTATGAAATTTGTGATCAAAGTAACAGAAAATTAGCAAATTGGCCTTTAATTGCAATGAAATGCTAAATATTACCATTAGGAGAATTTACTTATAGTTGCTTTTAAAATGCCTGGTCGTGAAGCAGAGAAACCAGAGGCTAGATTTACTAAGCTGCGGGTTTAAAAAAGTGGAGATGTTGCCTATAGCAACCAATCAGATTCCAGCTGTCATTTATTTAGTACAATCTATAAAATGACAGCTAGAATCTGATTGGTTGCTATAGGCAACATCTCCACTTTTTTTAAACCCGCCGTTTAGTACATACATCCCCAGATCTCTGTTCGATGTGGCCATAGATATGGGTGAACAAATTGGACAAATCCAGCTATAGGGTGCTCAGACTGAAATTAAATTAATTGATTCCACCGGGTCCAATGTATTGACAGATTGGGGTTATAAGCCAAACAGATCTTCTGGCAAACCTGCTCAACATTTGTTTGATCCGGATCAGGTGTTGATCAGACTTGCTGCCTGTTTTGGGTACACATAGTCAAAAATGTATGGCTATTTTGGTCTAAGATGAGCTAATTGGTACTGTAAATTACCGTTTATATTGGCTCCTTTACATTAATGAAATTATATATATATGATTCAGTTTGGCGTATATTTAAGATGAAGATGGGGCATGCAGTAGAACCTTAAAATAATTACTCTATAGTGGATTTGTAATATTAAATAACTTTAATATATACATATTTATATACAATTGTGAAGAAATCATGGATTATATAAATAGAACTGCCCCCTGCCCCCCTTATGGCTAAGGCTTCCATGTGTCCCAATTTTCCCAGGGTAGTCCCTTTCTTTTCCCATTCAAAGTATTTAACTAATTCTGATTTTCCAATAAGCTGCAAAAATCTAGACTGCCTATGAAAATTTGCATTCCTTCTATCCCCTCTGCTCCCCCCCCCCCCCCCACAAACAATGCCAGAAGTTGAAATAATTGTGTGTCCAAACTGTGCAGAAAAGATCAACCCAGCACTACCTATAATATTTTTCAGATAAAATTTCAACTGCTTCTCCTCTTGTCAGGCCTCGGACACCTACATGGTTTACAATGTTTTGCAGAGCATATCTTTCTACAGCTCGGCCACATTATGGGCCGGGCAGAGAGGAAACTTACCATGGAAGGTTAGCAAATAGGTCAAACATATGTTTCATGACCACCAAATCCAATTGCGTTGTGTGCGTACAGGCTCCAAAATGGAAATCTGACTCTGAAAAGTATTATACAGATGGCAGTGCTTAACTAGTGAAAGTAAGTCAACTTTGTTTATCTATAAGTGAAAATATTCCTTCAAAAATTATTTCCATACAATATGATCTTGTCATCTTCCACTGGACCATCACAAAGATATTTACACAATATAATCCATCCAATACTTAACTAACCAAAAGTGTAGGAGAAATACAAATAAACTTAGTGAAAACTTGATATGTTTCAGACTATGTTGGCACACAAGGGAAGTTACGTGCAACAAACCAGAGTACAGGGCCTCTGTCTTTTGTTTACATGTTTGACACGAAATGTAAAATAGGTTTTCTGGAATAATGCCAGTGTAGCTTGAGTGTATATATAAAACTCAGCTCTCCGACGACCACGTTATTACTGCACAGAAAGCAACATACAGATGTCTTATTGTATCTATCATTTTGCTAAGCCTCTTTAAAACAGTGGGAAAAGTAGACATTTCAATTCCACATAAGCCTGCATTGATGTATTTAAAAGAATAAGGATTTACCTAGATTATAGTAATTAAAGTTTACATGCAGCGGAGGCAACCCTACATCTCCAACCTCATCCCTCTATGCTCCCTCCCACCATCTGCAACCTCATCTCCCTCCACACTACCTCCTGCCAACTTCAAACTCATCTCCCTCCACACTACCTCCCACAAACTGCAACCTCATCTCCCACCAAATTATATCCTGCCATCTGCACCTCATTACCCTCCACATTACCTCCCACCATCTGCAACCTCATCTCTCATCACATTACCGCCAACCATCTCCAACCTCATCTCTCATCACATTACCTCCCGCCATCTCCAACCTCATCTTCCTTCATGCTCCCTCCCACTATCTGCAACCTCATCTCCCTCCACACTACCTCTTGCCATCTGCAACCTCATCTCCCTCCACACTATCTACTGCCATCTCCAGCCTAATTTCTCTCCACACACCCTCCTGACATCCCCAACCTCATTTCCCTTCACACTCCGTCCCGCCATCGCCAACCTCATCTCCCTCCACACTACCTCCTGCCATCTCCAGCCTCATCTCCCTCTACACACCCTCCTGACATCCCCAACCTCATTTCCCTTCACACTCCGTCCCGCCATCGCCAACCTCATCTCCCTCCACACTACCTCCTGCCATCTCCAGCCTCATCTCCCTCTACATGCCCTCATGACATCTCCAACCACATTTCCCTGCACACTACCTCCTGCCAACTCCAGCCTCATCTCCCTCTACACTCCCTCATGACATCTCCAGCCTCATTTCCCTGCACACTCCCTACTGCCATCTCCAACCTCATCTCCCTTCACAATCCTCTCATCATTCCCAACATCATCTCCATCCACAATTCCTCATGCCTATTCCAATGTGCCAATTGCTGCTTCACCTCTCCACAGATTACCTCTTTTTACTCCGACCTCGAAGACTTCTCCCGTGCAGCTCCTCACCTTTGGACCTCACTCCCATGCCCAATCAGGCTATCCACTGGTCTCCGAGGCTTCAAACATGTCCTCAAAACTCATCTCTACATCAAATCTTACCACCCCTTCTCCTAACTCAATCCCCCCCTCACACTGGCTCACCCACACTTTGTCATCATTTTGTCACTGTCCCTCCCCTCTAGATTGCAAATTCTCATGAGAAGGGTCCTCTTTCATTGTGTTTTCCTGCCTTAATTATCTTATCCACCAGCTCACCCATGTCTAGTACCCTCCATCTGGTCTCCTAGTCTCAATCTTCAGCGCCTCTGGACTTGCCTCCTCTGCCCTTTTTCCTGATTACTGGCCTGTTTCACACTGTTAGTTGATGCTATTGCACGTTATACTGTAAATCAACCAAATAACCTGACACGTGTGGAAAAGTTGGACAGCTCCCAATTGGTTGGTCAAAACACTTGGCCAATCAATCGATAGCTGTCATTTCAGTCCCTGTTTTGGTTCTCTTACTCTTGCAACTTCCTCCCATGACAAGGGGGTCTGTTCATACTTAGTATTTGGATTTTGTGCCAGGTAGAATGACATAAGACAAATTAAGATTATTTATTTTGAAATTGATTAAATATTTCAAGTCTTAATGCGTTAAAAAAAATAGAAATCCCTCCTATTTGTGCTCTGAGTTTTGAACTATGATACAAAATAAAAGTTTCTGTTGCTGGCGATTTAATACGACATGTATGAAGTCAGTATGAAAAGCTAGTAGTCTGAGTTCTCACTTGCACCTCCCTACCCTATACACTAAAAAAAGAAGATGGCAGGCAGTCAACCTACTATTAGTTTTAACAAAAGTAATACATCTAGACACTGTCCAGACAGGAGTGATGTAAAGCATACAGTATAGTACTTCAGTACATCATACAGTAGTTTCCATTCTCTTAGACTTGAGTCAAAGATTGTGGATAGATAATTTTTGATGCCAAGGCTACATAATAAAGGTCATTAATGAAAGTGAAAAACTGCAGACGCATTGAAGAAATGCCTTTCTGTTACATCATGCTCCCATTGTGATTACGGCTATTTAGCAGTGTGTGCTTTTCCAGGCCCAGATGGCAATATCCACAGGGGTGCAAAATTTTGCATCTTCTGAATCAAGGAGGAGGCCATATCGAGGTGTTCTTTACTGAGCACGGGCTAAATGCATGTATGCTTCATGCAACAATAATCTGTTACTGGATGAGATTGTTTCAATGAGATTCAGGGCTTGTTCATAGCAACGTACTGGGAAAATCAGTGAAACGCGTGTGTTGAGCTTTTGGCAATGCAAACTATTGTACTGAGAAATAGGTTATACCACATTCCAAACCAAGTATTTTATATTCCATTGGAACCGCAAAAGAATGCACAGAGTGTTTCTAAGGGGGCAATTCCGGAACACGGGCATGCTTTTTAGTATACACAAGGTGGATAATTAGGATCAATTGTGCAAAATGAAGCCGCATATTTCATGGTTCGTTAATTACCTTTATTGTCTTAAACTATAACTAGAAGTTGTAATGATGGTAACAGCAAATACAATTCCCCAGGGTTGTAAATTGTATTTTTTCAATTAAGATGCTTTTGCTAATGATACAAAGTCAGTTTATAATCTCAACACACTTTGCAATCTCATTATTATGATACTGTAAATGCAGTAAAGTTTTGTGCGTGTCGTGTATTTTTAACTGTTGCCAAAATTTAAAATAATAACTGAACTGTCTAACTCTGGAAAATCTAGTCCTGATCTCCAATAAACAATTTTTTTATAAAATGTCAAGCAGTACTGTTAAATGTATGGTCTGTCTCCTTTTATCATTATTTACATAGGTTGTAAAGGCAGCAGATTTATGGCAGTGTGACGTGATTCAATAACAAGCTGAGAGGTGGATTAAGCCTGATCTCATTTTATGGTTCACTTAAATTATTCTCTAACATATGAGCTATGCAGACTTATTGAATGTACCATTATTTTCTGAATGTATTTTAATAAAAAATAAATAAATAAAGTTATTTTGATACTGTAATTATCAATTCTGAGTCTCTTGATTCTACAGCCTTATTGGTGTTACAGTGATTTTACAGACCTTGGTGGTGCAGGGTGGATGTTTGAATGGATGATTAGTTTTGCAGGAGTTCCGGTTGGCTGAGGAGTTTTGCTGTTGTTAGAGTGATGTTGTGGTGTTCGTGTTGGGGTATTTCAGTTGCTAGGGTTGGAATGTTGTTGACAGTGTGGTATTGTTGGAATAATGTTGTTGACAGTGTGGTATTGTTGGAATAATGTTGGTGGTATTAGTATGGTATAACTTATATGCCGTTGTTCATTTTGGTTGTGCTGCTTCTGGATTTGGTGATTTATTGGTGGTGTTGATGCTGGTGTGGGGATGATGATGGTGTAGAGTTGTTGGTGTAGGGTTGTTGGTGTGATGCTGTTGCTTGTAGCTGTGGTAAATTTAGTGGCGTCATGTTGATGATGTGATGCTATCGAAGACATTTTGGTAAAGTTGGAGTTTTTTTCTATATTGTGTTGGTGGTGATGTTTGTATAGTTGGAGTGAAATTTGTCACGTGGGGAGTAGTGTTTCTGGTGCTAGAATGATTCCGGGACTGTAGTGTTGAGGTAATGTTGGTGGTGTTAGATCAGTGTTTGTGGCATAGTGCTACAGGTAATTTTGGAGTAATGTTCCTGTTGTTGTCGTGTGCTTGGTATTGGTGGTGTAGTAATGTTGTTGTGGTGGTGGTTGGTGGTGTGGAAGTGTTGGTGTAGTGATGCTGCTTGTGATGGAGAGGTGCTGGTGGTGTTGATGTCATTGTGTCACTGCTGGTGAAGTGGTGCTATTGGCATTGGTCAAAGTTGACTGCTATACTTCATAGTAACACTATCACATTCCAGTCACTTACAATAGATATATATACATATACAAGTTAACCCGTGCATGATACTCATGCATTCTATTCAAATCAAGCTACTTAAGGTGTTAAAAAGGTTCTTGTCATGCATTTGGGCCATAGCCCAGGCCTCCTCAGGGGAAGAGCGTTACTTCCCGACGCAAGCGCCCTTTTTTTAACGTGGTTTTGTCCACATGTCACCACCTCATCATTCTTCTCCATCACCTCATCCTTTATCTTTATCGCCACATCTATCCAGATGTCTATCCAGACACAGGGATCTCTCTCAGCGGTCCTGAGTATCACACTCCTCTTACTCTGTCACCCCCGGCAACCACCAACCACTCCCCACTGTCACCCCCGGCAACCACCAACCACTCTCCACTGTCACCCCCGGCAACCACCAACCACTCCCAACTGTCACTTCTCCTTCAAGAAATATATATATATTTTTTAAATCTTTATAAACACTTTTAACAATTAACAAATTAAATTAACAAATTAAAAACATCTTAGTATACCAAATTTCAGCCCTTTCTGAATTTTTTTTTCCCACACACACTAAGAATTTAGTAGGTCAGTTTATAACTCCGCCCAGCAGGTGGCGCTGCAGCTTGGTTTTATTTTTTACACACACAGACAGACTAACACACGCCACTAAGCATTTATATTATAGAATATACACACACTATATGGGCAAAAGTATTCTGACGCTTGACAGTTACAACAACAGGGATTGTAATGACATTTCATTCAACTACATACACTATAATATGGAGTTGGTCCCCCTTTTCCAGAGATAACAGCTTCCACTCTCCTTTGAAGGCTTTCCACAAGATGTTGGAGTCTTTTGTGATATTGTGGGAATTTGTGCCCAGTCATTCTGTAGAGCATTTATAAGGTCAGGCACTGATGTTGGAGAAGGCCTGGCTCGCAGTCTCCGTTCCAGTTCATCCCAAAGGTGTTCGATGGGGTTGAGGTCAGGGCTCTGTGTGGGGCAGACAAGTTCTTCCACACCAAACTCATCAAACCATGTATTTGTAGTCCTTGCTTTGTGCACTGGGGCACAGTCATGTTGGAATAGAAAAGGGCCTTCCCCAAACTGTTGCCACAAAGTTGGAAGCATAGCATTGACCAAGATGACTCGGTATGCTGAAGCATTAAGGTTGCCCTTCACTGGAGATAAGGGGCCTAGCCCAAACCCTGTAAATCAGTCCCATACTATTATCCCTCCTCCACCAAACTTCACAGTTGGCATAATGGAGTCAGACAGGTAATGTTCCCTCGGCATCCAACAAACCCAGACTCACACATTTGACTGTCAAACACAGAAGTGTGATTCATCACTCCACAGAACACGTTTCCACTGCTCCACAGTCCAGTGTCGGTGTGATGTACACCACTCCATCCAATGCTTGGCATTGTCTTGGTCATGTGAGGCTTGCATGCAGCTGCTCAGCCATGAAAACCCATTTCATTAAGCACCCGTCGCACAGTTTTTGTGCTTACATAAATGCCAGTGGAAGTTCGGAACTCTTCAGCTATGGAATTAATAGAGGGTTGGCGAATTTTGCACAATACTGCACCTCAGCAATCATTGACTCCGCTCTGTGATTTCACGTGTTCTTCCGCTTCATGGCTGAGTTGCTGTTGTTCCTAAACACTTCCACTTTCTAATAGTATCACTTACAGTGGACCATGGAATATCCAGTGGGGATGAAATTTCACAAACCATCTTATTGCAAAGGTGGCATCCTATCACAGTACTAAGCTTGAAGTCACTGAGCGCTTCAGAATGACCCATTTTGTATGGGCCTTCCACTGGATGGATTTGTATAACATTTAATAGAAACACAAAAACGACATTTAATAGAAACACAAAAACGACACTGGGCAGCCACCTAATGGGTGTGTTGGAAGTGCCTCTAAGCTGCTAATTATTTTTAAAATGTTGACAGCTACATCCAACTCATTGTTAACTTAATTACTTGAAGATTTAAAACACGGGAAAACCGGATACATCAGCTGGTATATATATATATATATATATATATATATATATATATATATATATATATTGTGGTGGAAGTGGGGGGGTATATGGTGGTATGTCATACTGCCACTAGTCCTACTACCTTAATTATAACACTATCACACAACAGTCACTTGCATTTTTCATACCCCCACTTTTAAATTTCCGCTTCGACCACTGGTCATAGGTGTTGGCAACAATGTTTTGGAGGAATTGTGTTGATGCTGGAGGGTTGGCTTTGTTGGCGTTGAAGAGGTGGTGGCGGGTTCCATGTTGTCCCCGATCACCAGTGAATTGATTGGTTCCAATGTTGTGAATATTAGTTCAGCTCATAACTTAGTACAAATAATAGTGGTAAACATGAAACAATGAATCGCTTAGTAAATAGCAGAAGTCAAAAAAATATGTTTTTTGAGACATATTCTCAGCAATTGTCATAGAGATTATTTTAATAAATAACCTCAATGAGAATTAAGTTAGATTATGAGACAGATGGCTATTGTAAGCATGATCACAACACAAACTGCCCAACAATAAAACAAAGCTAAAATAAAGTCTGGTTGCGGCTAGTTTAAAAATGAATTTTCCAGAACTTCAATTTAAACTATGTAAAGAGAGCTTCTGCCTTTGATTACAAAACTTGGACATGTTTATTTTGGTTATCTGCCCCAGACAAACATGAGCCATATTGTGAATTAAAAATCTCTTATGACATCAGCAATGGAGAGAAAAGGACAATGCACGCGCTCTGTGATTCATGGGAAAGTGTTCGCAACTAAAAATAGTTCAGAAGAATAAAATAAAAGTTTGTGAATATAATTATTCAAACTGGTTGTAAAAAAATAATTATTATGTAAGTTTTTAACCTACAGATGTCTCACATCAATATCATCTAGTACCATAGCAACTTTTTGTACATTACATCTTTCTTAAAAGAGATTTTGGATTTTGTGCACCTGATTCATTAAGGAACGTAAATACTTGCAGTATTTTGCGTTAAATTGCACTGCACATGCCCAGAAATGAACTATACACCAGAGGACACTAGTGTGACCGGATAGGGTTACCTTTTCACCCGGTCTGTTGGGAGAAGAGGAACGGAGGGATGTTCGTCCTGCACAGTTTATCCGGATTTCCTTCTCACTGTCAGTAACCGACTGTTACTGACCACTCCTACTGGTGTCACCTTGCCACCAGACACTCGCCGAAAGCAAATGCCAAATGCGCAATAGTTGTAGGAGAACTTCGCTGCCACAACTAGAGTCCTTCTCGGTGCCCATAACCGCTTACTTCTGGGGTAGCTGGTATTGTTGATATAGTGCCTCTTTGCTGTGGGTTGATGGTACCTCCTGACCGCTTACTATGGATCATGCAGGACGGCGACGCGGAGATGTTGGGTTGAACACAGGACAGCCGGGGAATGGATTACAGTGTAAAGCTAGGTACAAACTACAGAAATTTCACCCAACTTTTTATGCCGAGCGATTTTACATGCGATCGATGGTCCGATCGCTTGGTCCATGGACTGCATACACACTAGCCTTGTTTAGGACGATAAAGGGAAGAGCGGATGTCCCTTTAGCGACTTTTTACAGCCATGTTGTCGTAAGCAATGATTGCAATTTCGTACACATCTGTCAGAAGTTTATACACACTACACAACGGAAACGAAATTGGAACGAAAATATTAAACGGTGCGACCAACCAAATGAGGTGACAATCGTCCATTTGGGCAGACTTTTGACCATCATGTCACTACACACACTGACCCGACTTTTGAACGAGCGGTCGTATGTCGGCTGATTGAGCCGATTATTGGACGAAAACCGTGTAGTGTGTACCCAGCTTAAGCTCTTATCTGTTGGTCACAGGATACAGCAGGCAGTAGGCGTCAGGCAGAATCTTCAGGCAGTGATGTTTAGTTGCTCAAGGGGTCTTTACAAAGATCGTTACACATAGGTTTGCGGTATTAGTGATCATCCAGAAGTACAAATGGGTGTAATACAGTTACAATACAAAGTACAGCTCTTATATAATGTTTGCACACATGTTGGAAGGGGGAAACCTAGCCCCCCTCCTAGCTGGCACCATATAGTTTGAGATATTATATCAGATATTTAGCATCAGCATGTAATATATTCTCTAATCTTGGATTTAACAAATTTCACATTAACCTGTGTTAATACAAAACAATAATATACCTTACATCTGCACATTTCGCCACTAATTAAAATAAATTTATACAATAAGTTATAAATAAGTGATCCAGCCACAGCTAATGTATGCAATTTATCTTAGAGCGCAAAGGACATTTAAGACAGGCTATGACTTAATGGGCAGAATGGGGAGAAGAATAGGCCAAGATCAAGTGCATACAGCTGCGTCCAATTAAAGCTTTGGGCGTCTCTCAGATACATGATTTTCAGTTGTATTACTTGCACCAGCTACAGGTCTGGCTGTGTATGCAGCTAGAACATGTGTTTGCAATCGGGAGCAACTGTAAAAATGCATTTTATGTACAAGAGACATTTATAACATCCTGAATAATATATCCCATGTGGGGGAAAAACATTTTTTTAATGTTTTTTCATTAATGACTATAATAATAACAGGTGAGAATAATTGAATATGTTTCATTTTCTGTGCATTTTTTGAGGTCTTTGTATTCAACAAATGTATTGGACATGTAATGGGGCAGACGGTTGGCACCCCAGAAGTAGTGTAAGGAAGGTTTCTACAGGCCCGGTAGTATAGTAGAGAGGCGAAGGTCCCCACAGTAGTGTTGGAATAAAACAAGGATCACAGGGCTAAAACTGCATAAACTTGTGGAGTTATTCTCTTTACTTGCATTGTAATTGTATTACCACAGCATCTGATAAGCAGCGGTAGTGTAGGGAAGTAATACCAGATAGCAGTAATACTCAATATATCACAAACATAAATCACTAAAACACATAGGTCACTGCATAAATATATGTCACTTTGAAGTTAGGGATTGTGCTTTAGTGAAATGAGTTTAACTGGAAAAATACTTTTGAAAGACAACCGGTCGCTAACGGGTTAATTAGACAATTACACTAAATTCTGCAGCAGCAGATTATCTGGACAAATCAATCACAATACTTTTAAAGCTGCTATACTGATTATACTTATCACACAAAATCAGTAGAGATGCAAGGATTAAGCCAGCTTGTTCGGTTCTGTAGACTACTGTCACTTTACGATAGACAGAACCCAAGGGAGTAAATTGTAATCCACAGGTTTAAGTGATATTTCAGCTGACCCATGATGCGTGACTCCTGTGCTCAATGTAAACAACAGCAATGCTGTACAATAAATTATTTCCAGTGTAAAGACCTCAATCTCCACCTAGTAATCCGTCTAATGGAATAGGCAGAACTCTCCCAGCAACTGCAGGGTTAAACAACTTGCAAAACTCTCTTCAGTAACCATTTTATGCAGTTTCACAATGGAATCAAACTTCTGATGCAATATAGATTGACTCTTGTGACAAATAATTTCTCTCTATGTCCCTTGCACATTGTGTCAGCTTGCAGATAACGTTAAATACAATAGATTTAGCTGGAATAAACTCTTCCTTCAGACAGCAGTATAAACTCTCAATAGCAACATTACAGTCCAGGTCAGAGATTTTAATAACACAGTTTGATGTGTCACTTAAATAACTTGATCATAACAATGCAATATAAACGTATCTGTCTTTATATAAGTCCTACTGACGTCTCATGGGCAGTGGCAAGTTAGGTCTTTTCAGGTACTCTAAAGATGATTCCTTCTGGGCTGCCTTATGCATCTATCTTTTACATACTTTTGTTGCAAACATCACCCAGCCAATAGTTTAGCAATAGCATTTATTGGCTCTTTGTGGGAAGATCCTTCATTATCCCAGCCAACAGTCACACAGCACAACTCACAGCCAGTCTGTTTTTGGCTCCTCCCCTTTTCGAAAGAATCTCCTGGAGTCTTCTAGTACATTCTGGCTCCAAAATGCCCGTTTTTCGCAAGCTTTTGCAATTTGCAGTGTCTAACGGTCTCAGCATGCTTCTAGTATAGTCTGGGGCTCTAGTGATCAGCCTGGGGCTGTAGTTTACTTCTCAAAGCCTTAATATGTTCTAAAAATAAAACTCAAGAAAGTGAGGGGACATTAGGACTGTCTTCATGTGTCACATCTGTACTTGTTAATGTTCTTTTAAAACCATTTTAAAGTGCAGCTGGGTGACAAAAAAGCATTCCTCTGAAAGCATAAGCCAGTGCCGTATCTCTGCCCTCACTTGTTTGCCACTTGCTAAACACTCCTGCCAAATAAATTTGCAGTCTCCAGTCTCTTCTCTTCACAAAATATTTGACCATTGGCTGGCACCTTTCTTCCTCCATCAGTATCTCTTCCATCTTACTTTAATCAAGCAATTGGTTAATTCCTGTATATTTGAACAAATAGAAAACAGGACACGTCCACCTTATGCTTCAGAACTTGGTAATTTATCGTAGATACAAAGTAATTAAAAATTATACAATCATTTATTTCCAGTTCACCAATTTAACTTACACGAGTAATATTTTTAGCAGAGCTAGTAGACTCAATGGGGCTTAGAGACACTGGGAGTCCTGCTGTGACCTAATGTTTTGCAGACCTTGGCTCTTTAAGGACATTTTAAAAATCAGGATCACAGTGTGAAGCCATCACTGCACAACGTTTTGCTCTGGTGTTTCCACGTATTCAAGGGGCCCTGAATCAGTTTTGCTACTGTACTTGTTGAACACCAGTGGCATGGAATCATTTATTTAATCCTTAGGGGGCAATGACATTTAAAGGAAAATGTCTGCAAACAAATGTAACTTGGAAATGTTGAGAACAAGATGTTTTTTCCTGTACAAATTGTGAAAGTGTTCATTAGCGATCCCTGGTTCCTCTGGTTCTGTGCCCATGAAAACAATAGTAAGAAATTTCCTGTTTTATTCAGAGAATACCAGGATAAGTAGGGAGGGGCACATTCCCTGCAGTCTAGTATTTTTGGATGATACTGACTTACAGATGAACTGTTAACTCAAAAGTTCAAAAGCTAAAGGATGAAAGCAGAAGGTGACACACAGATGGGAGACAGCCGATGTTTTTTCTCAAAGATGGTCGTGATGTCGACACGTGTATGAAAGAGATGTGCACAACATATTAACTCGCAACATTGGATGGAACAAAAAACAGCAAAAGAAATAACAAGATGAAAAACAATGATACAAGATTACAGCCAGATTATTCATTCTGCAGCGAATGGTGGTCTGAATGTGGGTTCTTTGACTTCTTTCATTTGTAATCTTGTTATTGTAGAGTACAAATGAGTGAACCATTGGAATTGTTCACCAAATTGTCCGGGAGAACCACCTAAAGATAAGGATTTTATCCAAACGCTCCTCTAAACCTTAATCTACACTTAAAACACCACTTTGGTTCAGGATAGGCAATGGGTGTATGACAGAAGCCTAACATTGCTACAATGGCGCTGCTACAAGCAATACATCCAAATCTGTATTGAAGAAGCCACAGCTGGCACAGAGCAGGAAGGGTGATATGTTGTAATGTTATTTACCTTATTAGTATGCTTCAGACTAAAAAGCCAATGAAAAACAAAGCCATAACCCAGGGACCACACACATCTATTTCTTATTATATGCACGGGGCAGTTACATTGGCATGAAGCAGGGTACAGTGGGTATAGTGTGATCTTGGTTGAGGACTGTCGGACATGCAGTGGTGATTTTTAGAATTTTCCAACCTGGGGGTAAATGTATCATCCTCCGATTTCTGCAATTCGCCGGAAATCGGCGACTTTGCATTGAAAATTTAAAGCGGCGATGGCTTGAAAAGGCAAACTTGCCTTGCCATCGCCGCTTTAAATTTTTACTGCAGGGGCAAACACAGGATTTGTAGAGGGGGGTTTTCACACCACGCCGCCAGTTGGCGTGACCAGCATGCATGGGGACGTGGCTATAATTTTAGACAGTGCTTGGGTGCTCTCCAACTCTTCCTATCCCCATAATATACATGGGCAATGCTGCATGCACTACTGTTAGGTGCAGCTCTCCCTTTTCAAGCAGAGCTGTGTGAAGCGGGGGCAGGGTCCAGCCACCTCATGCAGTGCCCCAGGCTTGGAGGGGGTTTCCAGACACTGGGAACCCCAACCGTGCCCACTCCCCCTCAGTTTGCCTATGCACTGCAAAGTCGCTGATTTCCGACGACTTGCAGAAATGGGAGGATGATATATTTACCCCCTGGTCTTAATAACACAAATACAGATTTATGACCCTTATTAAAGTGATTAATTAGGAACCATAACTATTTCTAAGCAGGAGTATATATTCTGATTCCCTATGCTCCCACTGGCTCACTTCACTTCACAGATGAAGGACTACTAACAGGACCTAGACTCTCCTTCAGTTGGGGCCGGAGCTTTGAGTTTTGGTTGGCTCCTCTTTGGAACGGGCTGCCTTGCACAGTCAGAGAGGCCACCTCTCTAGAAATCTTCAATAACAGGCTAAAGACTGATCTGTGTACTCACACATTCCATTAATGCCCCTGTGCATTCTAATACCCAATGTTTCGCTTTCTTCTGTGCTCTATTAATCTTTTATATGTTTATTTTGTGTCATGTGTTTTTATTCTGCAAATGTAAAGTCCTATTGGGAGAAAAGTACATTTATGTAAATGAAGTGATTATTATTATTATTATTATTATTATTATTATTATCATTATTAAATATTTAGTGCATTACCGGCTGCAGGTGGTGCACATAATACTGTTTTTGGTGGGCATTAGGCTGCGTGTGGTGAGCATGGTGGTTAGTATGGGCTTGTATGTAGAGTATAATATGATTGACAGCTGTTCACAACCGTACCCGGGAAATTGATCACAATTTATCTATGAGTCATTGTTTCATTTTCTCTAAGCATCCGATTTACTGTCCGTACTAGTAATTTAGTTTCTCTGTTACAACTGGATCAACCCAATTAATATTTATATAGGGATAAACTTGGTGGAACTGTGTCTCTTTTCAACCCTATGTAAATACCCTTTCACGGTATTCTGTTTGTAGAGCATTTAATACAGTTACGTGTTTTCTATCATGGTTACCTACTAGATCCGAGTTATTCCCCACTGAGTAAATTTTAAACCATTCAAATGCCAAATTTAAATCTCTACCCTAATGGGATCTGGTGGGATCACCAAAGAATTTGTGGAAGCCGTTAGCCACAACTTAGACCAATTAAATGCCAGATTCTCAAAGTGAAGGATAGCTGCTAACCCATGAACGGTGTCAAACAAAAAAAAGATACCTTAGAATACGGATCTTCTGCATGTAAAAGTCCATCTTTTTATTGATGCCAAAGGTTCTGATTGGGTACACCTGCCCTAATGAAGATGTGAGTTTTGTTGCTAATCCTACAGTATTGTCCTTAAAAGAGAATATCACATTAAGATCCACTGAGGAACATAAAGAGGGGAAATGAGAAGTCAAATGGTGGAAACAAGGTCTACTGCTGCTTGTGAGGGTCCTGAGTGGAAGAGAGTGTAATCCAAGGTGGGTGTAATACTGTTATTTCATATCTGGAAAAATGTGAGTATACACCCAGATCAGTATATTCTGATTCCCCTACTTAATATGATAGCTGGTGACCTAGGCTGGGCTCTGGGAGTACATAGGCTTCCTTCAATACTAGAGAAGCCTGGTTCCAGTATTTGGAAGCCAGCAATAGTTCCAATGTTGTATGAAGACCTGGTATCCTGTGGATCTCTAGACCGCTGCCTCCAGCCCCTGCTCTGCATTCTAATATATCAACCCGCAGAGCTATAGGAGAGGGACAGACATGACAAAATGTACTTGGTAAGAGAAGTCTAGTATGCAGTAATGGAATATTAAGTCTATGATGGACATCAAGTTGCAGAACTGGGCCAGCGGTCATAGGGCCTGAGTCATTAAGGAGAACAAATCATAAAATAGGAGTGACTTTGCAACTAGCCAAAACCATGTTGCATTGGAGGAGAAGGTGAATTTAAAAAGTGTGGACAGATTTTTAGTTGGGGTAGGGCATGTCTTATATCAACTTTAAATTTCAGTGTAAAAATAAAGCTATTAAGTATTTGTGTGCTACATGAAACAACAGCTAGTATTTAACTTATGTGCAAAATAATAAACTAATTTGCACCCCTTGCATTGTAACATGGTTTGTCCCGGAGAACATTTAATCCTTTTGTTTTGCCTTACTTTCCTTAATGACTCAGGCCCATAGCCATCTTACCTCCAGTAGGGTAACCCCGTCTCACATGATCAAGGCTGGGGACACACTACAGAAAAAGTCTCCCGGTGCAATATCCTTAATGATTTTACCAACGAGTGGGGGGAAAAAATGAAGTCCCGATCAGCAGCTGATTCCTGTGTACACACTATACACGTTTTACGAGATTTGCCTTCAGATCTTTGCTTTTCATCTGTCATAACCACCGGCTGAAAAGATGGTGACTCTGTACACTCCATAGCGATCTATGGACACTGCCGGTCCTGAGTGCTTACACACTGCAGGATTGGAACGACATCGCTCCATCGTTGAACGAGATTTTTAGTTCGGTTTAAAATTCAAATGAAAGGATACAATGTGCTTTGGAACAATAATCGTTCATCGTTGGAGTGTACACACTAATGCAATATCGGTCCGAACGGTCGTTTATCGGGTTATTGACCCAATAATTGTCTGAAAACCCTGTAGATTGTACCCAGCCTAACATTACAGTCTTTCACTGGTAACAACTATTGCATGAAGATGGTTAGTCCTACAACGCAGTTAATGGCATACACCACTGCCATGGAACCAGGACTGGACAATCAGTTATACTCTCAGTCAGCTGGGTTGATGGACTTCAGTGGTAACCAGTACTGGAGTGGTATTTAAGGAGACTAATTGCTGGCAGTCCCCTTATCGCTCACTAAATAGACATAGGTTTCCCTTCTTATCCTGTGTTTTTTCCTTTTTTCCCTTCGATCCCTGAAATAGACGTTAAATTCGTACAAGAAAACTTGCACAAGTCACATTATCTTCTCATTTTACACCCCTCCCAAGGTCACACTTTTATTGGTGTTCATGAACTGACTTTTAAAGGGGTCAGTGGTCTTTATAGCAGATCATGGGCTTTTTAAAAACGTTGCATAAATCATTTGACTTTCATGTACAGTTTACAGCTACATTTGTTTAGATCTTCATCCCGAGCTCATCTCTAGGACAGTATAAGTCTCAGACCTACACTTGGAAAGCCAGAGACAGTGGGGGGAAGAAGGGGACCAGCTGACAGCTGTAACAGGAGTGAGCTGTCTAATCCAAATGCTGAACCAAGCCAGGGGTGTGCATGGGAACTCTGATTTTTGGGCTTCTGTCAAGGATGATTACTCGTGTCACAGCAGGAATACATTTAAAGGGGAATGCCATCAACACAGTGCTAACTAATTAAGGCAACATTCATCTTTGCATCAGTTTTTGCTTAAAACAAAATACATTTAAAAATGTTTCAAAATAATTATTGTTTTTTAAGAACAAGGTTCATTGGCTAAAACATTGTCAAATACATCAGTCGTACGCACTGTACAGAGAATATTTGTCATTCACTTCACTATCTGTAGAGCTTACAGTACAAATTACTTTCCACACACACACATACACACACAGACACACACACATAGTTATTTTTATTGCATTATGAGGACCCATGTCTGGAATATGGCGTATAGGGACACCCCTTTCTTAATGCCCTGTTATGCACGTCTAGTTGCTATCCAATAACGATTGTCGATTACCAATATGTGGTTTCAAAGCACAATGTGATTAAATAGCCAAAAGTAGCAGAATAACAGATCAAAATAAAATAAGTACAGCCGTTACTTATCGCAGGCGCTCTGGATCGAGTGTACAGTAATTCAGGTCTGAAGGCTGTGGTCAAGTAGACTGTCCACTAGGTCCAGAGCCCCTGCTTATATACAGTCAGTGAATACAGTAAAACAATGCAGATGATGTGGCTTGCTTCTATAGGTCCAGGCTTCAGGAGGGTGCTGTGTAATGCAGGTCTTAGGCCAGTTCAAGCGGAAATATCCTAAGGTGCGGGTCAGCTCTCCAGGGGATGCACCCCAATTTTACCGCCAAGAATCCAGTTTAAACTAGTCTATTTACATTACAAAGACAGTATAATTTTAAACATTTATTCCCTATCCTCGCTAACTAGAGTATGCAATGTGCGATCTCTTCGGCGAATGAACCGGACATCTGAGGATAAATAGAGGATTAAAATGATACTAAACATGACATGTTTCCTGTAACCTGAACCTTTGATTTCACTAACCTGTATATAACTTATAATATTAACCTTAAACATTGCTACATTTTGACATAACTATGTGTTGCAACTACAATTAGTATATACTATTTACAAATGTGTGTGTTTGTGTGAATGCGTGTAAATGTGTAAACCCTGTTGTTGCCATGTGTTGCTGCTGGATACACTTCTCCACGCTGTAGCGTGCTCTACGCATAATTTTCAGACAAAGACGATCAAGTTTGCTCGATATTAATTGAAATGACTTTATCCAATTTATCTGACTTGGACAGAACAATCACAGGGGTATGTGTAGGAGCCTGTTTGTCACCAGAGTTACTACATGAGATTTACACTTTGACTTTGCATAAAGTACTGACACGGACTGCAAGATGGGGAAAGTGTCATGTATTTTAACTGTCTGGGGACATCCACATGCCCGCTTACACAGACACTGAGCCATGGAGGTTACAGCCCTGTCCAACCACTTTGCATAATTTCAACAAGTTTGATCCCTCTTTAAAGCTGTTATTCGGTTCTTTATGTATAATTTCACCCCCGACCAGTTCCGATCTTTCAGTATGGATGGTTCAGCCATGAGGCACAAAACACAGTCTCTCTTTCCTGGGCACCCGGCATGTCTGTGTTAACCTCATCAGGTGTTTCTCCACTGCCTAGACCTCCTCTCTGTCCCAGGATTTATTCCGTGCTTCTTTGCAACCTGAAAGGAAGTGGAGTGTTCCATTATGGTTCTGCAAAACACAGAGAAGGCAAAGTTCTTCTGCCTAGCAGAACTGTGTGCTACACCTACCTGTGGAAGCCATGGCTGGGCACTGGTCCAGTGTTGCCCGTTCCATACACCGCCTCTCTTCTGACGTGGAAGTGTCGACTAAACACTCGGCCACTTGTCCCTCTGTCACTGGGTATTGCTCATCTCTGACATGTCGCTCTGTAGCTGGACCAGTTCTGAAAAGAAACAAATATATAAATGACCGAGGTAAAAGTCAAAAGCATACATCAGACACCAGATTTTCCACTTCGTGTAAGAACAGCTAAGGAAAATGATTTTTTGCATGCTTAAAAGGTACCTACCTTGCTATTTGAGAAAAAAATCTTTTACGTGCTATTGCTGCTTTAACACATGCAAAGCTGCTATGTTCAGCTCACAAGCAGAGAGGTTAAAAAGCAACTTTGTTGAGGATTTTTAAACATAAACTGGGGGATATGAATTAAAAATAATGTATGGGCATTCAAGTTCAAGCTTTTGTGGATCCCCCTAATGTTGCTGATGATCCAAAGCAATTTAAAAAATCTTTTTCAAGCCCTACTTTTGCTACATGGAGCTGGTGTCTCCGGCTCTGATTGGTGGCCTGAGAGGAGGCGACCACGCAGTCTGCGATGATAACGATCTGTCATTAAACGTGGGATTACAACTTCTATAGACAGAAAATAGACCTCTGTTTAATATAATCAGTGTGCTAACATTGCTGGCAAGACTTAAAAGGCACCGACCACTTTTCCTCTACTCTCACTTGGTCCAATGAGTCATGGACATCCTATACACACGTGTTACAAATCACATCTGTAATGAAATGAAAAGTCTTGAGGCCTCTTCGGCGTCACAAGGAAATGCCAAACGCTCTATGTCAGAAAATAGTCTTAAGAGATTACGTTGCTGTAACAAGCGGCTTACAGAGCTTCTGTACCAAAGTGAGAGTTTCCCGGGATATATAGCCAATTATTTCAGAAGAGACGCTGTTAGCCACTGGTATAAGGACAGAATTGCACAATTTCACACACACTTCAACACATCAACATTAGTCTGAGCACGAATTTCAGTCCTATAAGCTTCTTACTGGTCTCTAGCGCTATCAAATCAATCAAAATAGAGATTATGTTATAACAAAAATACTATATATATATATATATATATATATATATATATCTATATCTATATCTATATATATATATATATATATATATATATATATATATATATAGCAATAATTTACAAGGCCTGTCTCCACTCTTTCAATGGCTAAATCTCAGGCTCATGCTCAGATGCTGTAAATTCAACAACTGTATTTAAGGGATGCTTAATGGGATGTTAATGGCTTTCAGGTCTTCTTAACACTAAGAGGTTATGTGCAGCATACCATGTGACATGCTTCTCAGAGGGGACCAATCAGTGTCCGCTGACAGGGCCGCCATCAGGGGGGTACGGGGGGTACTGTTGTACCGGGCCCGGGCTCACCAGGGGGCCCGGTACAACAGTGCAGCACAGACTTACCTGGGGCCCCGCTGGTCTCCGCTACTCTGTCTTCAGCCTGGCTGTCACCGTGACAGCCAGGCACCAGGATGCGATCGCAGGGGTGGAGGAATCATTCCCTCTGCGATCATGTGATCTGGCTGTCACAGGCAGCCAGTTTTGTAGCCTATCCTGTGTGAAATCGCTCTCAGCATGCCCAGAAAGTGGGCATATGCAAACTATGGCACCTATGCAGGCTTGCATAATTATGGCGCTGATACCCGCCTGCATCTGGAAAAGCAGGATGGGGAAGGGAAGGGGCATTACAGTAAAGGCGTGTTTGCACAAATGCCATTCATGAACACCTGCCGAATCATGCATATATGCTTGTTAGGAGGCATAATATTTGCACCTGTTATAGGACAAGTGCAAATACTCGCTGATGAAGACGAGTCATCGTAAATCAGGCGGATGCATATCGAGTTGTTTTACGTGCTTTTTTTTATGCGTAAGTTATTCTGCAACAGCCCCTTTATGCAGCCATAGGACGGTATACACCCCTCTTATCTGAAAACTGTGCAGAATATTTATTGCATTAAAGCTTTTTGCCAACAGTGCTGACAATAACTGCATGTACAATGCTCTGATCTTACACTCATGATCACATAATTTGCTGTTGAAATATATTTGTAATTAAAAACATCTCCCACATTCAGTTATTTTTAAGGTCAGGCTTTAATTACAGTATTGTGTAACAATTTCTTCAATTAAACAAAACCAAATGTTCTAGGGATTTCTTTTCATGTATTAATTTTGCTGTTTTCCTAACTGGAACCAGTAAGTATTTGTTACTGCTCGGGAGGAATGAATCATTAAGAACATTTTGCAGGAGGTGACTGGGGACTGAGAAACGAGAAAGTTAGAAGTTGTTAATGACTGTGATGGTATCAGGACTCTTTGAAAGCTAACACTACTGTGCTTTAAGTTCCAAATTCCCTGTACACGTTCCAGGTTTACCGTTCACTAAGATTCACTGTGCGCCATTCGGATTTAAAAGCAGATAATATGTATCAATTTAAGCTTGAATGAGGTCGAACAGGCTTAAATATGATGATGGAACCAGTTTGAAAAATGGCAGGACCTGTTCAACTTGCTTGAATTTACCTACATTTTTTAATCAATATAAATTTGGAGAGATTACGGCGAAGTTGTTACGAGCCGCGGCAGCTCGGCCCCGCCGCGACTCACTCTGGCCCCTCAGACGCGTCCCGACCATTGGCATGAAGACTGGGGTGTCACTTCCGGTTGTTGTCCCGGCCGTCACCATGGCAACGGCCTTGACGCTCTGCACATCACTGCCGCAACCTGGCCAGCTGGGCAGCCGGGCGCGTGCGCAACTACTGGAGAGTAATTAGTCTCCAGTTGGGGGCTGATTTTCCTGCAGTGCCTCTCCAGTTTCTATTGGCCCTTCCATGTATATATAGGCAGGGAGGGCTCAGCCTCCCTGCTGGTTATAGCGTTCAGTTCCTGCCTGCTGACCTGCTCTGTATTCTGCTCCTGTATTGTTGGATTGACTCTTCTGTGTATGACCTCTGGCTTGTTTACTGGACCTTGTTTGATTACTTGTGACCCTGATCTCTGCCTGTTCTCTGGATATTCTATCCTTCTGCCGGTCCTGACCTCAGCCTGGACCCCACTCCGCTGCCTGCTTCTGCCCTTTGACCTTGGCCTGTTCCGGACTTCGCTAATCTCCTGCCATCAGGAACTCACCAGCGCTGCTGTAAATCCATAAGCTTGTGCTACTCTGAGTATAAAACCTGGGGGCATCTGAGTACCTGTGACCGTGTTCAGCTCTACAGGAAAGGCGGCTGCTACAGGTGAAAATCTCCTCTACCTGTTCTACAAGTTCATGACATTTACTGTTAGCCCTAATAGAAGTGTAAACTGTTTGCATTGATTCGACAAACCAGTTTGAGAAACAGTTTGAGGCTGGTTCTAGCATTCCTTCTTGCCTTCAAACCTTCAAGCGTTCTCTGAGAACCCACCTCTTCAGACAAGCTTATAATATTCCTCAAACACCCTCTCAATCTCCCTAGGTTACCCTAATACCACCCTCTACACAGCTAACACAAGACAACAACCTTTTTACCAACATTGCTGTATGACTGAGCATACAGCCCACTAAGCACTTTTTACCTTTGCAATCTGACTGGACCAATATGCAACATGTAGCACTTACCCTTGTGTATCAGACTCCCATTGTCCCATAGATTGTAAGCTTGTGAGCAAGGTCCTCTTACCTCTCTGTCTGTATTACCCAGTATTATTTTATAACTGTGGTTGATTCCAATTGTAAAGCACTACGGAATTTGATGATGATGATGATTTTTAACCCCAAACCAGCAATGATATTAAATTAATAGCATTCCCCTTTAATAAATAGGCCTCCTTCCTGCCAACAGATTGCAACATTAAATTAAAAGTATTCACATGTAATAAGCCTATTTTCCCATCATGATCTTATGTGGTGTGCAGTGCAACAGATGGCACAATAAGTTGGGCGCAGACAATCTCTATCTAATATAGAACTCTTTATTTACAATCTTCTTCCCTCCAGCACATACTTGGGTTGATAACAGTAAAACAGATATATGCAGCTCCTCTTTTCCAGCATGTATTCTTAAACAGGTCTCAAGATGTTAACAGGGCAGTTACATTTACAACAGTCCCTCAGCGCACATTTATTTATACCAGCAGGGTTTACTTTCCTCGATTCCTCAATGATGTCTCACTGCTCCATTCAAAGCTTCTGTCTCCATCGAATCTCTCTCTTAAGATTCTTTCACTCTGGGGGACTGGTGCCCCATGCTGTGTTTTGCAGTGGCCCCCTGTGACGCTTATGTATTATTGTTATTTTCCCTTAATATTCATGTTGTGATGTAACAACGTCTGCTTTGCTAGATGACATGAGTCTGAACCTATGCAAGTGTCAATAATCTTTTGAAATTAGCCAGAAAGAGACAGATAAGCATCTCTGATGAGGTTTTTTTGTATGCAGAGGATGTGGACCTGAGCAGCCAAGCCGAACGAGCAGAGGTGAGAACTCAGGTCCTGTAAACATTTCCGATCCCAGGACATCCCTAGCTCACTTCGAAAGTTCGGTAACATTTGGGAAATCAATCTGTCCTTATTGACAGCTAAACTCCAAAAGTGGGGGGTGAGAGCTATGTGGAAAAAGGGTTTAAAATCTTCTGCCTTAGATAATAATGTGTGCATTTTCATGAGGGGGTCTATCAAGAGTGAAATGTCACATATTTCTCAATTGTGTTCCCTTACACACCAAGTCTTAACTAGTAAGTAGTGACTCTGGTTTTAATTTCTATTTTATTTTCTGAAACTTACTTGTGAAATTTATTGTATGTCTTGTCATTAACTTTTTGCAACTAAGCCTTGGAAACATTTTTCATATTAAATAAATTTAATAATTGGCAGAAAAGGTGTATTCATTACTAAGTGACTAGATTACTGTATCTGGGACAGGCTGGGTGTTCATGACACACCCTTCATCTCTGGGGTTTGTGTCCGCTCTATGCTCCTGGGTACTCCATCCCCTCTCAGTACAGCCACACTGCTGCTGGCAGAGATCCTCCTTGGGTCTTCCCCTTTTGATACACTTGGGCTCATGTGGCTGCCGGCCATGGACCTGCTCCCCTAATTTCTGGAATCCTGTAACACTGGATCCTCTGTCAAGGGTCCCCCCTGTCACTGTACTTCTTGTAAAGTGGGAATCTAGAAACTTTATAGACTACGGTGCCCACATGACCCACAAGCTTTGCAATAGGCCACCATTTTTCTGAGTGATGCAGCCGAGTCACTCCTAGGCCACACCCTCTGATCTTATGAGGTCCGCCACTCAGAACTGACATGATATGTCTGTGGACTCCTAACACGCTGGGGGGAGGTATTACAATGATGCAAATAAAAAACATGCAATTACATGAAAAAAGGGAAAGATGGCCCTGCCCAAATGAGCTTATACCATAAGAGGTGTGGGAAACATTTGATATATAAAGTAGAGGCATAACAATTGTAGCTAATTGTGGGTGCATGACAAAAAAACAGTTGTTGTCAGCGCTTAATCTTACCCCTGCATATTTGTGTGTATCTTGCAAAATAAAAAACTTAAGGTATTAGTTCATTTTATGATCAAAACATTTAAGCCTGCATCCCAGCGTCAAAGGCACCTCATTTTATGCAGGGTGCATAGGCTTTCTTGTGGCCAGCCACGTTATCAGGGTCAGGACACAGAGCCAATACACTTGTGTCCCATGTTGACAGAAGTGGTTTTGGCAACTGGCATTCACTACGAAGTGATAGCTGAGGTCAGGCTGGCGTTGAGATCTAGATCTCTGCCCATGACAGGAAAGGGACAGTCGGTCTGGAGTACTGCCGTTGCCCTAATCTACCTCTCCAGGTCTTAGGGAGCTGTGTGATTTAGGGCCGCTACGGTTGCTGATAACCTTAAAGGAGAGAGAGGAGAAGCTTGGATTGATAGACAGCAGTCCCTGAAAGTAACAAGGATACTGGTGAGGTGTTTGCATTATACCCTGTATGTTGTCTGTGCCAGACTGTAGTGTTATTCGTTGCAAATTATTATTTAAATATGTTTATCAATGTTTTGTGCTACCATTTTGTTAAATAAACTTATTTGTTTTATTTTGGATATTTGCCTGGGTGATTTTAAACCTTGGGTAGGTACCGGGTAGGCCAGCTGTGCGGCGCAGAAGGTTACGTTAAACCCGGCTTAGTGGTTAGCACTTCTGCCTCACAGCACTGGGGTCATGAGTTAAATTCCTGATCCTGGCCTTATCTGTGTGGAGTTTGTATGTTCTCCCACTGTTTGCGTAGGTTTCCTCCAGGTGCTCCGGTTTCCTCCCACATTCCAAAAACAAACTAGTAGACTAATTGGCTGCTATTAAATTGACCCTACTGTCTGTGTGTGTGTGTGTGTGTGTGTGTGTGTGTGTGTGTGTATCTGTCTGTCTGTGAATTTAGACTGTAAGCTCCAATGAGGCAGGGACTGATGTGAGTGAGTTCTCTGTACAGCGCTGCGGAATTGGTGGCGCCACCAAGGAGGCCACAGAGATCACCAGAAGGGGAACAGAGAGACTGCAATGACATTTGAACTCTTTGGGTCCAGCAGCTGAACTGAGATGGTCTTCCAGTAGATCTGTGAAATTTTACACGTTTCACCAACCGAAAACATTAACAGTCCTACCACAAGCACACCATGACCACCGTCATCCCAGCTAGAGATCAGAGACATTCTCATAATTGCTAATATGGACTATTCACCTCATTCTGCAATTGGATTCTGAATTAAGCGTGTTTCTCTGGTGGAAACGTTCTGCGCAAAACTCCCCAATCATTTTTGTTCTGATGTATGTCAAAGAGTTCAGATTTAAGTTGCTAAATGGTAATATAGGTCCTGTCTCTGTGTATGAATCTACCAAAACGACACAGTTCCTTCCTGCAGAGCAAGACTGACAACCTGTCAATCACTCTCTGTCGACTCAGAGAAGTACCTCCGTACTAACATGGGAAACCGCTACTGAGAAGAAAAAGAGAGAATGATGGACATATTTAACTTACAGTCGGTATAGACACATCAGCTGTTTCATGCGTATAATTTATCTCAGTAACACAGAACCTTTGAAATATATTAATGTCAAATAGCAGGTATTCTTGTGTTACTTACTGGTGTTTTAAAACAGGTAAAAGAAAGTGGGATTACGCAAGTTGGAATTCTGTGAAATGCTGTGTTCCAGATTCCAGGTTCTCCCTTTAAATAAACTTTACATGAAACCAGATGCTGGTGACTTCAAAGAAAAATAATAATTCAATTTTGCTTAAAGGATATTCAGTCTATTGACAGAGACATACGTTTCCACGTCTGGAGAGAATCAGCAGTGAAACAAAATCAATGGAGATTTAAGGTATAGTGTAGTCTGTTCAAAACCACAGATTGTTCATTTCAGTTATGTATGTGGGGAGTTGTGTTGGTTCAGGAACAACATGAAGGTACATGAGCAGGAAAGTTAAATTAAAAGACACACAAGTGAGTGTGTAATCAGGAACAGTTGTTCTTCATACATGACTGAATGGTACAATGTTCTTAAAGGGCCACAACCCCCAAAATATAACGTGTATTCACAAATAAGTCAAAGCTCCCACATTCTGACAGGAGTTAAGATAATGGAACATTGTCTGTAACTTTGTTATATAGCTCGATGAACGTTACTGTACTCTTTTCTTGTCCTTCATTTTGCTTAGTCTCATTAAAGTGAATGTATCTAATAACTTTTGGTTATAAGCTTGTATGAGGGACCCAAACCACAGAATTACTATTTTGCCTTAATTGCATGTGACTTAACGTCTTCACTGTACAGTCCTTCCCCCGACCCTCCAGTAACGGCAGCCATGTTGCTCAGCCTTGCATAACATCCAGTCTAGTCCTGTGTTTGTTTTAATGCTCTGATTGGCTGCAGGTTGGTTTGGTCCTCTGAATAATCTAATGCTCTGATTGGCTACAGGTTGGTCTGGTTCTCTGAATGCTCTAATATCCTGACTGGATACAAGTTAGTCTAGCTCTTTGAAAGTTCTAATGCTCTGATTGGCTACAGGTTGGTCTGGTCCTCTGAATATTCTAATGCTCTGATTGGCTACAGGTTGGTCTAGTTCTCTGAATGTTCTGATTGGCTACAGGCTGGTCTAGATGTCTGAACGCTCTGATTGGCTACAGATTAATCTAGCTCTTTGAAAGTCCTAATGCTCTGATTGGCTACAGGTTGGTTGAGTTCTCTAAATGCTCTGATTGGCTACAGGTTTGGCTAGCCAATGCTGTACACACACATAGTTATCACTAAGAAAAAAAGTGAACAGAACATGCCCACACTCAAATGAAAAATGGACAAAAGATTGCTGCAGCTGCAGTTGCACCAAACGATGATTAAACAGAGCCAACACTGTTTGAGTCTTGATTTATCATACCCACAAGAAACATTTATGAACCCGAAAATTGCCCCTCCATAGAGCATTTAATTTTGTGCAATGTGCCTATTTATTTGCCTTTCTTATACTTTGGATAGACACCTCGATTACTTTTTTTTGGAACTTTCCTGGAAAAACATTATGCCCCTACCTTTTTAGGTTTTCCAGCTTAAAAAAAATATGTAAAAAGGACAAACTTTGACCACTTTAGATCCACCCTATTAATTAATTGCAAATTTCATTTCTTCAAAAATATTGCTGGTTCCAAACTCATTTATTACATTTTCATTGCATTCATCAAAACGCAGATAACAGTTCACTATAAGGCACAAAAAGCGTCACATGCAGAGTATAGGTCGAGAATCGACCCCCATGACCTGAGATGGTGTGAAAATCAAGTCCATTTATGGGTTAAATAAGACCCAAACCATACAGGGAATGCACCCTAATTTTGCCCCAAACCTCATCTTTTCTCACAAAACAAAGTCTTGCCTCCACCCGTGTGCGCAATAGCCAACATTAAGCAGAGACAGCGCCGGAGTACCTTGGTCCACACATGAGAACATACAACACAGACCCATGTACCTCCCAATATAAATAGGAGCATTAGGTCACAAAATGCCATTTGTGCTGCCACTCTGCAAGTTTTGCACTTACCTGCAATGACCTTATTGGGTATTCATAGTATTGTATTATGTTTATGCTTTGCTTATTTAGAACGTGGCAGTTTTCATTTCAGAAATTATGTGCATGAAATCCCACCAAACTTGCACCTTATTTAAATTGCGTTACTTATCTGTGTATATTTTGCTGTTAAGGTTTAGTGCTTCCCGTCAGCTGGGGCCCGACACTGTCATCATTAACGCCCTACGAGCGCTTACTATGCCCTCCCCCATGCCCGTTAGCAGCGCTGTGTAATTCACTCTTCACATTCCTGCTGTAATCCTTCCGAGACGTCGCTGGCACCCAAGTTGTGGAAGGTTTTCCACTTCTGATAATTGCACAGAAAATATCTCCTGATATAATAGACGATGGGCCTGTGTCATTAAGGAAAGTAAAGCAAAAAAAAAAAATAAGTAACTTTTTACCTGGGCAAAACCATGTTGCATTGGAGGGGGAGGTCAATTTAAAATGTGGGGACAGATTTATAGTTGGGGTAGGTCATGTCCTAGATCAACTTTAAATTCAGTGTAAAAAAAAAAGCTATCAAGTATTTGTGTGCTTCACGAAAAACCAGCCAGTATTTATCTTATGTGCAAAATAATAAACTAATATACACCCCTTGCATTGTACCATGGTTTTGTCCAGGAGCAAATTTACTCATTTGTTTGCCTTTTGTTAATTAATGAATTGGGCCGATGAGAACAGTTATTGATGCAGTACAGAGAGTTTTACACAGCTGACATGGTCACAGAATTATATAAACTACGTAATGGATAATTCCACCCAAAACAGAAAATTTGGTCACTTTCAGATGAAATATCCTAATTAAACCCAGTCCTAAAAGCTTACTTTCCGGGGGTCACGTGACCCGCTGGTCTCCTGATGTCTGCAGAAGTCTCGTTGCTTCTCTGATCCCCCCTGCGCGTTTCTGCTGTTATTGTGATGTCCAGGGGCCTAACCAGGAGATGCTAGGGCCCGTAGCAAAATGATCTATTGGGGGTGAGGTGGCGGTGCTTATCTATTCACTGCCCCAAGTGTCTCTACTCTTCTCTTCTGCTGTGTATGCTCAGGACTCCATGCAGATTAGGAATTCTAGGAGTCTGGTTGCAGTCTGTCATGATGTAGCAATCACAGGACTAACCAGATGGTCATCCTGAGTGTGAACAATTTAACGTTTCCAGAGAAGTTCTGTAAATCCCGTGTTTATGTATGTGTCACCTACAAGCCATCCATAGTGTCCTGTTTTGACCACAAGAATTTTTATGTGCTTCCTATAACTTTACCGACCTCAGAACAGCACACAACGGAATGTGGTAGAACCTCACGGACAACTTGTATATATATCTAAAATCAGTATCAGATCCAATCTAGAAGAGATTGTAAAATCATGGGATTGAAATATATATAGGAGCTCAGGTTTGTTATATAGGTAATGGTTATCATCAGAGCACATATTCTGAGCGCAACCCGCATTCAGTATTATACGCACGTATTTAGGCTTTGTGTGCGCCAGAGTTCAGCAAGGCACGGATCTCGAGATACGTGTGCTGTTGAAATTGGTGGCAGGACTTCTGTGCTCTACTACTCCGGACGCAGCAGGATACATCCACGACCTGTGATTAGAAATGCGCAAAAGAACGCACAGATGCAAAAAAAATTCTTGCATTACTGATATCTGATAATAATATAGGCATTCATGTTAAACAGCAAAGAAAGAAATGTGTTTTTTTTTCTTTTCCATGAAATACATTTATTAGGATATTTGTAATGTCTACTGAGCATAATAATACATTTTTACAGTCACTTGTGATTGCAAACACATGTTATAGCATGCATACAAGACTGTCATCACTACTGATCAGGACTTAGACTAGCCCTGTCGCTGGAGCAAGAAATACGGCAGAAAAACAAGTAACTTTGGGCGTGTGTAGGGTTTGATTCAGACGTGGTAACGTGCACTTAAGTTTGCCACTTCTCCATTGTACATTGTCGCCAGCAAAATCTGCTGCAATACTGGTTGCCAACAGGTGGCGATATAGAGCCAAACCGATCACAAAGAGGGAGCTACTGGATTTAATATTAAAGTTCAATGTGTAGTAAGTAACGAGGAGCTACTAAATAAAATTAGCTTTCATTGATCTGGTGCTAGTTACATCTAATATCCAATATCTGATTGATTTGCAATTTTATGTAAATACTACCCACGCTTTGCTGGATTTACCGCAGATAAAGACTTTTTAATTGTTTTATCTTTTCAATTAAGGGTGTACCCCATGCATGTTTAAATTATTTTACCATAGTAGTCCGTCTGATGTCAGTGTGACCATCGCATGTTACTCTGTCAGTTCCATAATCGTTTTTTAACGTTATTCCTGATTTCTCCTGTTATTTAGTGATCTGCACCAAAAACTGCCGTTTGGAATCTGAGTGCTTTCTATGAGCGTGCCAGGTTTTTGTACTTACCGTGCACCAGCTTTATTAAATTGCCCCCCTCCCCCCATAACATGTTGTATTTGGTGTTCCCAGATATGTCTTTCTGTATTTATACCATGTATATAGAGAACTATTATGTGAAAGTTTGTTATCTGAGAAAGTATTCGAAAAACTTCTGCCACAATGTGACCTGGCCCCTCCACCTTACAATCCAAACAATTGTCAACGTACAGCCCCCATTGAAATCCATGTTTGGACCTGGCCACACCCCTCATGATGTCATATCCAGTCCTCAATGATGTCACACCTATCCTTTGTAGCATTGAGAACATTTATCACACCTGTATAGAGACAAATGGATTATGGGTAAGAGAAGTGAAATAATGGCAATTCTACTGAACACATATTTGTCCACACTCCTCCCACTATAGTTACAGGCGACAAATATATAAGAGGCAAATAGCAATTAGACTGATTGTCCCTTTAAGAAAGAGGACTGATAAGTAGGACTGGCGGGATGTGGAGGGGGATAGAAGAGATGAGAAGGAAAGACACAGCTTTGGCTCTCTAGAGTATTGTCTCGTTGAAGAAGAGAATGTTGATGTACATGGAAACTTTTCATGACATTTCACAGCTGATGACAAAGCAGAAAGGATGAGAGAATAAGTCAAATGAGTCAATTTTTTCGCTCACTAGATATTTCCTATTACCAACCTCGGGGCCAGGTCAGATAAATACATCTTAGAAAGACGAAGATTTACATAAGCCGTCAGTCTTTAAATAAACTCTGTGTGAGTTTTACACTGAGCCCCTGAGCTGACTAAACTCGAAATTTCACAATCAATAGTTTCCTCGTCTCAGGTGCCGGGGTCAACGGGCGGCTGCTGATCCCATGTCACGCCCTCTGAATCTGGTCACTCATTATAAGCAGATATTAAAGCACTGTATATTACTGTATCAGAATAATATTCAGTCACTGTTATTGTAACAATGATTTGCAACATTGATACAGGAGATCAATGCAGAAATTAAGTCTGGCAACACGATTGAATGCTTGTCGTGAACCTTATTTCCTGAGCTGGCCCCTATGGGCATTTGTTATGGTAACATTGCAGATCCTGGGATATCTCATTTCCTAGATCAGCCGCAGCAAGTACTGAAACCCAAACCCAGTTTTTAATGTTACATAGAACTCCTGTCATTTTGAAATGACAAACAGGGACACTGATTTATCCCAAAGTTTATCCCAGCCATACTTCCCGTAATGTTCTAACTAATGTCAAACTATTATATGACACTTTCCACACTTATCCTGCTAATTTGGGTGGAAAAAAATAGGGACTGTTTGGAAGATTGGACACACTGATACTTGCAGTGACAAAGAATAATAGCAGTCACATAAGGCTTAAAATAATCCCCAGTCTTAGACAATGACTGATTCGGGGGCTTCCATAGTAAAATCTGTAGGAGTATATTCCGTTATCTACCGCCCCTTGGCCTCAATTATTAAATCAGCAGAGGAGGAGGTTTGACTCCCAAAAAATAAAGTAGAAATCAGTGAAAACACGCTGTGCTTCTGCTAATGGAAGATCGGGGAAGGTTTTAATTGTGACACCCTGAATATAATTGTTTCACAAGCTAGAGAGGCTAGGGACTCACCTACAGGAGAGGCCTTGACGTTGGTATGTGAGCTTATCCCAATAAAGCTATATTGTGCACAAAGATCTCCTACTTGTGTATATGCTGACACAGTGATTTATATATTGTTGTTTATGTTTGTTTCACAGTGGTCTTAATTGTCCTGGATTTTTCTCAAATGATTTTATTCACTTGTACAAATTTCACTCATTAATGAATCGCACCTTAGTTTCACTGATATCTCGTTACCCACCTGACTGCCTGCCATTATGTGAGATAACGGCCCCTCTGAGATTTTGTGCAATGCAGACTGTAAAACCCTCCTGCGATTGTCAGAGTAATCATCTCCCCTCGCTCCAGAAATTGATTTTACTTTTGTGATTTGCATCATTCTAACTCCCATTGTCCTATAGATTGTAAGCTTTCGAGCAGGGTTCTCTTAACTCTCTGTCTGTATGTATTACCCAGTATTGTCTTATTAATGTATGTTCCCAATTGTAAAGCGCTACGGAATTTGCTGGCGCTATATAAATAAATGTTGATGTTGATGATGATCCAGTTGTGCGACATTTCACCCAGGAACGACTAGAATCAAGTATTCTGTACCCCTTTACCTGGTTTTGACAATCTCAGTCTGTAAAATGAAATCTCGTTTTTGCACGGGGCCGTAAAACTAGGCGTTGTCAGAACTTAGCAGCAGTGCTCTCGTTCCACCCAATGCCTCCCAGTGGACGGTCAGTATGTTGCTATCTCCAAGGAATTTGAGGCCCTGGTACAGCAACTTTCTGCCCCCCCTCCACACATAGCAGGTGAAGGGATGTGCTACAATTGCCAGTGATATAACATATATATATATATATATATATATATATATATATATATATATATATACACACCTTTAATAAATATATACATATTTGTTTATGCTTTTTTGAGAGACTCTTAATTTTTAGCGCGCTGTATGCAATCCATACATTATAATAAAACATTACATTTAACATGCCACCAGGGGCAGGCTGGACCCGGGTGCAGGGTGGCAGGGTGCCCCCGGGCCACTCAGTCTAACGGCTGTTCGGGCCGCGTCAGCGCACAGGCAGCCGCATCACATGACACGCGTCATAATGACGGCCGCATCGCGTGTCATGTGATGCGGCCGCCTGTGTGCCCCCCGGGCTGAAACCTGCCAGCCCGCGCCTGCATGCCACCCCCACAGCCACATCACAAACCCCCCAGACACATCACAATCCCCCAGCCCAGCATACTTACCTAAGCTGTGCTGGTACTCCTCGGTACTCCTGCACCCCAGAGAGACCCAGGACCCGGTAGTTTGTAAGGTACCTGATTTTCTGTTGTATCGCTTGCTCCGACTACAGGTCAGGTGTAAGTGCCGATTACTAGTGATGACGGCTGTGTATTTATGTATCCTAGACCACGCGTTTGCAATCAGGAGCAACTGTAATGTATTTTATGTACAGTAGACACTAAACGGCAGATTCGATTGGCCGCTTTACTGTAAAAATTAACGCGGCCTGTGCACTATTACCGTTATTACGGCAATAGTGCGCTTAATTACGGTTATTACGGTAAACGCCGACTTTATGCTTTCGGCTTTCTGAGCCACGAGCAGAAATCCGGGTTAACTTTACCGTAATAACCGTAGTACATTTATTGAGGTGCTATTCTGGGGGGGAATTGAATTCCCCCCTAAGAACATCTTAATAACTTTATTTTATGGGGAAAAATATTTTTTTTAGATTGAAATTTTTGCCATTAATGACTATAGTATTAACAGGTAACATTAACTGAATAGTGTGCCTGGATGAGCTTACTTCGCCACCTGGTCTGTAAGGGGGAAGGAGGAACTGAGGGATGTTTTTCCTGCACAATTTATCTGGGTTCTTTCTCACCGTCAGTAACCAACTGTTACTGACCACTCCTACTGGTGAAACCTTACCACCAGACACTCGCCAACTGCGAATGCCAACTGCACAATAGTTGTAGGAGAATTCGGCTGCCACCACTGGGATCCTTTATGGCACCCAGAGCCACGTACTGGTATAGTTGCTGTAATGCCTCTTTGCTGTGGGCTGACCGGCACCTCCTGGCCGCTTACTATGGATCAGGACTGCTGGGTAACACGCAGAGACGTTGGGTTCAACACAGGAGAGCAGGGGAACGGATTAGAGTGTAAGCTCTTATCTGTTGGTCACAGGATACAGCAGGTAATAGTCTCAGGCAGAATCCTCAAGCAGTGATGGTTTATTGCTCAGAGTCCTGACAAGGACTTTTACACACCAGTTTGTGGTACTGGTGATCATCCAGAAGTTACAGATGGAAAATAATTCATTACATGGTAAGACAGAGCTCCTGTTATACAGATGTTGTCAGGGGTTAGCCCAGCCCCCTGATCTGACCAAGCACCGAAACGTCTGATATCACATTAGATGATTTAACATCAGGAAATAATCTAATCTTGCATCTAACACAATTTAACTTTCACACCAACCTGTGACTTCCTCAGATATACTGTCTATATTGTTAGGAGGTTTCCTGTCTCTCTAACAAGACCTGATAACAGGTAATGACCTCCTGCTGGACCTTCAGGCTAAAGCAGGTGTTTGTCACTTTTGAAATGAATAGACTTACTTAGCATTTCCTGCTTTCCTCTAAACAGGCTTCCTCTAGCCTGGCATAGTACATTAGAAATCAATACATTTCCTATACTGAAATACAAACAATATAAAAAATATCAGTACATTTGCAATGATATAACCTAAATATAATATATATATATATATATATATATATATATATATATAAATATACAAGTTAACCCGTGCATAATACTCATGCATTCTAGTCAAATCAAGCTACTTAAGGTGTTAAAAAGGTTCTTGTCATGCATTTGGGCCTAGCCCAGGCCTCCTCAGGGGAAGAGCGTTACTTCCCGACGCAAGCGCCCTTTTTTAACGTGGTTTTGTCTACATGTCACCACCTCATCATTTTTCTCCATCACCTCATCCTTCATCTTCATCGCCACATCCTTCATCAAGCTACTTAAGGTGTTAAAAACTCCCCACTGTCACACCCGGCAACCACCAACCACTCCCAACTGTCACTTCTCCTTCAAGAAATATATAGGTCAGTGTATAACTCTGCCCAGCAGGTGGCGCTGCAGCTTGGTTTTTTTCCCCACACACGCCACTAGGCATTTATATAGTAGATATATATATATATATATATATATATATATATATATATATATATATATATATATATATTTAAAAGTGATCAGGCCACAAATAGTTTTTTTGTGTGGACATTTGGGACTCCACTTATCTCATGGGCAGCACGGTGGCTCAGTGGTTAGCACTTCTGGCTCACAGCACTGGGGTCATGAGTTAGATTCTCGACCAGGGCCTTATCTATTTGTATGTTCTCCCTGTGTTTGTGTGAGTTTCCTCCAGGTGCTCCGTTTTCATCTCCCACTCCGAAAACATTCTGATAGGTTATTTGGCTGCTATTAAATTTCCCTAAGTGTCTGTCTGTGTGTGTGTGTGTGTGTGTGTATATTACGGGATTTAGATTGTAAGCCCCAATGGGGCAGGGACTGATGTGAGTGAGTTCTCTGTATAGCGCTGCGAAATCAGTGGTGCTATATAAATAAATGATGATGATGATGATGATGATGATGATGATGATGATGATGATGATGATGAATACGGAAGATGCCTGATGTACGTTTGTTTGTTTGTTTGTTTTTTAAAAAACACAAATTACGTCAAGAAATGGAAAGGTGGATAATTCCTCATAACGATGTAGAAATCCAACCATGTTTTCAGGTCAGACAGGGAAGTTTCATAGAGAGAGAGATGGACAGAATTCCAGAGGCAGCTGCTGTAAGAGAGGATTCTGGGGTCAGTGGGGGATGTGTTCAGGTACATAAAGAAAGATAAGAAACATGATATAAAATCACTGCACAGAGAGCTGTAAACACAACAGAGGTTAATGTGAGATGTTGAACAGATTCCAGTTTTTTAAAATAAGGAGAATATTTTAGCAGCTGAGTTTACATAAACTGAGGAGGAGGAAAGCAATGTACACCAAGCGTGTATGATGAAATGCTGGATATATCTACATATATAGCAGCTAAACACCTCCATTTTTCTTTTTTAGGAGATTTGAAAAGCCCTTTGTCTACTTTCTTAGATCCCGTTACAAAAAAAAAAATGTTATAAATAAAAAGTGACCATGTGACTTCCCAGCATTCTAAACGGTTCAATGTATCCGCTCAGCAACAATTCCGCAATACTTACACCCAAAACTGTTTTCTCACCTCTAATGACATTGCTACATTGTTGCGTTGGTTTACAACTGACATGTCTTTCAAGTAAGTTAAAACGTTTTGATCCACAGTAAGACAAAAAAATATTATAAAGCATTTATAGTATAAATTGATTTTAATGGGGACAAAATCGATGCTGAGAACGCATTGGACAATTTCCTGGATCAGCATATTACATTGTGGTATTATCCTCACTAGCTCTTAATTTGTTATATTAGGAAAACATCCAATCCCTTCTTAATCTTCTCTACGCTGTCTGCCAATACCAGTTCTTGTGGCAGGCAATTCAACAGTTTCAGGGCTCTATAGTCGGTTAACTGCCCCCCTAAACAAAAAGCCTAGATTACTCAGTCTCTGTTTTTAATTAACATGATTGTGATTTATGTTTACACTACTGAGGATGCGGGGGGGGGCGGGCGGGGAGGTGCTCAAAGATCAATAACAGCCACGACCGGGAGAATGGACCTGGTTTCTGGAGGGGGTTGGAGGACAGTCTGAAGCTAAAAATAACCTCCGCGTGCTACGCACGCCTCCACGGAGCGGCTGGCCATTGCTCCCACAAAAATGAACGAATATCAATATTTTAAACCAAAGTTTGTTTGTTCAAAACATATGCAGGTGCTGAACTTTAATATCATCCCCAAGTTTAAATCATTTTACTTAGTTTCTTTAAATATTTTCTGTAGCAAAATAATTTGAGAACCACCCTTCCCCGAAGATTAATCCACTGCTAAAAATGTTCTCTTGCGTCATCGTTCCTCACGCACCAGAACTGCAGACGTTTTCCCAGAAAATTGAAATCTACCAGGAATATAAATTAATTCTATTAAACAATCTAAAACATGTATTCTTGCTTATGAAATGGTGATGTCTTCTCTACAGCTGATCCTGGGTCAGACAGATTACATCTGTTCTTCACAATAAGCTTTGGGTCAGGGAGAGTGTGAGAGGAGCCACTTGACTTTTCAGGCAACCTGCCTAATGTATCTACCCAAAGAAATTGGCAGTAAACTTATTTAAACAAACAAAAACAAAAAAGACCACTCATTTCAAATACACGGAATGCTGCAAAAGAACAACATGCCCCTAAGTTGGTCTTATTTTCTGAAGTCAGTTAGTTGTTACTTATAACAATTTGATAATTTTCGTAAGCCAATCGAGCTGCAGTAGAGTCTACAATCCAAGGTTACCGGAGAAAGTTACAATTAAAAGTTGCTCCTCAATGAACCATCTGTGTTTAGTTAGAATTAAATATCCCCTTGCGCTGGTGGCAGCGAAACAATGTTTGTTCCTTAGATAATTTTTGTTAGTCTTTAGAAGAGCCACGGAGGTTTGACCTAAGGGAAGCCTGTGGACATGGTTTATGTAGAGAGGTGAAGAGATCAGGACTGGAGGGTCGTGATTAGAGACTGGATTGGAACTTCTAAGTAATAGACTGTACTTCAAAAAGGAGCGTTGTTTGGACACAGATAAGAGGAATCAGCGGTAGTGCCTTGATTCTGGGTCAAAAAGAAAGTCAATGGTGAGTCCAGAACTGGCTTCATTCAAGGCATTTTAATTGTATGGGGTTTATCAAAGGGTATCTCCGCCCAAAATGCACCTTTTAATATTTAGTGTGGAGGGGAAAGACGACTATGTTACAAAAAATAATTTAAATGTAGTTACCTCTCATTCATGCTCCTGCCTGCACCGTATAGAGAGCCAATCGTGAGTCTGCTCAGTAATTCCGTAAAAACAAACTCACCGTAAACTTATCTCATTATTCTATTTGTGGCGAGTTCCGTTTCATATTGGTGACTTTTTAATCAGATTACTTTTCTACTACCTGTTAGACTTTCTACCCATCTCCAGGTTTCAAACAGGCTCTGAAAACCGATTTCTTTAAATATGGTTTAAAAGATAAATCCACCATTTCAAGGAAAATTTTGAAAAGTAAACCCACCCCAACCTCCTTACACCCCATGACCCAAATCATGGGGGGGTTCATCGCTTGGGACTATCTTCTCTGATCTGCTGGTGTCCATGATGATATCAGGACCCCATAATAATGCAAGGCCTGATTTTCAGGCAGGCCACAACTAGAGTTCTGTTTCAACCCGCCTCTTGTTTCTATTAGGATGTCTCTATAGATCGTCGTTGCAGCAGTTGTAGCGCAGTAACTATTGGAGCACGATGGGCCTAAAGCAGCGTTCTGAGCACAGGAGGAGGCCTGGCTGATATAGTCTTCTGCTAGTGGTCTTCTGCCAAATTGATCCCTTTATTTTGTAGTCATCATCATCATCACCAGTTATTTATATAGCGCCACTAATTCCGCAGCGCTGTACAGAAAACTCACTCACATCAGTCCCTGCCCCAATAGAGCTTACAGTCTAAATTCCCTAACACACACACACACAGACTAGGGTCAATTTGATAGCAGCCAACTAACCTACCAGTATGTTTTTGGAGTGTGGGAGGAAACCGAAGCACCCGGAGGAAACCCACGCAAACACGGGGAGAACATACAAACTCCTCACAGATAAGGCCATGGTCAGAAATTGAACTCATGACCCCGGTGCTGTAAGGCTGAACTGCTAACCACTTAGCCACCGTAGTCATCATCTACTCCTGTAGAGTACAGTAAAGGAGTCAAGGGAATTGCCCTCATAAATCAGGTCAGGGGCAACAAGGGGGTGGATGAAGTTGCTTTTAAAAATTTCTTCAAAAATAGTGGAATTATCCAGATAGTGATTATAGTTAGCCGTCTTTGTTGTGTTCAATGATTGGTTGTATTTTTCCAATGTGAACCTGTAAAATCGAAAAAATAAATCCTTTCCAAAAATACGGTTGGACTCTATGGTGTGCAAGGAAGTAAGACTAACATGCATATACCTTGAAAAGCATGAACATGTCCCACCATCAGAGGGAGACTTTCTAGTGAGGCAGGAGAGCAATTACCCCTCGAGGAATTGTTGCTTTTACAAACGAGAGATTGGTAGGTCTTTTTTCTATGCTTCGTTTAATCATCGTGTCCAACCTCAAGCTGGGAGTTTATAAAAATTTATGCACGTTTTGCAGAATATGGGACAATAAGACATAGACCAGAATACAGAGAAATGTATCTCTCTTTTCTTGTAACTGGAAATCTAAACTGCATCAGCAGTAATCTAGCATTGGAGACGTTACACATATAACTTCCAGCCTCGGAGTGATTTCTATCCCTATGGACAGGAATGTGAGGGAGTTCTGGTATTTAATATATAATTACCTGCAAATCATTTAAAATTGCCAGAACAGACTATTAGTATGCAAGGAATGCCAGCACTGGATTAACATTCGTTAAGATGTGAAAGGAGATCCTGGGTGTATGTATTTCTGGAGGAAGAACGTTAAGGAGCCTAAAGAAATGTTTGGGAGGACAGACTGGAGGGAAACCTTTCATGCATTAGAACGGCATCTTGTAGGACTCCTTTGAAGATAATATAATAAATATAACAGACTGAGCCCTTTACTGGCCAAAGGATGTAATGTATTCGCTGGTAAAATTATGTAATAAAACATATGAGTCAGTTCCTACTTTTGTATCTGATGAATCCAAGAACGGGCTGCTGATTGATTTCAGCCATCGAAAACAGTACAACAGTCATCACGATTCATCATTGTCCTCATTTATTTATATAGCTTCAGCAGATTCCGTAGCGCTTTACAGTTGGGAACAAACATTAATAAAGCAATAGTGGGTAATACAGACAGAGAGGTAAGAAGGCCCTGCTCGCAAGCTTACAATCTATGGAGAGGGTAGGGTGTTATATCTCAGACTGTTATCTCTTACAACTGATTTAAAGCAGGCTGCAATTAAGGATTTATAATTCTGTGCGGTGTCATGGCAACCACAGTCACATGGCACATGATGTGGTGAGCTGAGAGGCTTTGGAATGTCCCTATTCTGACTGCTCTATATAATGTCAAATCCTCCCCCTCTGCCTTCACATGAAGCCCTGTGTCTGATGAACTGACAGCCATAATTTTTGAAATCTCCAGAGAGATTTTGAAAAGGAGATGAGGATTTGTGTAAGAACAGCAAAGAAAAAATATTTTTCCATACTTAAAAGGTACTTACAGACAAAAACATAAGAAGGCCCGGCTCGCAAGCTTACAATCTATTTAATTTATTATATATTAGAACCAGATTCAGCAAATCTTGAATAACTAAAGAACACATTGATTACTCCTGCCCAACATAGATCATTTGAATTTCAGTGGATCCCACCATCGGTGGGTATATTCTGGGTGATGGAGAGGTCTTGTCAACACATCATCAGATTACAAAAATGCCTAAAATACCGTTAAAATCTGATTCAAAAAGGAAAATATTAAGCTCAGAAGAATTCACCCCCGAAATACAACAACGTAACAAAAGTAACTACATCATTTAGGAATAATTTAAAGATAATTAAATCTAAAACTGTTCTGAAGCAGCTGAGTTTCCTATCATAGCTCCTAGTAAGCAGGACCCGTCCACAACCGTGAACACTCACATGATTCTTTAGCTATTTCCAGATGTCTCAGTATCTACCTCCTGGTGGTTAATTGTTTTCAGTAGATCTCACTCAGATCACGAGGTTGAGGTTCCGCCTGGAGACCAGGTGTTTTCCAGTGCTGGACAGTAATAAAACCAGCAGAAGTATTTTCTTTTATAAACAACTATCTTAAATCAAAGTTCAGGAGCATTAGTGCAGAAGAGAAGTTGTCCTCCCATCTTCCAATTCAACACCAGCTTCCGACATCAATCACAGTAACGCAGCAGGTGGTGAATACAGAGTTAGTTCACAGTCATCAAAATTAAAATGCAGATGTAGACTAGACTTCCAAAAATTTTCAAACTGAAAATCGGGGCATCCAGGGCCTGATCAACCAATAGGCTGCTGCCTGGGGCTCTGGGGCCTGGGGGGGCGCAGCACCGGCAGCATTTAAGATTTTTTCTTTACAATTTTTTTTTTCACTATTGATTACTTGCATCCGGAGCGGCTCCTTCCCCCCACTACGCTCTCGCTCCCTCCCCTTCCCACCACATCCTCCCTGGCTGTCGGTCGTTATGTCATCTTAACGTCTCGTCAGTATGGTGAGGAGCCCGACAGAGAGGAGCAGCAGCCCGAAGATAACTGTCAGGTAAGGAAAGCATGGTGTACTGGGGAGTGGTGCGGTGCACTGCAGAGGGGGGGGCATTGTGATTCAGGGGTGGCAATGTAACGCAGGGGGGGTGCAGTGGTGTGATGCAGAGGGAGGGCAGTAATATGATGCAGAAGGGGGGCAGTATTGTGATGCACAGGGGGGGCAGTGGTGTGATGCAGATAGGGGGGCAGTAGTATGATGCACAGGGGGGAGTAGTGGTGTGATGCCCAAGGGGGGCAGTGGTGTGATACACAGGGGGGGCAGTGGTGAGATGCACAGGGGGGAGCAGTAGTGTGATGCACAGGGGGGCAGTGGTGTGATGCAATGGGGGTTAGTGGGTGCTGTAATGGGGGTCAGTGGGTGCTGTAACGAGGGTCAGACTGTGCTGCAATGGGGGTCAGTGTGTGGGGTGTAGTACCTATCATCGGTAATGACTACCACGACACAGAACAGACCGACATGAGGATTCCGAATAAAGACTACAGCGACCTGTGAAAAACCTACCGGAATGCAGATGACCCTAACCCTAACCATAGCCCTAACCTTAACGCCTAAAAGAGTACTTACTTTACATTAAATGACAGGTGGGTCCGTCCATCGCTGTTTTAAGCCAGGTAGCGTTTCCTGATGACATAATTTCCTGAAGCCGGCAAGAAAGCAGTCTTGATGTGAAGTCTTCTGCATTCCGGTAAGTAGGTTTTTTCACAGGTCGGTGTAGTCTTCATTCGTAATCCTCATGTCGTTCTGTTCTGTGTCGAGGTAGTCAGTACCGTGAAATTGACTACCATCGAGTGTGTGCTGCAATGGAGGTCAGACTCTGATGCAATGGGGGGGGCAGTGTGTGCTGCAAGGGGCAGAGTGTGCTGAGGGGCAAAGTGTGCTGCAAGGGGGATGGTGTGCTGCAGTGGGGGTCAGTTTGCTCTGCTGTGGGGGGCAGTGTGTGCTGCAGTGGGGGGCAGTGTGTGCTGCAGAGGGACAGTGTGTGCTGCAGGAGGAAATTGTGTCCTGAAGGGGGAAAGCAGAGTGGATTGTACGGGGGAAAGTATGATGAAGGGGGACTGAGTGTGCTTCAAGGGGGACATTGTGCTGAGGGGCAGAGTGTGACGGAGGGGGCACAGTGTGATAAAGGGCACAGTGTACTGAGCGGGCCGTGTGATAAAGGGCACAGTGTATTGACTGGACACAGTGTGATAAGGGGCACAATAATTTTATGGCTGGGGTGAAGAGGGTCATGAATTGGCCACTGGGTGTTAAGAGAGAGGTTATTTATACATCCTTTTCACTTATGTTATAAATTGACAAGTGGAAGGTTTGTGAGGGGAGCTAAGGTGGGTGATGAATTGGCTGTGAGGTAGGTGATGAATTAACTTGGGAAGTGGGTGATGAAATTGTCAGGGGCATCATGAATTGGCCACTGGGATATAATGAAATGGCTGTTGAAGGAGCATGATCTCTGTATTGTTTGGCGTTCATGAGGATAAAGCTAAACGACAACAAAGCTACAAGAGCAAGAAAGAAAGAATAGCAAGAACAGGTAAAATAATCTGTCTAAATTTGTTTTCTGGATAATAATCCTGAATTTTCATTTAATGATTTCAGGAAGGCGGGGGGGCGCTATGGGTGTATTAGACTTGGTCGGCCAGAACCCTTAATTAGACCCTGACTCTGGCAATATATTGTGTGCAAGGTGCACTGAGTGTCCCTAAATGATTGTTTATAATTACACAAACCAATCATTTAAAACATAACTTTTATTGATTGTAAATCTAAAAAGGACCAGCGAAATATAAAATGATATCAAGCTAATAGAAACAAAATGTGTAAATAAAATTACTGGGTGCACTTAATGCTTTCTTCTGTATCAGATAGGTTAGGGATATAAAGCAGATTGTAAGCTTTAAATAAGTGGTCAGTATGCAAATTAATGTACTGAGTCAATGTTCAATTATCTGCAACTTGTATAGCCACTTATAAATATACCGCTGAGAATAGTAGGGAAGAGGTCTGAGTATAATAATGTAGCTAATCCCTGATAGTATAACCATATATTAGAGAACCAGGTGCACCCAGCAGGAACACCGGCGCACGTTTCGCTAAGTGGTGCTTAGTCGATGCAAGCCAACAGAGTGTTCTGACAGTTCCTATATACTGTCATTCCGGGGTTTACAGAGTGACGTCAAATCAGTAGATCAATCAGAAGTATGGTGTCCTATATGATTGACAGTACTGTCTGCAATGGGTGACAAGTTTTCTTTAGGCTCTGCCTAAATAATTTTCATTGATTGATTTGCATCTGTATCTATCTGAATGAATTACATTAATCTCGTTGTAGTGAATAGTATCGTATACTAATTATGTCATTGAGTTCCTTTATTAATGGTACCAATTGTACTCTATTATAATCTATTACTTTAAGCTTCAGCTTTTACATGTTTTTATCTGTTGGATCGCGTCTAAATAGATTACATCGTCTCATTGTAGCAGGTGGTATCATGTACAGGCAGGGCCGTCTTTCCCATAGGGCACAATGGGCAGGTGCCCGGGGGCCCTGCAGCCCAGGGGGGCTCTTTCCTAGGAAGCCAAAAAAAAAACCTGTAAAAAGAAAAGAAGAAAATAATTACCGTGCTATCAGCTGGCGATCCGGCTCCCTCCCTGGTCTCCTCCTCCATCGCGCTCGCAGTGCATGTCGGGCGTGACGTCATCACGCCCGCCCGACATCCATTGCGGAGCGCGACAGAGGAGGAGACCAGGGAGGGAGCTGGATCGCCAGCTGACAGCACGGTAAGTATTTTCTTCTTTTCTCTTTCCAGGTTTTTTTTTTTTTGGCTTCCTCCGACGGGCCCATATATATAATCATTTTTTTTTATTATTTTTATATATAGGGGCCCCGGTGCACTGCTGTGCCCGGGGGCCCAAGATGGTCTTAAGAGGGCCCTGTGTACAGGCTATTTCATTCAATTCCTTTATTAGCAGTACCATTTGTACTCTATTAACGGCTTTTTCAAATAAACTGATTATCGCTGATATATAGTGTGTTAATATTCTTATTATGTAATATCAACATCACAATATAAATGGTGACTAAAAATTCGAATAAACTGTTGCTCCTCAATTAAATATGTATTAATAAACTTAATTTACTAATATGTTTAAAAAGGGACAAAAAAGGTAAAGAAAACGATAATACTTTAGGGTCTAGCAAGACTATTATAAAAAGGTGATAAAGTTAGAAATGGTTGTGATTTGTAAAATAACAAAATTGTGACAATTAAATTAGTGAATACTAATGTAAATAAATTTATAATGTGTATTATTTATAAGTGATACATCTCCTTAAAATAAAGGATTATAGTGACTATTAGGTAGGACAACCATTGTTGAACTGTGTATTTATGACATGTTTTAAGGAATTTTGCTTGAAATATATTACTCCCATCTGTACAACATATTTCTCCTCATACATATACTTTATAGATACATATTTAATTGGTATTGGATTTATGATAATTACCAGTGACAAAGAGAAGACATAGTATAGTAATAAATCTTGTCACTATTTTGGCATATATATATTTGCTAATGCCATTAATAGAAAGATATGACACAACAAAACTGGTATTTATGTATCAGTATTGATACATTACAGATTTATATAATCAGTACGATATAACATTAAGTAACTATTAAAGAAAGATGGTATATTTGTTATTCTCTTTAAGTCTAGTAGGATGTATTGTTCCCATAAGGAATATCATCCATGCTTCACTCTTCAGCAATTCCAGGTTTAAGTCACCTCCTTACCCCTCGTGTATCACATTTAATAAAATATTGAATAGTATGGTAATTATTGAATTTATCACATAATTGTTTTGGGTTTTTGTAGTAAATTTGCAGGCTTTACAGTTTCCACAAGGGAAAAAGCCCATTACAGTATTTCTAATGATGTTGATTGTTGAGTTGTCTTGAAAATGGCTATGCTATCTCGCAGATTTTTGGATCTTCTCCAGCTGGTAAATATTTTATCACCTACTATTTCTTTTGAGGTCAGGATCCAATTTTAAAACATGACTGTGTTTCTGTAGACTAGATTGATTTTTTTGCCATTGGTTATTGAAGGTGTTTGTAAAGCTAATGGCATCATTTCTAGACTTTGTCGCTGTGAAAAAATTAAATCCTCACGATCAACATTTTTTATTTCGTTATATGCTTTTTTCACCACAATATGACTGTAACCTCTTGTTCGTAATCTCTCACGTAATTCATTGTCTCGTTTTATAAAAATACTCCAAATTGTTGAGGGGAGGTGGGAGCTGGAGGCATGAAGTACACTATTCGTCGTTGTCTCTTTTCTGAACATTTCGTCTGTGGCAAATGTAGTTAGATCCATGAAAAAAAATAAAAATCTGCATTTATATCATATGTAAGTTTAAGATTTATTTGGTTGGTATTCAATTGGTTTATAAATTTAAAAAAAAGTTATTTTGTCACCTTCCCAATTGATAAATACGTCGTCAATTAATCTTAACCACATTATGATATGATCAGTATATTATTCATTTTTCAATAGTAAAGACAAACTCTCGCTCCCACCACCCCAAATATAAGTTTGCATAAGTAGGGGCACATGTTGTGCCCATCGCTGTGCCTCTAACTTGTAGGTAAAATTTATTATCAAAAGTGGAGTAATTTGTATTAAGACAAGTCCCAACAATCTTAAAATAAAGTTATTATGATCACTCTTTGTTTTGGATTCTAGAAATTGTTGAGCTGCCTTCAAGCCTTGCTGCTTACAGTAATGTTTTGTATCTTGCCAAGGACATCTGTAGTATCTTTTACACATGAGGGTAGAGTTAAGACAAATTCTCTCAGATGTTTATCAACATATATACAGACCCTAAGTAGCTTTGAAAAAGTGCCTAGTACCGGCATGAAACGCGTCAGCTGGGTCTGCCTTTTCTCCACACTACCTGCGGAAATTATCAGATTCCTGTTGGTCCAAACCTCACTTGAAGAACCGGAACGTGAGTTGCTGTAACTTCGTTGACAGAGAGACATCATAACAAGTTGCTCTCGTTTGCGCTAACAATGAAGGACCAGATAACAAGGAACGGAAGAAGCAGGTTTGTGTCTTGGAGTCTACGTTGAATTATAACTGTAAGCAGAGTTATAATTTCTATCTGGATATTATTGAAGTCAGCTATGACATTGGTTATATAGAGGTAGCCGGACAGTGACTGTGCCATACAAGCCCGATTATCACTTGGAGTAATTCAATTGTGGCCACTGGTGAATATTTTTACACATATTAACCAACATGCGAGCCGATTATGGTTTATAATCTGAGTTATTTTTGAATGGATTTATCCTTGAGCTGTCGGGGAAAGCTCTCTACCTTTACACGGTGAACACTCACTGACTACGGCTGGCCAAATTTATTACCTCAGTACTGAAGGTCTCTTTTTTCATATACCAGTCACGATATATTTGACAATACATTACCAAGTTGGTGATGAATTTTTATATTGTATTTTAGAATATATGTGTATATGTGTACGTGGGGGTATATTTTTATGCATACATATGCATGTATCTTTGGCTGATGAATAAACATTGCATTTTATAATTTTCAGATTTCCTCCTTTCTTTCTTTGAGAGAAACTCCAGTAATATACACAGGTTGAAGGTTTTCCACAGCGCAACCAATTTTTTGTCCAACATATATACTCGCCTTCTCTGTTAGGTTCCCCAAACCAGAGACTATTGATCTCCCAGGTGGTTTCTTTTCATTCTTATGAACTTAGGGACCAACTTTGTTACATGTCATTTGTGTTTAAGGTTGCACCCCAGATACAAGTGAAAATAGAGGATTTTTTTCCCATGATAATTACACAGACTGTATAATTGTCCCACAGTTGGTGCGATAGAAAACATTTTCTTTTTTCTATAATATATTGTGTGCCCTTTGAAATTTTGTAGTATGTGTGCAGGCCACCTTCGTCTCCCAGCATCCTCATTTATTTATATAGTGACAACAAATTTGATAGAATTGAATAGATTGAAAAATAGAAAAGAATAGCTTTTTAGGGTGTGCTACTGCGTGCTGACCTCTCACAAACAGCCTTCTTTAACTATACATTTCACTGAATGATCCTTATAAAATAGACAATTATTGAAAAATAGAAAAGATTACAATATATAGCTTTCTTGGGGTGTGTAACTGCTGCTGAATCTCACACGCAAACACACAGTTTTCTTCTAATTTATTTCTCTTGTCACTGCCCCACACAAGATTATTGTCACTAGAAAAAACTTTCAAGCTTAAAAGAAAGAAATCTGTTTGTTTTTTGGATTCTGCTGCTAATAGTCTGACAGCAAAAGCACTGTTTATCTCAAAGAATATATTTAGTTATTTCAGAATGGTCTATCTAACTCAGTCTGTATATACTGACTATGACTATTAGATATATGCAATGCGATGCATTAACAACAACCAGTAGCCACTAGTCTGTGTAAAGTCTATTTAAGATTGAAATTAATAGCAATTGTTCTGTACAGAACTGCTTTACAATAATGACAGGATTTGACTGCTTTCCTATGTCCCTGGTTCAACCTGAGCACTATTTTATAAGCAGAGCACCGCAGCTAACCTCCTCCTTGTTAGTGAAGGACTATATATATATATATATATATATATATATATATATATATATATACAAGTTAACCCGTGCATGATACTCATGCATTTTTTTGTCAAATAATGTCAGTATATGTCAGTATACCAAATTTCAGGTCATTCGGATGAGCCCTTTCTGAGAAAATAGTTTTTTCCACAGACACACACACACTAACACACTAACACACTAACACACGGCGCTACACATGCAGGGGCGGATCTAGAAAATGTTTGTTCCCCAGGGGGATGTTAGGGCGGGGCGATTTAGGCCCCGCCCCCTTTCCGACTTCTGAGGCTGCACAGTATGTGCAGGTCCGCTCGGCAGTGACAGGCAGGGACAGTGTGCTGCCCGGCTGCTCTGATTGTGTTTAAAACACAGCAGCACACCGTCACTGCCAAACGGACCTGCACATACTGGGCAGCCGTCGGCAGCAAACCCCTGCTAGGGGGGGGGGCAATTGCCCCGATCGCACCCCCCTGGATCCGCCACTGTACACATGTGTGTTCATGAGGTAAAATTACCTCACGAAAATGAGTTTGACCCCATAACTCGTCAATAATGTCAGTATACCAAATTTCAGCCCTTTTTGAGGTTTTTTCTCAACACACACTAAGAATTTAGTAGGTCAGTTAACCCCGTGCATGATACTCATGCATTCTAGTCCAATCAAGCTACTTAAGGTGTTAAAAACTCCCCACTGTCACCCCCGGCAACCACCAACCACTCCCAACTGTCACTTCTCCTTCAAGAAATATATAGGTCAGTGTATAACTCTGCCCAGCAGGTGGCGCTGCAGCTTGTTTTTTTTTTCACAGACAGACTAACACACGCCACTAGACATTTATATTATAGATATATATTGTGTGCGTTTTGCAAAGACATATTGACGGAAATGATATATTGACGGATCTCTGATATATATATACTGGTATATATATATATATATATATATAATGCCTTGTATTGAACCCAAATGCGAACCTGAGACTTTGTGTTGTGCAATGAGATATTTGCATATGCTTCAAGAGGAGGGGGGAGATTTAGGAGAGCATTCCAGGTTCAGTCGGTGGCTGCACAGCATTTGCGCAGTCGCACAGATACGTGACGCAGGAGCAGCCTCCATGTACACTGAGAACCTGATAACCCGTGTTGTGGGAGAGAAATGAAAAAGTCCAGTCACAGCCCCCAATAATAATGCAGCCTTTGGAGACAGACATTTCTGTGCAGCTATTAGTGGTGTATTACGGTCAGAACGAGGAGAGGCAGCAGAAGCCGGAGACACGAAACGTCAACCAGTCACTGTAGAAATCTTAAGTGACCATAACCGTCCTTCACCGTGTATCCTAACTAAGCATCCTTCCTCTGCTCGGTTTAGAGAAGGCTCTTTCTATCATTTACACGGGCATATATGAAACCAAGTAATTAAGAGTATAATTAGAATTTAGCACTTTTTTTCGGCTGGTGTTTATTAGAACTAAAGTGATTCAAATAACCAGTTTCATTTTTGTTTAGTGATTTAGAACAACTATACTGGCTGCTGCCGTGTGTTAAATAGTCTTTGAATCCCTATGTTTATTTTGTTAATTGGTTGTGTTGTTTTGTTATTATTGGTTCAGTGTTAACAGTTAAGTGGTATAGCAGATGGACCCCAAATGTGGACGATAGTTCAGCCATGTTTGTTATATTGATTGAAGAGTGTAATGTTATTATAAATGTATCAAATTAAATATGCTTTACTCAGTATTATTAAAGAAATTGTTAACAGGAAGAAAAACAGGAACTATCCCAGATGTCCCAAGGACCAGGTTACTTGTGAAGTTAAGACTGACCGCAGAACAGAGATGGTCCAGGAATATGTTGTTAAGCTGGGAAACACAAGTTATATGTGTAAGGTGTATGATGGCTAAGTGTCAGTCCGCTCATGTTGTAACCCTGTTGATGTTTGCAATTCTGCACAGCAACGTATAGTGTATAAAGTGTATAAAACCTTAGCTGATAATCAGAAACATCTCGATATACATTAGAGAAACATCAGAAACTTCTGAGTTGCCTGTTTTGAAGATCTAAGCTGTAATTCTCACTTCTTGTATGGCTTTGTTTTGTGAATCTTGGAATAAAGGTGTGAAAAGACCACTGACTGCACCTATGGGAGGCGGATCCAGGTATCCAGCTGTCAAACACCTTGTTCTTTAATGTATGATGAAGTATTCCGCACATAAGGAATTTCATATTATTTAACAATACACTGAGCTGTTCTTTATGGTTTTACTAGAAAAGTCCCAATAAAATCTTTATGTATTTATGTATGTATTTTTATATATATATATATATATATATATATATATATATATGTACACCATTTTATGTATATATATATTACTGTTACTAGTTAGCCAATGTCTGTAGGAGTGGGATTACCCATAGTGTGACCAATGTAAATTCACTGTGACCAAGAGGCTGATAAATCACCTATCACCATTACATTATATTACACTACCGCTATGGGATCTATTATATAAAATACATGGGACTATGCTTCAGGAAGAAGGTTTTTTTTTCTATATTGTGAAGCACTTTGCCTTAAATATACTGAAATATAAATAGACCCCGGTCTTTCCAGTTACTACCCCCGGCATTCCTCTCCTCCTGACAGTAGTGAAGCAGAGCTCCTCACAGTAACAGAAGGAGACACTTTCTGATCATGTCTGTGTGCATGACATTATCACCAAATAGCAGCAATTATTTATAGTCTTCCTTTCTGATTTTCTTTATTATCTGGTTAATGGTTTTCCAGGTAAAATAACCTTTAACTCTACCTGTATTCATAGTGATTAACTAGTAGTCATGTGACCCTTCCTTCCATTCTTATTTCCATCTGGTATTTTTGCAGAATAAACCACTTTCCCAGAATTCCTAAAATGAGATAACTCCAAAGAGTATTGCGGCATGGGGACAGCTCATGTCCTGCTGAACCACTGATTGGTTATAAACAAACCTCCTCCGTATATCAGCTGGCAGTCTGTATCCGTGGTACTCAGGGCCTCCAATAGGACTCCAGGGCCCCTGTGCGTGTGCTACTTATGGGCACACCCTAGTCTTGACTTATGGGGGGTGACCATACAGACCAGCAGGAAGCTATTCGTTCTCCCAGTCACTATCCAAAATCAGGCCCTGATGGGACCGGAGTCCTATCCGTCCTCTCACAATCATCACCTCCCCATGCTCCCCGAACTCCATTGATAACCAACTAGTTACCTAGTTATACCTAATTTGATCATTGTGTATGAGTGTGTGCAGCATAATATAAACAAGAATCACACAGAGTTTATTTTCAAATATTTTTTTTATTTAACAATATGCAGAAATGCAATTGAAATATTGCTGATGTTTTATTTTAAATTAAAACATACATTTGTTATTCTGCATAAAATAGGAACATATGTTTGAACATTGTCCTATGTCTTTTACACACTTGTTCTATAAGAGAACCATGATAGCGGATACCCCTGGACTCACGAAGAGTCATCCTTCAGCGCTCAGGAGAGGAAAAACCCCCTGTGGAGGAAACCTCTGGGGAACCATGGCTGCGAGGACTGCCCTTCCCTCTGGGCATTAAGGGGCTGCAGAGATAACAGGTAAGGTTGAAATGTTTGTTGGTCCATACAGGTGAAATTCATTAGTATTTCTGGTAATAATATCCATTGTTCTGGTCCTGTTTGAGCTCTTGGTGATCTGGCTTCAGAGTCAGGGCCGGATTAAGGGGGGGGGGCACAGGGTGCAAGTGCTCCGGGCCCCCCTCTCTCAGGGGGCCCCCCGGACCAGGTGTGGTTTGCTGCCCCCAAATGTCTGAATACAGGGGCAGCACAGGGTTCCGAGTTTAAGTGCTCTGTCGGCACTATCAGCACAGGTAAGCTTTTGCTTTTTTTTTTTTTTTTGAGCATTCAGGGCTTCCGTACCTGCCGTGTAGATGACAGTGTGAGGAGGAGCAGAGAAGAGCTGTCCTGCCTGTCAGGCATTAGGTAAGTTAAGATCTGGGGGGGGGGATTGAATGTGTTTGTGAGAATGAGTACAGTATATTGTGTGTGTGTGTGTGTGTGTGTGTGTGTGTGTGTGTGTGTGTGTGTGTGTGTGTGTGTGTGTGTGTGTGTGTGTGTGTGTGTGTGTGTGTAGGCAGTGTATATATATATATATATATTTATTCTGTGTGTGTGTGTGTGTGTGTGTAGGCAGTGTATATATATATATATATTCTGTGTGTGTATGTGTAGGCAGTGTATATATATATATATATATTCTGTGTGTGTATGTGTAGGCAGTGTATATATATATATATATATATCATACTTGCCAACTCTCCCGGAATGTCCGGGAGACTCCCGCATTTTGCGAGAGTCTCCCGGGCTCCCGGGCGAGTGTGGCAATCTCCCGCATCTGGATAATTCTGCCCACTTCCTAGTGAAGTGGGCAGAATTAAGTCCCAAACGCCCCCCGCTGTGTGTTTGTGTGTAGGCAGTGTATATATATATATATATTCTGTGTGTGTTTGTGTGTAGGCAGTGTATATATATATATATATTCTGTGTGTGTATGTGTAGGCAGTGTATATATATATATATTTATATATTCTGTGTGTGTGTGTGTAGGCAGTGTATATATGTATTTATATATTCTGTGTGTGTGTGTGTAGGCAGTTAGTATATATATATATTTATATATTCTGTGTGTTTGTGTGTAGGCAGTGTATATATATATATATATATATATATATATTCTGTGTGTGTGTGTGTGTGTGTGTGTGTAGGCAGTGTATATATGTATTTATATATTCTGTGTGTGTGTGTGTAGGCAGTTAGTATATATATATATTTATATATTCTGTGTGTGTGTGTGTAGGCAGTGTATATATGTATTTATATATTCTGTGTGTGTAGGCAGTGTATATATATATTTATATATTCTGTGTGTGTGTAGGCAGTGTATATATATATATTTATATATTCTGTGTGTGTGTGTGTGTGTGTGTGTAGGCAGTGTATATATATTGTTTGTGTGTGGCAGTGTATAAACTATAGTATGTGAGTGTGCGTTGGGGCAGTATGTTAATATATGTAAGGGAAGGGGGGGTCTTAATATATTGTGGGAGGTAGGCTATTTAATGGTGGAGTGCAGGTGAGGGCTAATTATTTAATAAGTGCTATTTTATTTGTGGGGTGATGGTGGGGCAATTTAATTTAATATTGGGTCCTGTTAATTTAAGATGAGGTGGTTTGGGGCTATTAATTGAATATGGGACTGATTTTGGGGAGGAGGGCTATTATTTATTAATTGTAGTTGTAAATATGAATTATTTAATGCCGGTGATAGTTGTGGGAAATGGTTATATTAAACTTAAATGCTATTTAATTTATTGTCAGGCTGTTTGGTGGGGAGGGAAATAAATTTATTTATTAAATGTGTGCACTATTAATTTAATGTCAGGGCTGCTTGGGGAAAATAGTTCTATTATTAAATTCGAATAGTATTAACTTTATTCAATCTTAAATTTGCGGCTAGTTGCAGGGAGGGAGGCCTAATTATTAAAGGGGGTGCTATTTATTTATTAACAGGTACCTTTTTACCTTTTTTTTTTTCAAAATAGGGCCCCGACATCCCAGAATCTACACGAGCAGCAACTGAGCTTAAGACACCAGCAGCCGCAGGTGGTGAAAGTGAGAAGAGCAGGTAGGAGAGAGCAGGACCATCTTCCAACTGACCTCAATATGGTGGAACAGTCCAGAATGTGGGGGACTGTCTCACTTAGTCAGGACTTGGTCTGACTACAAGGACAGTTGGGAGGTATGTCCTGCTTCACACTGTTATGCTGTGATGGCAGAGCTGCGTGCAACTAACAGTAGTGCACACAGCATTGCCTGTTTATTTTTCTAAAATGAAGACCATATTACACAATAGGGGGCCCCCCTGTCTTAAGTGCCCCGGGCCCCCCAGAACCTTAATCCAGCTCTGTTCAGAGTTACTCTTCTTAAAGATCCAGTGGAAGGCGAAAAACCCCTCAGAGAAATTTCATTTTTCTCAAAGAGGGAAAAATAATTCCTTCCTGACTCCATGTATGGAAATCGATTTTCATCCTGGATCATATATAGCTTTGTAGAAAAATAAAAGGGAGGGAGCCCTGCTCCTAGGAGCTTACAATCTAATGAGATGAATCCTGCCCACTAGGGGTTACTTTTTGATTCATCTATACAGAACAGGGGAGGGAGCCCTGCTCCTAGGAGCTTACAATCTAAGAGGATGAATCTTGCCCACTTGGGATTACTTTTTGATTCATCTATACAGAACAGGGGAGGGATCCCTGCTCCTAGGAGCTTACAATCTAATGAGATGAATCCTGCCCACTAGGGCTTACAATATGATTCATCTATTCAGAATAGGGGAGGGAGCCCTACTCCTAGGAGCTTACAATCTAATGAGATGAATCCTGCCCACTAGGGCTTACAATTTGATTCATCTATACAGAACAGGGGAGGGAGCCCTGCTCCTAGGAGCTCACAATCTAATGAGATGAATCCTGCCCACTAGGGGATTACAATATGATTCATCTATACAGAACAGGGGAGGAAGCCCCCGCTCCTAGGAGCTTACAATCTAATGAGATGAATCCTGCCCACTAGGGCTTACAATATGATTCATTTATACAGAACAGGGGAGAGAGCCCTGCTCCTAGGAGCTTACAATCTAATGAGATGAATCCTGCCCACTAGGGATTACTATTTGATTCATCTATACAGAACAGGGGAGGAAGCCCTGCTCCTAGGAGCTTACAATCTAATGAGATGAATCCCGCCCACTAGGGCTTACAATATGATTCATCTATACAGAACAGGGGAGAGAGCCCTGCTCCTAGGAGCTCACAATCTAATGAGATGAATCCTGCCCACTAGGGCTTACAATATGATTCATCTATACAGAACAGGGGAGAGAGCCCTGCTCCTAGGAGCTTACAATCTAATGAGATGAATCCTGCCCACTAGGGATTACTATTTAATTCATCTATACAGAACAGGGGAGGGAGCCTATACAGATACAATGAATGCTTCTCACTTACCTCTGCCTTAGCGATGACAGAATAACATCCATCTATTAGATGGATGTTACTGGATACAATGTGATTGGATCTTGCCTGTAGGGCTCACACAATCCTGCATCGAAGAGAGCAGGGGATCCCACGCAGTAACTGTTATAACAACAAGTTACTTGAGCAACCCTGATCTTCATTCTCTTCGCTGGTATCAGTGATCCTCGGCGTCACCCTCCCAACTGACTTCCTGATTGACTGACTGCAGCAGGTTCTGGTCCTTTATATACAGTCTCATGAACATTCCATCATAGTGGTCTCCATGGAAACTATGTCACCTGCTCTGATGTCATAATAGGCTCTGACCTCATGTTACTGATAAGTGATGAAAGTATAACCAGAGGTGGTGGAGGGTGTAAGCCTAAAATATAACTACAGAGATCACATTCATGTCATGTCTACATCAGGTCTATGAGTGGATGGAAGGTTTGTGGCCCCCGTGGCCCTTTCTTACTGTGTTACCCCTTCCCCAGATTGGTCTCAGAGATCCATGGCCCAAACCTCCACCACATTCCATGTGTATAATACTATAAATCATCTATTCTGCCGCTAGTAACAATGTACCTGTTCCTCCATCCTATCAGAATTACAGTCTCCATCCTATTAGAATATACAAATGAAACAAAAGAGTCATTTCTGTTATTTTGCTCTTATATAGTCTTATGTGACATTTCCACTAATCCGGTCTGCAGATAATTAAAATAACTGTACAATTTACCCTTAATTTAAAGAAGTTTAACAGATATAAGAAGAGGAAATATACTAGTATATAAAATCTGACTTGCATGACCTCAAATACCCAACAAAAGAATATATATCTAGTACCACTGTTTAAAACACCATAAATAAAACAACATTTATAAATTGCAAATATTTCAAATAAATAATTTTGTTCTACATATTCAGATTAATAATTTATTAAGTAAAAAATAAATGTAAATAATGAACTGCCCATAACTGAATCTGGAATATCATTAGTCACAAGGATCTCTATGGTCCCTGGAAGTTATAAATGTGATCCCTGCTCCCTCTATGTTGTGCAGAGATGTTAGACGTTGTGCACACATTATGGGGCTTGTGTACAGCCTGACATAGGCGTCTGTCAGACAGGAAATATGGATCTTTGTACTGCGCATGAGCAAAAGATGCAGAAGTGCAAGTTCTCATGTAGAGTGTGGCGCATCTTACACTTAGGTTAACTTGCACTGAACCATAGCAACCAATCAGCAATTAGCTTTTATGTGTCTAGTCCAAGTTAGAGAATCAAGGAAAACGTCTGGTGGTTAGTTACGGTCTAGACCAAATTTTGCATCTAAATGTGATATCAGTAAATGAGATGTGGGATGGACTTTTACACAAAAAAGTCAACGTGCAGTGTACAAATTTGAAATCTCATAAGAACAGGGCCTGATTATCCAATAGGCTGACTAGGCTGCAAAATAGGGGCATAAAAATTTGAGGGGTGCAAAATTGTGACAGGGAGAGGTATAAACTGAAATGCATTTAAAAAAAAATAAGAGAATAGTTGTTCTCCAAATTAAAAAGAAACATTAAAGAAGAATGTATTACGGTTTTAATCTTGGTGTATTCCCATGGAGAAGGCTGAAGACAATGAGTCATCCTTGAGCGGGCGCTGGAGGATAAGCGAGTAGGACAGACAAGGACGGCGACAGGCGCAGGTGTGACAGTCCCCCCTTCATATCTTCACCCTCAGTAGCGCTTGTTCATGCCGAAATCAGCGACAAAGATTACTGTGACCCATTTCATAAGCCAAGTGTGCCTGAGGTTTGTTAACAGGGGAACATAAACATTGGTTGGGGAGGGAGGGGGTGAAGGAAACCAGATTTTAAATTAGGGATGAGTTAGCCGTTACCTGCTGCGTATTGGCCTGGTGTGGAAGGTGGTCGCTATGAGCAAATTAGCCTAGACCAGCCTGATCCCTAAATCAGTTCCTGCTTAAGAATTAACTCTCCTACTATCCTCCAGCAACGAGGGGTGAGCCAGCTCTATGGTTCAGCTAGGAAGGGGGGTTCTGTGAGGAGATCCCCCCCTCTTTGGGTATGTTTAATTATAGAGAGGGGGTCCAAGATAGACAACTCCTTTAATTAACAGGTAGTTGAATTACAAGGACAGACAACTTCACACAACCTAGTTACATCTGTCCTCTGCAACCTGCCATATTTTGCTCCACGTTTGGTTGTCACTCTGCGATCCTCCAGTTTTACTTTAGATCGAGTCAGGCGTCCCCCTACAGGGGTTTAGGACCTATGATCTACGACCTGCCTTCTCCAACTGGGATAACACAATCTTTCAGCGGGACTATATGGTGGTCAGAAATAGTCAAATAGTGCAGCATGCCGCTCTAACTCTTCAGCCCCCCAGAGAACAACACCTCCCCACACACATTACAGACCCCTTGCACTGTAATATCCTACCCAGCTGCCCCCCTCACCTGCCTCCAGCCATTGCTCGGGATTACCCCCCTCCTGATGTGTTCCTGCTTTTATTTTCACATAAACCCCCTTCACAAGTCCCCGCAACCTCGGCTGCAATAAAACCCCCACCTGCTAATATAGGGGGCACCAGCACATCCTTTGCCCCCCCATTGGCTTAGCTTTCAAGGCCCACCTACTCTTTGCCATATGTCTCAATTCACCCAGAACTTCCAGAATAATTGGCCCTTTCCTCCGGCCGCTTTGCGGTAGTCTAGCAACCCGGTGGCGAATTATAGCTGGTCTTTGCCTTACCCCTCTCCGGAAGTGGGCCCTTCCACTGGTGATACTGTCTGGTCAGCCCGGTATCCATCACCCACTACACCCACTCATAGCCCAGGCCATCTTTTCCCAGAGCAGGCCGATATTCATTGTCAGACACGAGGTACAAAAACACTCCGTCCCAAAACCATCCCTATAGAAGCTTGTACCAGCCCCAGATTTAGCTGCTTAACATATCTCTTCCCAATCCGATAACTCCCCTCATTACCTCATTACCACCCACGTCACTCGCTCCTGGTTCTAACATGTCTTCTCATCCAGCACACCAGGTCCAACTTCCTACTTCAGTGGAACATGTCCCCCTTCGTTGGAGACCCCACAGACAACTGCACCAGCACAGCCCAGGCCTCCACAAACATCGTCAGAAGGCTAAGATCTGGGGACGGTCAGTCGGTCGGACCCCAACATCGCCGGTGAGTATGAGAATACTACCACTAGCACGCGCACACACTCCCAGCCCACCCATCTTCACAACCAGTGACAACTCCTCCTCTTCAACTGACGAAGGTCCCCGCAAGTTAATAAAGATACTTAACACTCACTTTGGGGGTAGTAAGGGCAATAGGTTAACACATACAGAACAAGGTCACCCGACCCAGAAAAAGGCCTCGATGGTAAAATGCAAGAATACCGCCTTCTTGTCAGGCATACGCCCTAGCATGAGGGACAGAATAAAAAAAGGTTTTTATGTGGACATGTTCGACCTGACTAATACGGCCCAAAAAGAACTAGCAGCAGCAGAGGCCAAAGGGGGAATAGGGATCGAAACATACAAAAACGTCCCTAACTGATTACAGGGCTACTGAGTTTTCTTGGCTTGCTACTTAGAGACGGGACTTGAGGCGATTATTGACATTTGGAAATATTTACACCTCACAAATGAAATGTTCATTTGCTATCGCCCAGGAACGTGGCGAGTATACAATGAGAAGGTTCCAGAAAAAGTTAGTGGACTACCTGACATTCTAATGGCGTACAAGGACGTAGAAATTTGGATGGAGCCCAAGCCTTACCCCGGGTCATACGGTTCAGTCAACACGGTTTTCCCCATTAGGGAGACGCAGTGCTCCTCCTATAAAAACAGATGCTTCGAATACAATAATTCTTCATGCGGCAGAGGCAAAGTCTCCAAATATCTCCATATATGCTCCAACTGTAGGGGTGCCCACCCGTTAAAAACTGCACCAGACATACTACCGGTGCAGGGAGAGAGAGCGGTATAATACGGAAGGCGATGTGTAAAGCTTTCTCCCCCATTGGTTCGTACTCAAAAATAATTACTTTTCTTTTGGAAAAAGACATATACCTGCAGTGTATGGGAAGTGCCATGAGTAGTAAGATGTCATCTCAGTATGCTAATCTTTTCATGGCTAAACTAGAGGAGGAATTCTTATCAACTTGCACAAGGAAACCTCCAGCATACTGCCGTTATATTGATGATCTGCTACTAATCTGGACGGGCTCTGAAGATGAGCTGCTGACTTTCCATTAAAACTTCAACAAGTTTCCCCCAACCATTGGACTCACTCTTAACTACTCACAATCTCAGATACATTTCCTGGACATGACCCTATACAATAAAAACAATATTATACAAACATCAGTCTATCCTAAACCTACAGGCTGCCCAGCATATGTGAGATGGAAGAGCTTTCACCGAAGACACATAAAGAAGTCCATCATTTACAGCCAAGCTCTGAGATATATTCGGATTTGTTCAGACAGTGAAGACAGAAAAGAACACCTGTTATCACTGAGGAATACATTCCTACAACAAGGATACCATCCAATAGTTACAAACAGAAGGAGGACAACAGCAGGGTGCCCCTAGTGGTCACTTACAATCCCCACATGAATATCTTGGGAAAAATTGCTGCTGACCTTCAACCCTTATTTCAGAAAGACAATAGACTGAAGGAAATATTCCCAGATTTACCTCTCATTCCAAAATGAATTTACACAGACTCACAATTAAGAAGACTCTAGACACCCCTGTTGGTAAACACTTCTCTGGACCAGGACACAGTATGACAGATTTAAAAGTCTTAATACTAAAAGTTTTTTTTAAAAATGACAGGGAGAGAAAAGTCTGGGAATTCAAACTGATAAGAAAATTCCAGTAATTGACTCAATGACTCAACATAACATCTATATTTATGACCCACTACATGGACACACTTCACACCCCACAGAAGAGTGACTCCAGACCTCTGAACTCATAGGACTTTTACTCTTCCATCCCTAATGAAAAGCTTATTTTTATTACTTATCTTAATGTCTGCTTCTGCCCCCCCCCCCCCCCCTCTTCTCCTTTCTATTGGAGTCCCACAAGGATCTGTCCTTGGCCTTCTGCTCTTCTATCTCTACACCATCTCTCTGGGTAAACTCATTTAATCATTTGGCCTCCAATACCACCTGTAAGGGACAGTTTCAATTTTATTTTATTTTTTTAATTGCATGTATATTGTATATATTTGCTATGTGAATTAAATCTTTATTATCAGTTCAGCATCGTGTTTGATCTCAATCAGTTTCAGTGCTGTCTTAGTCTTTCCAATTGTATACATTCCATAGTTATATACATGGGTCTTGGGGACCACCTCTGCTGCATGTCTCAGGCAGTCCCCTCTACCCCAGGGTTGAACGAAGCTTACACCGGGGGAATGATTTTTCCTCCCTCCCTCCCCATAAATATATGAGTCCCCTGGTTTGATTCAGAAGTGCAGCATTATGGCACAGAGCATATAAGTAAAACAAGGTAATGAAAGCCATGTTCTTGGCCACCGATGAGTACTCTGGCCAGATCAGGCTGCAGCCTGGGGCGCTGGGACCTGGAGGTGCTAAGACCTGGGGGGCGCTGGGACCTGTGGGGTGCTAAGACCTGGGGGGGCAGCATTTAAGATTTTTTACACTTTTTTTACTATATATATATATATATATATATATATATAAAAAACCTCTAAATTTGTAATTATTACAGATACCAGTGCCCCTTAACAGGTAATTATTCATGTGTACAAACATCCGCACTACAGCGCCACACCAGATTTGCGCAATTGCACATGGATTAACTTGACAAGATGGGGACATTTGTTGAGAAGCAGAAATTTCCACCGGAGCAGAGATGGGAGGAACGAGGACGCTTTTTGTAAAGCATGAAGTAGGCGAACCGGTGAGATTAGTTATGTGGATCAGTGCAAAGTGATATTAAACAATGAGTAATAAGTAATATAATAAGTCTGCACAACCTTATTGAAATTGCAGTCATTTGTGGCTCATGTCAGACCTTTCCCCACCTTTAATGTGCCCGGCAAGCGCTAAAATGGGGAAGAAAATTGATTATTTTTTTTTAGAAAAAGAAATGAAAATAAAAAACCCACAAAACCCCAGTTGCATAAGTGTGCACATCCTTCTATAATGGGCTGTAGCTGTATTCAGAGTTTGAAAAAAACAAAAACAAAATTATGTTCAAAAGTAATTATCGTGCATCTGCCAGCAATGAAAGTGATTATTATTATTATTATTAATATTTATTTATAAGGCGCCACAAGGCATCCGCAGCGCCGTACAGAGACAAACAAAATTACAATACAATGGGAGACAGCACAGTACAGTAAACACAGCAACTCAGTAAGCTCAATGCACAGCTAGAGAGGGCGGGGAAGGGGGAGGGAGGATCCGCAAACGACGGGGCCCAAGAAGGAGGGCGCGGAAGACAGGGAGACCCCCAGGGGGGAGGAGGGAGCGAGAGTGGACGTGGGGTGGAGGACCCTCGAGGAGGAGGGCTAAGTAGCTGGAGAGCAGAGTTAGAAGTGGTGGAAACAGGAGGAGAGATGGCCCTGCTCAGAGGAGCGTACAATCTAAGGGGAGGGGTGGACAGACAGAGAGACGCAGGGGAGAGAGGGAGAGTAGGGGGACGGAGGCAGAAGATAAGGTAGGAAGTTAAGTGGGAGACAGAAAGGCTTTAAGAAAAAGGTGGGTTTTTAGGGCCCGTTTGAAACTGATTAGGGGAAGTTCTGATGGAGGGAGGGAGCTTGTTCCAGTGGAGGGGGGCAGCGCGGGCGAAGTCTTGGATACGCGCGTGGGAGGAGGTTATAAGGGGGGAAGAGAGGCGACGGTCAGAGGCAGAACGGAGAGGGCGGGATGGAGCATGAATAGAGAGGAGGGTGGAGATGTAGGGCGCAGTGGAGTTGGCGAGGGCCTTGTAGGTGAGTGTGAGGAGCTTAAAGAGGATTCTGAAGGGGAATGGGAGCCAGTGAAGGGCTAGGTAGAGGGGGGAGACAAAAGAGGAGCGGCGAGAGAGGAAAATAAGCCTAGCTGCAGCATTAAGGACGGAACGAAGGGGATCGAGATGAGAGTGGGGGAGGCCAGTGAGGAGGAGGTTGCAGTAGTCCAGGCGGGAGATGATCAGAGAGTGGATAAGGCATTTGGTGGCATCTTGGGAGAGGAAGGGCCGGATGCGAGCGATGTTGCACAGCTGGAAGCGGCAGGATTTAGCAATAGAGAGGATGTGGGGGCCAAAGGAGAGAGAGGAGTCGAGGATGACACCAAGGCAGCGAAGTTGGGGGACAGGGGAGATAGAGGTGTTGTCGACAGTGATGGAGAGGTCAGAAGGGGATGGGGTATGAGAGGGAGGAAAAACTATGAGCTCAGTTTTGGCAAGGTTAAGTTTGAGGAATCGAGAGGACATCCAGGAGGAGATGGCAGGCGGACACCCTAGAGAGGAGGGAGGGAGAGAGATCAGGAGAGGAGAGGTATAGTTGAGTGTCGTCAGCGTAAAGGTGGTAGCTGATGCCGAAGGAGCTGATGAGTTCACCCAGGGAGGAGGTGTATAGAGAGAAGAGTAAGGGTCCCAGAACAGAGCCCTGAGGGACCCCGACTGGAAGGGTGGATGGGGGGGAGAGAGACCCAGAGGTGGTGACAGAGAAGGAACGGTGAGTAAGATAAGAGGTGAACCAGGACAGGACTGGGCCGGAGAGGCCGAAAGACTGGAGGGTGTGAAGTGGCCCCTGGCTTTAGCAGAGAGGAGGTCATTGGTGACTTTAGCCAGGGCAGTTTCAGTGGAGTGGAGGGGGCGGAAACCAGACTGGAGAGGATCAAGGAGGGAGTATTCAGAAAGGTAGGAGGTGAGACGGCTGCAGACGAGCCTCTCGAGAATTTTGGAGGCAAAAGGGAGAAGAGATATGGGGCGATAGTTCGAGAGAGAAGTGGGGTCGAGATTAGGTTTCTTAAGAATGGGGGATACGAGAGCATGTTTGAAGGAGGAGGGGAAGATGCCAGTGGAGAGGGAGAGATTAAAAAGGTGAGCGAGGTGGGAGCAGGTGGTGGGGAAAAGGGAGCGAAGAAGGTGGGAGGGGATGGGATCCAGGGGACAGGTAGTGGGGGGGGAGGATGAAATGAGAGAGTGGACTTCCTCGCCGGTGGTGGGACGGAAGGAGTGGAGGGGAAGGTGGTTGGGGGGGAGGACAGAAGAGTGGGAGGGGTAGAAAAGAGAGTGGAGGAGATTTCAAGTCGGATGGCCTCGATTTTAGAGGAGAAGAAGGAGGCGAAATCGGAGGCAGTCAGGGAGGAGGGAGGGGGCCAAGAGAGTGCTGAAGGTGGCAAAGAGGCGGCGGGGGTTAGAGGACTGGGAAGAGATGAGGGATTTAAAGAAAGATTGTTTAGCGAGTGAGGGCAGAGCTGTAGGATGAAAGGATGAATTTAAAGTGGAGGAAGTCAGCCAGGGAGCGAGATTTTCTCCAGTGACGTTCGGCGGAACGGGAGCATTTTTGGAGGAAGCGGGTAAATTTGGAGTGCCAGGGTTGGGGTTTGGAGCAGCGGGGGTGGACGGAGTGGGCAGGGGCGACCGCGTCCAGAGCGGAGGTGAGGGTGTGATTGTAGAGGGAGACCGCCTGGTTGGGGCAGGCCTGGGAGGAAAGGGGAGAAAGAAGGGTATCGAGAGAGGAGGACAGAGAGGCAGGGTCAAGAGCGTCGAGGTTGCGTATGGACAGAGTAGGTTTGGGCAGGGGGAGGGGAGCAGGAGAAGAGGAGAGAGAGAAGGAGAGGAGATGGTGGTCGGATAGAGGAAAGGGAGAGATGGAGAAGTCGGAGAGATTACATAGGTAGGAGAAGACAAGATCAAGGGAGTGACCAAGGCAGTGGGTAGAGGAGGAGGTCCATTGGGTGAGACCAAGGGAGGAAGAGAGGGTGAGCAGTTTGCTGGAAGCAGGGTAGGTGGGGTTGTCGATGGGGATGTTAAAGTCACCGAGAATGATCGAGGGGAGATCGGAGGAGAGGTAGTGAGGAAGCCAGCTAGCAAAGTTGTCAAGGAAGAGGGAGGTGGGGCCAGGGGGGCGGTAGATGACAGTGACGCGGAGATGGATGGGGTAGAAGAGGCGGATGGAGTGAGCTTCAAAAGAGGAGAAGGAGAGGGAGGGTTCAGGGGGAATGACACGAAAAGTACAGGTGGAGGAGAGGAGGAGGCCAACTCCACCGCTTGGGCGGGCACCAGGCCTGGCGGAGTGGGTGAAGGAGAGGCCACCATAGGAGAGGGCAGCGGGGGAAGTAGTATCAGAATCGGAGAGCCAGGTTTCAGTAACGGCAAGCAGGTTAAAGGAGTTGGATAGAAAGAGGTCGTGGATAGCATTATGATACATAGTGATTGTGATTAAACTCAGATAAATATCAGCTCTTCCTGTAGGATATCCTTGTAGTATTCTTGGTTGCATTCTACTGGCAAAGCCATGGTTCACAAGGTACTTTCCAAACATCTACAGGGTCTCATTGTTGAAAGGTACCAGGCAGCTTGACAGGTAAGAAGCTGCCGATTGCTCTCCCTCTATGGTGCTCGTAGACTGGGTAGGTGTACTCTGAAATAAAGTCCAAATGGGGACTCTAACTAGATAAATAAATACTGTAGCAAATAAGAGAATATAGGAGGTAACAAGGGTCAAAGGACAGTTATATGATTAAACTAGAATGGACTGAAAATTCAAGGTAAGTACATGTAAGAAAATAAATCGGGTGAGCAAAAATTGCAGGTTAAAACAGAAAACAGATTGTTAAAAATAAAAAAGGTAAAGTCACAATTCAAGTAGATAAACAGCAAAAACAATAACATGTATAATACTGGGCAACTAAATGGTGAAACTAGAAAATGTAACTGTAGAAGAAAAAGAAAGAAAGATGGTCTTTTATATATGAGTCTTTTGTCAGTATACACAAAGGAAAAAGTACCAGGAAATAGGTTGTGTAACAACAACTTAGACACCATTAAATGCTACCTGAGCGGCTGCAGTCACACCTAAACAAGATTAAAACAACTACATTAAAACAGATGAAACGCCTGCTACTTATTGCAACTACTACTGTACTCTATGTGTGTCAAAGTTTCAAAGTTGTTAATAAAGTTTTAAAAAATATCTAGAAATCTAGAAGACCGGAAACTAGAAACTGACATTTGACTGAGAGGTTTGTTGATGCTGTGCATGAAGCAGCCGTATATTGGTGCTAATAAAAACTGGATGTAAGTGTGGAGGAGAGATGTAAAACACATTTACCCTGTAACAAGTGCAAATAGTAATAACTGACAAGATTCTAGACCAATCCCTCCAGAGTCCTTGATGTTGGTTCCCTTGAGCTCACGGCAGAACATACATCTATATCCATCGTGAACATAGGGAAAGAGTAAAGGAAACAACAAGCTAGTGGGGGAATGAGAGAAAAAGGTATAAACAAGGGCATCACGGTGGCTAAGTGGTTAGCACTTCTGCCTCACAGCACTGGGGTCATGAGTTCAATTCCCGACCATGGCCTTATCTGTGTGGAGCTTGTATGTTCTCCCCATGTTTGGGTGGGTTTCCTCCGGGTGCTCCGGTTTCCTCCCACACTCCAAAAACATACTGGTAGGTTAATTGGCTGCTATCAAAATTGACCCTAGTCTCTCTGTCTGTGTGTGTGTATGTATGTTAGGGAATTTAGACTGTAAGCCCCAATGGGTCAGGGACTGATGTGAATGGGTTCTCTGTACAGCGCTGCGGAATTAGTGGCTCTATATAAATAAATGGCAATAATAATATAAATAAATGGTAGTAAAACAAGGATGGAAGTGGTGAAGTATAAATGGTGTTTAGGTCACAACATCTTGAAACTTTTAGTTAGGCTCGGTACACACTACACAGTTTCCAACCGATTATCAGACTAATCACACAATAAACGTCCGTTCAGGTAGATATCACATGTGTGTAGTGTGTACACCCAGACGATGATCGATTATCATTCCAAAGCTCATCGTATTGTTTCATGTGATTTCTAAACAGGATTCAAAATCTCGTTAAACGATGGAACGATGTCGTTCCAATCCTGCAGTGTGTACACACTCACGCCCAGCAGTGTACAAAGATCTCTATGGAGTGTGCAGAGTCACAATGTTTTCAGCCGATGGTTATGACAGATGAAGATCACAGATCTGAAGGTAAATCTTGTAAAACGTGTATAGTGTGTACGCATCAATCGGCTGCTAGTCGGGACTTGCAGTCATTGGTAAAACCATTAAGGATATTGCATCGGGAGAAATTTTGTACATTGTGTACCCAGCCTTAGGTCTTGATACCCTGTTAGATCTTATGATGATGTTGGTGTTTGTTGAAGGAAAGTACTCTTATGTGCACTTTGAGCTTTGTGGAAGTCAAATAATTGGAACCACAATAATCGCATTGGACAATGTTTATTGGTAGCGATAAAACGAACATAACAGCTTCTATTAGGTCTGAGAACACTCCAATTCTGAAGATACGACTCGGGGTTCCTTGCCTGTGGATTGAAGTGCAACAGGATTGGTAGAAGGGGAGGTTATAATAGGATTACATGTAGAACAGACACACTCAGGCACACTTAACTGGTGTCATCTGTTAGATTCATAAGAGGTACCACTAGCTTGGACCACGTGACTGTCAAGTCAGGTGGATGTTCTTCGAACAGTAGCTAACTTGTCATACCATATGGGGTTTGCATATGGACCATCAGGATGAAGTGGAACAAGTCAATGTGTCATTTTGTCAAAATGTAATTTGTCACGCACTCGTATCCTGGTTAGTGAGTCCGGTTCCTGAGTTTCAACCTTCTGCAGAACATGCTGCTTTGTTATAAGAATGTCTGTTCTGGTCAAACTGGACAACAACCGCTGAGTTGCTGATGATAGACCATCTCTTGGTGTTTTTCTTACGTTGATTAGAGCTGCACAGATGTCAGTGCCATCACGTGAACATTTTGCAAGCAAGTGTTTGGCTGAGAGTACTGCTCTTTCATCCAAGCGTGGGTACAAAGGGCTGCTTATGATGTGCCTAATGTCCCATGTGCCAGTGAATTACCTGCTAGCAAACTGCCTGGCATTATGTGTGATGAGTTGTTGGGGTGTACAACGATGTGTCTCTTGGGTTTGGAAATGACTGGTGAACTGGTAAGATTAGACAAGTAATCTATCTATCTCATAGCAGCTGGAACAAGAGTCCACCAGCACAAAGTGTTCCTTAACACGCCATTCAAAGATGTCAGCAGCGGTGGCAGACCGAGGTAAGTCTGGAACATTGTGAAGGTGCACTAGTTCCTTAGGTTGATGAATTTTGAGTGCATTCCTTGGTGCACACAAACCCATTGCCCTTTCAATATCACTGCACATTCCAGCTTTACTTTGCGCAATTTTAGCTGCATTTCCACCTAAGTAATAAAATGCTTCAAACACACCGTTATGACTAAAGCCTAATGAGGATAAATAGGAAATAATATGTTGATGCTGGCATGATCTATCATAATATCAGAATTCACTTTAGGTAGAAGGGTTTCTGGCAAACTTGGGGTTAATATCTTTTGATGAAGGAAACAGACATTCTGTACTTGAAGGGACTGTTTCGGTCCTTTTTATCTGATTATTTACACAGAGACATCCTGCTGCCCAAGTACAAGCTCCACAGATTAGCTAAAATTCCTTTGGCCAGGATGAATTATACTTGGGTCAATCCAATGTCAGTATATATTCCTTATAAGAAACATAATGGATCAAAGTAATACTTCTCATAATACAAGGTTGAGATGATCTCTGTAAAAGTTTTTAACTGCTAAAATTAACAGCATACCATGTGAGAATAATATATACATGCCCCCTAATGACCCTATGGGGATTGTACATCTCTTCTAGGAATCCAGATAATGTAATTATGTTTGATATGAATATGTGCAGGAAATTATACTATGTTTAGTGGAAGTAATGCCATCTATATGCTATGTTGCAGAAGGGAGTTACGGTTTATTTTTAAGAACCCATTAAAAAAAACTGCTCTAGAACAATAGATGTTGTAAAATAGATTAGCATACTAGCTCACCTATTTGTCAGATTTGGGGGCTTTGTCTACTACTGATACCATATGTCATACATACCTTCTAAACTTCTCCAGTTTCTTCTGTTTCTGTGTTTTACTTCTGTTATATTTTAAAGAAACTGTTTTGCAATTAAATTCATGTAAATCAATTTATCACCATTTTGAATTCAATAAGCATTGTGACTTTTTGTCAAATTAAATTCAATTTAATAACATTCTGTCTTTGTGTTCTTCAAGAACTCATGTGTCAGACAGGCTTGGTTTTTATAACGCTATATTTATGCAGGAAATTGTTTGATTTACAATAAGGTTATGATTAACTGTTTTTAGAAAAGGGATTTACTGAAAACTTGCTACTAAATGTCAGCGTTGCCAGAACTTGGTGCTTAGCAGTGAGTTTGAGATTGATTTTCCAGGGATTTTTTTTAATTAACCCTTTCACGCCCACTTGCTTGGTCTGCTTGGTGTTGCTTGGTCTTGTCATGATGCACACAAAGTGACACATATAGTAAAGACAGTCCCATTGTTCTTTCTTTCTCATTATTATCTAACTGAGGCAAAAATGAGCACTATTTTAGAAGAAAAATTGAAAGCTTTAAATGAACGAAGGCAGATGTACTAAAGTGAAAGTAATTTGGACATTGCATACTCTACTCTATAAAAACAAGCCCCTCCCTATATTTTATAATTGGTTAGATACACTATCTAACAGAGCATATCTAAAGGTACCTGAATCTGAAAAGGGGACAGGATCATATGTACATGACATCGTCTGTATACATCCGGTTCCTACAACTATGAAGAATGCAATTTACCATCCCTTTAAAAATACAGTTAGGCACACTGTGCTTGAGAGTGTATCTAACCAACAACAGAATATAGGAGTCTTTTGAGTCTATTATACCTATTTCAGTTGCCACAACAAAAAATATAAAGATGGACTTATCTTTTAATGATAAAAACATTCTGTATTACCTAATATAAAATGTTCTAAATCATACATTCAAATTTTATTAAACTGTCCGAAAATCAAGTCAATAGACAGATGTCTTTGGCTTTCCCCCGTTACTCAAGGAAGGGGTGATCAGTAATTTGACTGTCACATTTTTGATTAATTGGTGAGTTTGCAAATAAAAATCTGGCACAATTCTGACCTTTCAAAGATCGCTGTTCTGCAGCTTTTCTCTAGAATGTCAATGTGTTACCAATGAATTATACTCCCAATATAATTAAAACATATTTCATTTATTCCAAGATCACCTTCCAAGAAACAAACTGTCACTAAGAAATAACTTTATTTATGGCTTGAAGCTAGAATATCCCCTTTTGGCAGGAAATAATGTCAAATTATATTCTGTGTAAATGTTTAGAACTATAGTTATTTGCAATAGCAAAGGAATAATATTGAAAATAAACTTGGAACACGGAGTAATACACTTTTAAGTTTGTTTGTATTGTAGATTATATTTGTAAGCACTCTTGGGGGTAAATGTATCAAGCTGAGCGTTTTCCGGCGGGTTTGAAAAACCAATCAGATTATAGCTATCATTTATTTAGTACATTCTACAAAATGATAAATAGAATGTGATTGGTTGCTATAGGCAACATCTCCACTTTTCAAACCCGTCGGAAAACTTTCAGCTTGATACTTTTACGTCTTGATCTCTGTAATAAAAACACTTTCCAAACACAATGCACTATGCAAACAAAAAATCAGATATGGGTAGTGCGTCGTCCTTCACCTAATCCTCAACCCGCCCTAGAGCTGGTATATAACAGGGAGGCTATAAGTGTGGTGTCGAGAGACTTCTAGTAGGACATAGTGGAAATCTAGCCCAGGTGGTCTAGCATTGGAACCATATGAGGATTTGTTGCCTGTTTTCCAACTTTTTATTTATTTACTATACTTAAACAAGGCCAGTACTGTGAAGCTACGATGGACACTGAGATCTATGGTAGATTAAGCTGGTCCCATTATCAATGTAGGTTCTGCCTCCTGCTGATCCGGACAGCTTCAAGTGTTTTTTCGTTGGTATCAACATACCGTGGACTTAGATAAGCACTGTTTTTATGCTACCTTTTGTAAGGGTCTTTACCCTTGTATAAAATAAAAATTGGCTATTTTAAAAGATTTCACAACTGGGTGGTTGTCTTCTCGATGTACATTTCCTTCACAGATAATGAAGTGATTATAAGTGAGAGCCAGAGGCGGAACAAGCAAGCTGTGGGCCCCGGTGCGAGGAGGCAAAGAAGAGGGAACCGGGGCCCTGACCCTTTGCATCGGCCATGCAGCGGGCCTCATTATCTCCATGTACCTGCTGAACCAAAGGTAGTTCCGCCACTGGTGAGAGCCGAGGATCCTGCCTGTAGTACATCTATCCAGCATTTGACAGATAAGCTTTATCTTTATTTGTACGCTGCTTTCATTTAATAGTTCCATTGATTGTACATTAATTACTATACCATGAGCGCCCTTTCTCCCTATGTGTTTTGATCCTAGATTATTCCATTTCGGGTGTGGATGTTTAGAAGAAACAAGCTGCTATTTGTCTTTGGACTTTATTAATTTTTTATCGTTTATATGTAAGGAATTGTTTATGAATTTAGTGTATATAATTTGTAGAGCAGCAAGGAAACCAAGAGATTGTCAGTCTCCATTGTAGTGGAAATAGCTGTAGCTCTGGTCACCGCTGATTTGTAAACATGGGCAGAGTTGTCAGATTCTCCAGTGGGTGTCAGTTATTAGCCAGATTTTTGGTGAATCTTTGAAAAAGGATTTGACTGTCAGTCTGTGACAGCAGAGATCTTTAGGAGCACTTGTAACCTGCAACTGCAAACTGTGGGTTCTTGAGCTGGGTGACGAACTCTGCCTCATCACAGTTGATATCAGACAATTGGCCCACGATGATTCTGGTAGTCATTATTTCGGCTCAAATATTTCCAACAGCAGTTAAAGCCACACAGACTTACAATGTCAAGGACCCACCGCGTCTATAGTCTAACCTAACGGTTAGGTCTAAGGTTAGGGTTATGATCAGGGTTAGGGTTACAATTAGGTTTATGGTTAGGGTTAGGACTAGGGGTTCCCGATTATACACTCGATGGGTCCTACCATTGCCCCCTTAAATCCGGCCATCTGACTGTGGCCATTTTAAGTGACGAGAATTCCACCGCCGGCTTGTTCTCCAGTCGCTATTAACATTAGACATGATTATGGTAACTCTGTATTTCCTCTATGTCGGCCTCAGAGTAATCTGCATTTTTTTGCCACTTTAGCTGCTGTCGGAAATATTTTAGCTGGAGAAACGTACCCCATGATTCAAAAGATCAGATTTCCCTTAGTAATAAGCAGTATGATCACTACTAACCAATTGCAGCACAAGACACAAGTGTTTCTATTGATTTTAGCACCTGATGGTATAATCTCTCAGAGAGGGAGCACCAGCAAGAGTGAGGGGTCTCCTGTGCACAGAACTGAGAATTTTTGCCAGCAAATTAGCCCAGTGGAAGACTTACTGCAGTTATGCCAGGCTCTCTACGTCCCCCTACAGGCCCCTCCTCTATGGGTACTAGGTGTGCCCACAAAGTGTTTGATTCATTATCTGTCAACATTTGTGAATCAGAAGGTTGTGATATATGACATAAGCCACTAATGGCTGCAGGTCTGTGTAATGCATTGCCAAATGGACTGTGAGTCAGAATATTAAATAACATTAAAATTGTAAATAGGTTTTAGGCTGTTCTCTGTCATTCCAAATTGTTTCCCATAATGTGGAAAATATGTTGCAAAATAGGCCAAAAGCAGATAGATCAAAGAGTTTCCCCAGGTATTGAGAAATAAATAAAACGATAAATATTCTAACAATGAATTTCAAGACCATACACTGTATTGTAATATATTTTTCTTCTAAAAAGGAAAAGTGGAGGTGTTGCCCATAGCAACCAATCAAACCTGAGCTGTCATTTATGGAGGACATTGTAGGAAATGATAGCTAGAATCTGATTGGTTGCTATGGGCAACACCTCCACTTTTCCTTTTTAGAAGGTTTGATAAATCGCCCCCAAACAACTCATTCACAAATTAAAAAATAAAAACAACCTTTAAAGCATCACTCAAGGATTTATCAAACTGTGATATATGCATTTGTGAAGCCGACATACAACATGTTGAACAGCACTGTGACTTGCAGATATATGGGAACGCATATAGATTTGCATGTCAAGATGGAGGTCAGTAGAGGATGTTGTAATCTTATATTTTCCAATGCATGCATTTGGAAGGAGGTATAGAAGCCTCATTCTGCTACAAGGTAGGCGCAAGATGCTTTTCCAGATATACCAAATTCCCAATGGCTCGATTCTATCTTACAGAATGAGGTATAGATAAAATGTGTGAAGTCAGCAAATATCTGAAGACGTGTCGGACTTATAAATTATAAGATTTTTGAAGAGTGAAAAAAGTCCTGATGTTAACACATTAAAAAAAAACCTCAAAATGCATCAAAGCACGTGTAATGTACAATAAGATGTGCACACGCTACTCCCTTGTTCCGGGTGACCTTATCATCGCAGAAATCAGTAACGGAGACAACGGAGCATCTATAATATTATGTGCTGTGTGAGGCATACAGTTAGTATATCGCCCTCAGTGTGTTTAAAACTGAAAGGGACTTTTAATTGCTCCGTCAGGAATGAGAAATGTTTCTGTAACTCTTGTTTGTGTTTTCTTATGTTCTACTTTAAAATTATAAAAAATCATCATCATCATCATTTATTTATATAGCGCCACTAATTCCGCAGCGCTGTACAGAGAACTCATTCACATCAGTCCCTGCCCCATTGGAGCTTACAGTCTAAATTCACTAACACAGACAGAGACAGAAAGAGACACTAGGGACAATTTTGATAGCAGTCAATTAACCTACCAGTATGTATTTGGAGTGTGGGAGGAAACCGGAGCACCCGAAGGAAACCCACTCAAACACTGGGAGAACATACAAACTCCACACAGAAAAATAAAAGGATCTGAACACAAAAAGAATCTCTGAAAGATTGAGCTGGATGGAACTATGTCTTTTCATCCTTACTATGAAACTATGTAACGTCTCTAATACTGTGTTCATACCTTCCTTTTTACACTACTAGATTTCCTGCTGCGTCTGTCTGCTATCTCTGCTCATAGTATATCATTGACGTTGAGGGTGCAGAGGCCAGCAAAGGGAGCATATTGATTAAAAAGGCAACTAATTAAACAGTAATAACAATTCATGGAATTAATGAAGGACCCAGTATAGAGATAAATCCCGAGACAGTTATTGAACAATAGGTATGCCACCGAAAGATTAACACTTGAAAGTTTTCCCTGAACAAGTCTGATTTGAATAGGTGAAACGCGTTGGTGGGGAAATTTATAGACTTAACAGCCGAAAAAATAGTGACTTCACTGCGCATGCGCAGCTTCCGATGTAATCCGAATCTTCCCGAGACTCCAGGACATCGTTATTCGGTGCCCCCCGTAAGGGACATTGATCTACAACAATGAGTAAGTCATAACTCATATGGAATACTTATATGAATCTATGGCCACACATACAGCTTAGATACCTTTGGACTAAAAGTGTGACTAATACATATATCAATTCAAGATTGTTTTCATACAAATTGCCTTATATAGTTGACCTGGACTGAACGACTCAGGATAAACCAATAAAAAGGTTTAAAGAAACATCAGATTATATTGATTGATTAACAGATAAATACGTTCTGGACAGAACTACTGTTTAACATATTGCAAATAAATGTTATTTTAATCTAATAATTTATTGGCACTGGATTGTAATACATGTGAGTTGTGGAGCGCCAAAGGGGCAATATACACATTTTATACTCAAGATAGGAATACTACCTTATCCCCATAGGCAGCACCACGTGCACATCCACAAATACTTACTAAGGACAGCACTGGGTTTCTCTTCATTTCTATATTGAAAAATAACAGTTTATTACGACTGGACAACTTGTCTACCTGGGGAGATCCCCTCTTTAGATAGGACACCCCTAGAGCTTCAGTTAGCTAGTGTGGGCGGTGCTGAGTGGATGAAGAATTTGATTTGATGACAGCACCTCCTGCCCAATCAGGTGCCTTGTTGACTTCCTTAATCCTGTCTTGAAACTCCTACAGATCCCTCTCCACAGCACTGACACCTCTTTTCTAATCAAAAAGCTCAAGCCAGAAACCATAACCAAGATATCTTGGAGACCTCTGGGTGGGTTCCTCAGCAAGTGCTACATCATGGTGGGGCACCGGCTAAAACAGGAGTGGTGGTCCCAAAGAAGACAACTCCTTTAATGAAACTATGAACATTTTTGGGTGCTATTTACAGGTAGCCGTGCCATCTTAGAGTCTTAAAGGGGATGGAAATACCCAGTGGCTAAACACAATTTATGGTGACTGGTCAGAGGACACGTCAGCGGCAGAGTGTGGCTAGCCGGTGAAACCATCCCAGGATGGGATGTGAGAATCATGTGTGTAGATGACAACATACACAGGTACACCTTTTTGTCCAGGTTTTGCTATGCCAATGCCAAGTCCCTCAACCGATCAATATAAACATTACGGGCTTGAGTCATTAAGGAGAGTAAGGCAAAAAAAGGAGTAAAAGTTCTCCGGGACAAACCATGTTACAATGCAAGGGGAGAAAATTAGTTTATTATTTTGAACATAAGATAAATACTGGCTGCTTTTTCATGCAGCACACAAATACATGATAGCTTTATTTTTACACTGAAATTTAAAGTTTATCTAGGACATGCCCTACCCCAACTATAAATCTCTCCCCACATTTTAAATTTACCTCCCCCTCCAATGCAACATGGTTTTGCCCAGGTGCAAAGTTACTCTGTTTTGATGCTTTGCCCTCCTTAATGACTCAGGCCCATCTCAAGTAATATCCACTTTTTCTCGTGCGCCAGTTTTCATAAGCCCTTGTTTGCATTTACGGGATCTGGTGGGGCTTTAAAACTTTAACATTATTCCCACCATCAAAATAAGGGATAACTCCATCTATAAATAAATATTCATTCAGGGGTGGAGTTCCATAATATTTAATCATTAATGAAGAATATTGCGTACCTGATATCCAGCATACCACCCAAACAAGCAGGTACCCCAGTTTCTGTTATGGCTGAGGTGGTAGAGGGTAATACAGTAGAGCAGTTTAAACATGCTTGGGATAGACATAAGGATATCCTTACAAAGAACGAAGGATCAGAGAGGATTTGAGGTTACCATAGGTTAAAATATGGGCAGACTAGATGGGACAAGCGGTTCTTATCTGCCGTCACAATCTATGTTTCTATGTTTCTATGATGGACAACAGGCTACTAGTATTTTTCCTTTTTCGGACTACAGAAAAATTCCAATTTTATTGTTTGTTGGACTGGATAAACCGCACCTCATACACTCATCCTGAAGAATTTGTTCATGAAAACAAAAGTTATACTAATAGACTCCAGATGTGCCTCATTACATCACTAGCTGTTTCCAGCATCTAGCTGACATTAGGCATAGCTCAGCTGACCCTCTCTAATTGGCTACAATGTTACCACTCTACTGATACGTTATTAGGACAAACGGCATCCGCTAGGGAGAGATTGACAGTTGGATGCACTGCAGAGTCTTGTAACAACCTAGCGGACATTGTGAATTATACTGCGTCTCTCTAAGAAGTGTCCCCTGTGCTTATTGCCATTATTTTTCCTAAATTCCTATTTCTGTCAGTTGTTAGAATAATAAACTTTCTTACCCAGTTGTAAAATAGTATGTTGGATAATAAGTCTTGCAAAACTCATAGTAGCACGAGACACTTGGGAGAACTATGAGGACTGTAACAAATTGCTACATATATTTGTAACTATCAACAGAAATTCTAGCAATTTACAACAAGGCATCAAGTCAAATTGAAAGTAAAAGCATTATGTAATAGATAGGTACTTGTTTAAAGAGAAAGGAACATAGAGAAAGCTTTAAAAGGGCTGAAACAAATACTGATAACGACCTATAAAAATATGGCATGCACTGTCTCAGTGTATATATATATTAAAACAGAATTTATTATAAATCAACAAACATAGATTTTGATACATGACAAGGTGAGTTATAAATAATCAGAAATCACAATATTTAATAAAAATACAGTAACTTCTTTCACCAAGAAAACTTCCAATCCTAATTGGTGTTTTGAAGTTAAATCCTGATGGTGCTATATCTTTGCTGCTCGTTACAGAAAATGGTCCTCTCCAGTCCACTGTGTTTGCCCGTTGCTTTAATTTGTTCACTATACTGTTATTTTTAAAGAGAACCTGTCACTTTTTTATCTATAGATAAGGGCCTCCTGTAGAGATTAGCGTATGTGTCTTTTTGTGTACGATACGTATTTCAGTACGGCGCACTAGCTCAAAAAGGTCTGCGTTTCCATCTGTATGCACCGTCCCATCTTAGGCTGGGTACACAATACAGAAAATTTCTCCCACTGCGATATCGTTAACGATTTTACCAACGACTGAAAGTCCCGATCAGCAGCCGATTCCTGTGTACACACTGTACACGTTTTATAAGATTTACCTTCAGACCTGTGCTCTTCATCTGTCATAACCATCGGCTGAAAAGATGGTGACTCTGTAAACTCCATACACTGCTGGTCCTGAGTGCGTACACACTGCAGGATTGGAACAACATTGTTCCATTGTTTATAGAGATTTTTAGTCCAGTTCTAAAATCAACTGAAACGCTACAATGCACTTTGGAATGATAAAACATGATTGTTGGAGCGTACACACTAATGCGAAATTGGGCCAAATGGTCGATTATCATGAGATTGGCCCGATAATCGGGTGACAAACCTGTAGTGTGTGCCTAGGTTTACTCCTACAAGCATTAGAGAGGTGGACCAGGCGAAGGAAGGGGACGTGATCTCGTTACTGCAACTGAGTGAAACCTGGACACAGACGCTGGTCAGAAGATGAATCTCTTGTGGGATCTTGACCTGATGATGTCAGCGATCAGCTGGGTTATATGCTTCTCATTGGCTGACGTCAGATTGACTGATAGCAGATTCCCCTCTGCACTTGATTGTGCTTAATTCATTTCCCTTGTGACTATATGAGAGGTGTCTGTTCTTAGTTTTAAGCCTCACGACCATTGTGCCAAAGAAGCAGATTTGAATCACCCTTAGACGTGGTCCTGCGACAGCTGTGGGTGTGTTTTATACTTCAGAAATAATTACAAGGGGAACAACATTGTGTGTTTTTTGGGTACTGCAATAATAATTGGACACAGCCATATCTTGCCCTGACTGTATATATGAAGAGTTGAGCGCAATTATGTTACTGACGTCTTGAAGCGTTCGACTCACATGCTCACGTAATTGCAGTTTTTTCCAGGCACATGTTACACCTGTGGCTTTATTTTAGCAAAAGTAACACCTCAGAGCCAAGATACACACACTGGATAGTCCCCCTGCTGTGAGCAGAGGCGCATGCAGGATTCCCCCCCCCCCCCCCGCCCCTCAAAAAAGGGAAAAAAGCGAAAGCTGCGGGCGCATGCGCAGCAGCTCCAAGTCGGCAGCTCTGTACTATCCAGCAGCCGCGGCGCTGTCAAAGAAGCGTCTGCAGCGGTGCTGTATACAATACAGCACCACCGCGGACGCTTCTTTGACAGCGCCGCGGCTGCTGGATAGTACAGGGGCACTTCTTTAGCGGAGGGGGGGGGGGGTTTCTGGAGACCCAGAAACCCCCCCTGCGTGCACCACTGCACAGGTATGTACTCCGGGTACTTACACCGCTCACATGTACTTACACTGGGTATTCACACTGCTCACATTACACTGGGTATTCACACTACTCACAGGTACTTATGCTGGGTACTCACACCGCTCACAGGTACTTACACTAGTTACTCATACCACTCACAGGTACTTATGCTGGGTACTCACACCACTCACAGGTACTTACACTAGTTACTCATACCACTCACAGGTACTTACATTGGGTACTCACAGGTACTTACACTAGTTACTCACACCACTCACAGGTACTTATGCTGGGTACTCACACCGCTCACAGGTACTTACACTAGTTACTCATACCACTCACAGGTACTTATGCTGGGTACTCACACCGCTCACAGGTACTTACACTAGTTACTCATACCACTCACAGGTTCTTACATTGGGTACTCACAGGCACTTACACTAGTTACTCATACCACTCACAGGTACTTACATTGGGTACTCACAGGTACTTACACTAGTTACTCACACCACTCACAGGTACTTATGCTGGGTACTCACACCGCTCACAGGTACTTACACTAGTTACTCATACCACTCACAGGTACTTATGCTGGGTACTCACACCGCTCACAGGTACTTACACTAGTTACTCATACCACTCACAGGTACTTACATTGGGTACTCACAGGTACTTACACTAGTTACTCATACCACTCACAGGTACTTACATTGGGTACTCACAGGTACTTACACTAGTTACTCACACCACTCACAGGTACTTATGCTGGGTACTCACACCGCTCACAGTTACTTACACTAGTTACTCATACCACTCACAGGTACTTATGCTGGGTACTCACACCGCTCACAGGTACTTACACTAGTTACTCATACCACTCACAGGTACTTACATTGGGTACTCACAGGTACTTACACTAGTTACTCACACCACTCACAGGTACTTATGCTGGGTACTCACACCGCTCACAGGTACTTACACTAGTTACTCATACCACTCACAGGTACTTATGCTGGGTACTCACACCACTCACAGGTACTTACACTAGTTACTCATACCACTCACAGGTACTTACATTGGGTACTCACAGGCACTTACACTAGTTACTCATACCACTCACAGGTACTTACATTGGGTACTCACAGGTACTTACACTAGTTACTCACACCACTCACAGGTACTTATGCTGGGTACTCACACCGCTCACAGGTACTTACACTAGTTACTCATACCACTCACAGGTACTTATGCTGGGTACTCACACCGCTCACAGGTACTTACACTAGTTACTCATACCACTCACAGGTACTTACATTGGGTACTCACAGGCACTTACACTAGTTACTCATACCACTCACAGGTACTTACATTGGGTACTCACAGGCACTTACACTAGTTACTCATACCACTCACAGGTACTTACATTGGGTACTCACAGGTACGTACACTAGTTACTCACACCACTCACAGGTACTTATGCTGGGTACTCACACCGCTCACAGGTACTTACACTAGTTACTCATACCACTCACAGGTACTTATGCTGGGTACTCACACCGCTCACAGGTACTTACACTAGTTACTCATACCACTCACAGGTACTTACATTGGGTACTCACAGGCACTTACACTAGTTACTCATACCACTCACAGGTACTTACATTGGGTACTCACAGGCACTTACACTAGTTACTCATACCACTCACAGGTACTTACATTGGGTACTCACAGGTACGTACACTAGTTACTCACACCACTCACAGGTACTTATGCTGGGTACTCACACCGCTCACAGGTACTTACACTAGTTACTCATACCACTCACAGGTACTTATGCTGGGTACTCACACCGCTCACAGGTACTTACACTAGTTACTCATACCACTCACAGGTACTTATGCTGGGTACTCACACCGCTCACAGGTACTTACACTAGTTACTCATACCACTCACAGGTACTTACATTGGGTACTCACAGGTACTTACACTAGTTACTCACACCGCTCACAGGTACTTACACTAGTTACTCATACCACTCACAGGTACTTACATTGGGTACTCACAGGCACTTACACTAGTTACTCATACCACTCACAGGTACTTACATTGGGTACTCACAGGTACTTACACTAGTTACTCACACCACTCACAGGTACTTATGCTGGGTACTCACACCGCTCACAGGTACTTACACTAGTTACTCATACCACTCACAGGTACTTATGCTGGGTACTCACACCGCTCACAGGTACTTACACTAGTTACTCATACCACTCACAGGTACTTACATTGGGTACTCACAGGCACTTACACTAGTTACTCATACCACTCACAGGTACTTACATTGGGTACTCACAGGCACTTACACTAGTTACTCATACCACTCACAGGTACTTACATTGGGTACTCACAGGTACGTACACTAGTTACTCACACTACTCACACCACTCACAGGTACTTATGCTGGGTACTCACACCGCTCACAGGTACTTACACTAGTTACTCATACCACTCACAGGTACTTATGCTGGGTACTCACACTGCTCACAGGTACTTACACTAGTTACTCATACCACTCACAGGTACTTACATTGGGTACTCACACTACTCACAGGCACTTACACTAGTTACTCATACCACTCACAGGTACTTACATTGGGTACTCACAGGTACTTACACTAGTTACTCATACCACTCACAGGTACTTACATTGGGTACTCACAGGCACTTACACTAGTTACTCATACCACTCACAGGTACTTACATTGGGTACTCACAGGTACTTACACTAGTTACTCATACCACTCACAGGTACTTACATTGGGTACTCACAGGTACTTACACTAGTTACTCATACCACTCACAGGTACTTACATTGGGTACTCACAGGCACTTACACTAGTTACTCACACCGCTCACAGGTACTTACACTAGGTACTCACACTACTCAGAGGTACTTACCCCGGGTTCTCACACCACTCACAGGTACTTAGACTGGGTACTCACAGGCACTTACACTAGTTACTCACAGTTACATAGTAGCAGTATACATGGTTACACAACACCTGGTGCTTGGATATTCCTGCCCCCTGCAGTCACTAGCGGTGGATCCTGGAGGGGACTCAGCATCATCATCACCATTTATTTATATAGCGCCACTAATTCTGCAATGCATGAAGGTAATTAGGGACTTTGTGATCCTCCTCATTACAATCTAAGTCTTTTTAATGACTTAGGAAGTGAAGGTATTAAAACAGGGGATCTAACAGTTGTAACTAAAATATTTTTATTACAGTGCTGATGAGGAGGACGTACGTGGCGGAGGGCTGGATAGCACAGGGCGTGTCTGGCCAAACACTAAATAGCATGCGGGGTACAGCAGTCTATAAACTAATATAAAATGGGAATATTCTAATGAGGGAATCTAGTGACCAATATACAGTACAGAGAACATGTCAGTAACCACTGTACAATACAGTAACCAACCAACTCGGTTACCAATATAATACCCCACATCTCTGCTGACCCCAAATCTATGCATCTGTGCAGACCCACAAATCTACAAGGACTATGATATGAATACCCCAACATCGCCGATCGTTATGCAGACCCCCAAATTTCTGCTGTAGACTCTTGATCTCTGGCAGTGTTACCATGTAGACCTGCGAATATGTTGGAGCATTAAAATGAGGTCTTTGGATCTCTGCGTTTTCAGTGAAAATAAGGAAACATCCCTGAATGTTAGAATCTCTGAAGGTGGAGCTCAGTGATCACTATCAGCTACCAGAGTACAACTTTCTGACACCTGTTTAGGATTAGGAAACGGACTCTTATTCCTCTGTGAACTTTAACCTTAGCAGTATCAGCCAGATAACACTATAAATTACAGGCCCTGGAAGATTTAACCACATACACTTTCGCGGTTCTCCTGACAGAGATTAGAAAGTATTTAGATCTGGCAAACAAACTGTATTCTGCAATGATGAAATCTGTGGTATCAATTTCTAGAACATAGGATACTTAATGTAGGATTTATACCATCGTCAACCAAATGACAGAAAAATTTGCTGCCAAGCTATTGTCACTTATGGCTGAGACAAGTCATAAAATCTCTATCTCTCAATAGGTTCACTTATGTCTTGTAATATAAAAAGAATTGTGATTGGAAATACTAACAAAACTATACTCAGATAGTATTGTGTGCTACAATGTAACGGAAATGTTTGAAAGGGGTAAAACACGGAACTGTAAATGAAGTCGGGGATAATGACGCTTATGAAAAATAAAGGGGTGTTTATTCCGCACACCCAGATTTGGGATATGTAGGAAATGGCATCACCCCTGTAACTGTATTCATGTAACACAGGACATGTATGCAGGAGAACACGTTACACACTAAGAACATACTAATAAATATAACAAACGTGTGTAATAGAATGTGTAATATTGCTGCATAATGTAAAAGAAACATTTACTTCTTAGCGCACGTTGTAATTAAATTGTAAATGCTGAACTACTGCGACTGTACGGCCCGGAGTATGAATGGCCGACCAGGGACATCAGGGTATAGGGCCGACCAGGAATGTCCCTAGTAACACAGTCCCAGGATGATTCAAACACAGACCTTGGCTTCTCGCTTACAGATATGGCTGTAAAGAACAGAAGTAAACAAGAATTATAAAACAATATACTGAGCCCAGTGGTAGGGGACGTGCACAAAAATATAAGTTAAAGTTATCGGAAGATGGAAAACTGTTTTTGGGCACGTAGCTCGGCTGCACGATTTGCGCAGTGTCCTCATCTAGCCTACGACTAATGCAGGAGATAGCAGTGTGCCATTGTTCTGGAATTACCAAGTGTCAGTGTGCAATTGTTCTGGAATTACCAAGTGTCAGTGTGCAATTGTTCTGGGACCCCAAGTGTCAGTGTGCCATTGTTCTGGGACCCAAGTGTCAGTACGCCATTGTTCTGGGACCCAAGTGTCAGTGTGCCATTGTTCTGGGACCCCAAATGTCAGTGTGCCATTGTTCTGTGACCCAAGTGTCAGTGCGCCATTGTTCTGGGATCACCAAGTGTCAGTGCGCCATTGTTCTATGACCCCAAGTGTCAGTGCGCCATTGTTCTGGGACCCCAAGTGTCAGTGCGCCATTGTTCTGGGACCCCAAATGTCAGTGTGCCATTGTTCTGGGATCACCAAGTGTCAGTGTGTCATTGTTCTGGGACCCCAAGTGTCAGTGCGCCATTGTTCTGGGACCCCAAATGTCAGTGTGCCATTGTTCTGGGATCACCAAATTTCGGGGTGCCAATGTTCTAGAACCCAAGTATCAGTGTGCCATTATTCTAGAACCCACATGTGAGGGTGCCATTGTTCTAGGACCCACATGTGAGTGTGCCATTGTTCTAGGACCCAAGTGACAGTGTGCCATTGTTCTAGAACCCACATGTGAGGGTGCCATTGTTCTAGGACCCAAGTGACAGTGTGCCATTGTTCTAGAACCCACGTGTCAGTGTGCTATTGTGTGTCAGTGTGTTTCCTATCTGTTATATGCCCTTGTTATATATTGTTTTGTTAGCATAATTGCTTGTTTGACAAACATTCTGGTAAATGAAGCTACAGCTACGAGATGTTATTGTACAGTAACCTTCATCTAAAATCAGACATATTATATCTAAAAAATTCCCTACTTAGAAAAATTGATAGGTAGAAATTACTCATTTATTTTCCATTCACACAGACACATAAAAAACATGAGTCCACATTATTTAATATAGAAACCTGGACTGTACCAAATATACAGAGAGCAGATAGAAACCTCTATAATTAGATTGTAAGCCCCTGTGACTGCTCCCTCTCACCTTCTGTTCCAGTGTATATCCCTGTATTGTCATTATATCATCCTGGTTTAAAGTGCTGCAGAATATTTCAAATATACATAAAATCCCAAATTAATCTGCATCTCTCAAGTAGATGGTAAGATATAACATTAATATACCAATATACTGAATAAACTAAGCACTAATCACAATATATAGTTATTATTACACAAGCAATTCCTGAGTAAATTAATTAGCATTCTTTGACCCTTCCTCTTTTTCTGATACTTCTTATGTTGCCTTATTATGTTGCCTTAAGCAACATAAGAACAGGGCTGCATGTTACATGAGCAGTAACATGATGTGAGGAAGGGAATGGAGGCAGCAGGAAGCCACAGACTGACAGTTATATAGTGGAAGGAGCAGGGTCCCCCAGCAGCACAGAGTATATCAGGAGATGAGTGATGTGTTAGTGAGGACAGGGCTGCATGTGACATGGGCAGTGACATGATGTGAGGAGGGGAATGGAGGCAGCAGGAAGCCACAGACTGACAGTTAAATAGTGGAAGGAGCAGGGTCCCCAGCAGCACAGAGTATATCAGGAGATGAGTGATGTGTTAATGAGGTCAGGGCTGCATGTGACATGAGCAGTGACATGATGTGAGGAGGGGAATGGAGGCAACAGGAAGCCACAGACTGAGAGTTATATAGTGGAAGGAGCAGGGTTCCCCAGCAGCACAGAGTATATCAGGAGATGAGTGATGTGTTAGTGAGGATAGGGCTGCATGTTACATGAGCAGTAACATGATGTGAGGAAGGGAATGGAGGCAGCAGGAAGCCACAGACTGACAGTTAAATAGTGGAAGGAGCAGGGTCCCCAGCAGCACAGAGTATATCAGGAGATGAGTGATGTGTTAATGAGGTCAGGGCTGCATGTGACATGAGCAGTGACATGATGTGAGGAGGGGAATGCAGGCAACAGGAAGCCACAGACTGAGAGTTATATAGTGGAAGGAGCAGGGTTCCCCAGCAGCACAGAGTATATCAGGAGATGAGTGATGTGTTAGTGAGGACAGGGCTGCATGTGACAGGGGCAGTGACATGATGTGAGGAGGGGAATGGAGGCAACAGGAATCCACAGACTTAGGGCTAGATTTACTAAACTGCGGGTTTGGAAAAGTTGAGATGTTGCCTATAGCAACCAATCAGATTCTAGCTGTCATTTATTTAGTACATTCTACAAAATGACAGCTAGAATATGATTGGTTGCTATAGGCAACATCTCCACCTTTAGAGTTATATAGTGGAAGGAGCAGGGTCTCCAGCAGCACAATCGTTATGTGAGGCTCCTGTCACACTGATGCAGGAAGACTATTGTGTAAAACGCACCTATCTATGAAACAAACTTTCTTACATCCAACTTATGTAGGTTTAGATCCACTGCTTTTTCTTAATAAAAGTCTAGGCAAGGGAAGAACAAGAATTCTTGAACTCTATTCCCAATCACATGTCAGGGGACTTGTGGACATTCTTGAAAATGAGGTATAGTCCTAATTTCAGTAAAAATGAGCAAGCTCCCTATTGATTCAATAAGTATATCTAGATGCCAGAAAGCTGACAGGACAGCCTGGCTTTTAAAGAATGTTAACAATTACAGAAAAAAGTTAGATTTCAAATATATATAGAAATATGAATCATTCTTGCAGATTCCAAACCTGAGTAACTGCAGGAAACTGATAAATCAAGTGAGGAGTCAGGAACTGAACTAACTGGTTACATATGAGCTGATTCAGAGTAGACTGTACAGCTCAGTAATGAACCATTTGTCCTCAACGGGGAGGAAAGCAAAATTACAAGGTCACAAAGGTCAGAGAACAGATCCCACCGGGATCATTATCTCAGGAGCTAGGATGGGGCAACGGAGTTGCTGCTGATATGTGAATGGAGAGCGGAGCAGATAAACATGTTCTCTATGTTATATTTAGTTGCATTATGTCAATAAACGGACAGAAAAAGTTGCAGCTGTTTGCGAGACGCGCAGGGCAGACAAACAGGACTGACCCCGGCATCTGGGGGGAGAAAGTCTCCTTCTATGTCTATGTGGCCCATGATTCATAGACTTCACAGAAAGCAAATGTCATTGTTCTACTAAAGGGGATTTTCTTAGGATAAGACCACACACAGTCAAGGTGAAATTAAAGTTACATATTATATGGTTCAATCCTTCCTGTCTTATATATCTATATGTATGTATGTATGTATGTATGTATGTATGTATGTATGTATCTATCATCATCTTCATCATTTACTTATATAGCGCCACTAATTCCGCAGCGCTGTACAAAGAACTCACTCACATCAGTCCCTGCCCCATTGAAGCTTACAGTCTAAATTCCCTAATATAGACACACACACAGACAGACAGAGACTAGGGTCAATTTTTGATAGCAGCCAATTAACCTACCAGTATGTTGGGTTTTTTTGAGTGTGGGAGGAAACCAGAGCACCTGGAGGAAACCCACGCAAGCACAGGGAGAACATACAAACTCCACACAGATTAGGCCGTGGTTGGGAATCGAACTCATGACCCCAGTGCTGTGAGGCAGAAGTGCTAACCACTAGGCCTATCTATCTATCTATCTATCTATCTATCTATCTCATATCTGTCTGTCTATCTATCTATCTATCTCATATCTATCTATCTATCTATCTATCTATCTATCTCATATCTGTCTATCTATCTATCTATCTATCTCATATCTATCTATCTATCTATCTCATATCTGTCTATCTATCTATCTATCTCATATCTGTCTATCTATCTATCTATCTATCTACCTACCTATCTATCTATCTCATATCTATCTATCTATCTATCTCATATCTATCTATCTATCTATATATCTATCTATCTATCGATCTCATATCTGTCTGTCTATCTATCTATCTATCTATTTATCTATCTATCTATCTCATATCTATCTATCTATCTCATATCTATCTATCTATCTATCTAATTTCTGTCTATCTATCTATCTATCTATCTATCTATATCATATATGTCTATCTATCTATCTATCTATCTATCTATCTATCTATCTGTATCTATCTAACTATCTATCTATCTCATACCTGTCTATCTATCTCATATCTATCTATCTATCTATCTATCTATCTATCAATCTCTTATCTATCTATCTATCTATCTATCTAATATCTGTCTATCATCTATCTATCTATCTATCTATCTGTATCTATCTAACTATCTATCTATCTCATACCTGTCTATCTATCTATCTATCTATCTATCTATCTATCTCATATCTATCTATCTATCTATCTATCTCATATCTGTCTATCTATCTATCTATCTATCTATATCTATCTATCTATCTATCTCATACCTGTCTATCTATCTATCTATTTATCTATCTATCTCATATCTATCTATCTATCTATCTATCTATCTCATATCTGTCTATCTATCTATCTATCTATCTGTATCTATCTAACTATCTATCTATCTCATACCTGTCTATCTATCTATCTATCTATCTATCTATCTATCTATCTATCTATCTCATATCTATCTATCTATCTCATATCTGTCTATCTATCTATATCTATCTATCTATCTATCTATCTATCTCATATCTGTCTATCTATTTATCGATCAATATATTTCAGTCTGATCAGTGTTAATGGAGTTTCTATGTTGGACAAGAGATACAAGAGATTAAAGGTGTTTGCAGGAATCTTTTGCAATTGCTAGTGGCTCAGTGGTTAGCACTTCTGCCTCACAGCACTGGGGTCACAAGTTAAATTCCCGACCATGGCCTTATCTGTGTGGAGTTTGTATGTTCTCCCCGTGTTTGCGTGGGTTTACTCCGGGTGCTCTGGTTTCCTCCCACACTCCAAAAAAATACTAGTAGGTTAATCGGGTGCTGACAAAATGACTGTAGTCTGTCTGTGTGTGTGTCTGTGTGTGTGTTAGGGAATTTAGACTGTAAGCTCCAATGTGCAGGGACTGATGTGAGTGAGTTCTCTGTACAGCGCTGCGGAATTGCTGGTGCTATATAAATAAATGATGTTAATGGTGGAGGGTGTTAGACATGGATTCCTTGGCTTTTCGGGGTAATGTAATTTGGAAATTAGTGAAAACAATGGGAACTAGTGTAAAGTTTGGAGTCAAATATTTTAGTCATAGCTGCCTTTGTTTACTTTTGTGCTGTGAGCATTTTGATTGGCTACAAGTTGCTTCTAGCACATTCCCCTTCCAACTTGCTTACACAGACTTAGGTCAGTAGATAATTATAACAATTGACGTTTGCACAATAGTGGAACTTGTTCAAAGGGGGATGACCAGGTCCTGTACCCTGTTGTAATGAAAGGTTGATGCGTATGTCTATAAGCCATACGCCTGTATCTTAATTTATGTCAAGAGGGTGATATGAACAGATTTTCATTTGTAACATTGATTGTGCCAACTGTACACATGAGCTGTCATAATGAAAACCGTGTGGACTCTGAACACCCGCAAAGTGTTTACAATCCTTGTTGCGGTCACGTATGTGTTTGAACGCACCTCAGCGCACCACAGTCAACTGAAAAGCATCGTTTTCGCAAAGAGTTATTGATGCGTTTGTCTTTATGATCGGCAATAACATTTCTTTAATTTTTGCAGACTTCATACAACAAATCGTTGCCGTGGATGATTAAACTTGTAGTCCCTCTTTATAGTACAGATGAGAAATGCAGTTTCTAATTTTGTCCAAGTTTTTCAGCTATCTCTATAGAACTAATTTAAGTTAGATCGTTGGATAGGTTGAAGCCATTAAAGTTCTTTGCAGTCACAAGCTCACTTTATGTCATGTGGAACAGGAAATTACATCATTAAAAATAAATATTAAGCTATTCCCAGTTCATTAAGGTTACTAAGCCATGAAAAGGCCAAACATGGAGGTAATCTAATCTAATTATTATTAACTAAACAATTCCCATATAATATCACCATTGGGGTTACCTAGCAGTCTACCTCCTCCAGCTCGCCATCTGTGCACTTTGTTTAGGGCATTCAGGAATATGGGTCTCTGTGGCCCATTGTATCTACTGCCAGGTTCTGTGCACGCTCTGATCTTACCTGCAAAGTGATTGTAACGCAGTATGGAGTAAGGTGGCTCAGTGGTTAGCACTTCTGCCTTACAGCACTAGGGTCATGAGTTCAATTCCCGACCATGGCCTTATCTGTAAGGAGTTTGTATGTTCTCCCCGTGTATGCGTGGGTTTCCTCCGGGTGCTCCGGTTTCCTCCCACACTCCAAAAACATACCTGTAGGTTAATTGTCTGCTAACAAATTGACCATAGTCTGTGTGTGCATGTGTGTGTATATTAGGGAATTTAGACTGTAAGCAGCATAGGGGCAGGGACTGATGTGAGTGAGATCTCTGTACAGCGTTGCGGAATCAGTGGACGCTATATATATAAATGGTGATGATGATGATGTGATGATGAATGCTTAAATGGAGATAACACCTAGCCTATAGGAGTAAATGGAATGGGCACGTTTACAGCACAAGATACACAGACAAACATAAAACGAATGTGTATCAGGTATACGCACGGAGCGGATCTGACGATATGTCTGGTGATGAATAGGGGTCTAGGTCCGCTCTGCTGTAACAGACAATACACTGCAGGATACATCTAATACATATGTGGAATATAAAGTCACAAAAAATTGCACATGGAAATGAAAATAATTAATCACCTGCTAATAATATTAAAAAATGTAAAAAAAATATTTTTTCAAAGAATGTAGTTTTTAAATGAAATACATTTATTAGAATGTTATTAATGTCTTCTGCACAGAAAATGTATTTTTACAGTTGCTCCTGATTGCAAACACATGTTCTAGCTGCATACACAGCCGTCATCACTAGTAATTAGCATTTACACCAGACGCTGCTGTACTCATCAGTATGGGATTGTAGCCTACTGCCCTCTAGTGGTAACAAGGTGAACTTGCAGTACAATAGCCAAATAAATTCCTGTTTTTTCTGACAGCAGTATAAGAAGCATTCTGTTTAGTCTTTGCACAGTAATGAAGCATTGAACAATCAAAACTTAATTTTTGTACAATTTATTAATTCTGACAATTGCTGATTGATGGTTGAATCAATTATTTTAGAATTTCCCCAAACACTCTAATCTGAAATTCTTAAGATATATACTCTTATGTAAAACTTTACATCTCATGCAATATGATTTCTATACAACCTGAGTTTAGAAATGTAATTGCATTTGATTGTATATCTGGCCTACACTGAAAGATTTGTGTACAATTCAAACAAAATGAATTAAACTGTAGGACTAAATTGCATTGTGCCTGATCGCTGTAAAATTTCAGGCATGTTAGCGTTCCTCCCTCCAGTAAAGCTCTGTTGTACGGCCAGTTGAATGCAAAGAAAACAACATTTCACAGAGAATTATCACAATGAGAAGGTGTCAGTTTAGAAGTGGAGATTAGTGAAATTTTAAAACCTGTTCTGTGAAATATTCCACATTTGTCATCCACATTTTGCACGTTTTGATTTCTGACTTTGTTCTTAAATGTTACTAATCCTACCCCCAACCCCATCACCCAGCTCCATTCCTACTCTATAAATCCTGCTTAATGCAAATTGACTAATGCAATGGAGACAGGGGCAAACGCAGGATTTGTAGAGGGGGGTTTCCACACAACGTCGCCAGTGGGTGTGACCAGCATGCATGGGGGCGTGGCTATAATATTAGACAGTGCTTGGCTGCTCTCCAACTCTTCCTATCCCCATATTATACATGGACAATGCTGTGTGTATTACTGTTAGGTGCACGCAGCTCTCTCTTTTTGAGCAGAGCCGTGTGAAGCGGAGCAGGGTCCGGCCACCTCAATTATACAGTGCCCCAGGCTTGGATGGGGGGTTTCCTGGTACTAGGACCCCCTACCTTCCTCGGTTTGCCTATGGGAGAGCAGCATTCCGCAAAATGGCGAAGCAGAATCAGCACTTGTCAGAACTTATCACCTCTGCAAAAGGACCAAGTTCGCTATGAAACTCAATTTGTGCAAAATCTCACTGCAGCTTTGCTCACCTCTAGCTAGAAGATATATCACTATTCACCCCGATGAAGGAAGAGGTAGGATTACCGTTGTAAGTGACTAAATTACCATGGAATTCCATTTCATGGGGAAAACATTATTTTTATATATCACAATATACTCATAAGTTCATATGACAAATATTCATATATATTTTGCTTAAAGTTAGTTTGCAGCCGTAGAAGCAGCACAGATCACGGGTCAACACTCATGTTACTGGCAATCATAATAGAGCAATTTTGGGGTAACTTTGTGGTGCTGATTCCAAATATGATATCGGTTTTGCTAGATTGGCTCTAATTTTTGAGATAATTAGTACCCCATTAAAAAACATAAAATGCAAAAAAAATTAACGATCAGGCAGAGCCTACTTACAAATTGCATTGAAACTGTCTCAAATCATACAAAGTAAACAGATGAAATACATAATGGCATTTTATTCTGTATAACAACAGATAAACATAGTGAGCTGACTCGGATAATTACAATTAATGCAAAGTAAAACTCTATTTATACAATTTTCTGTTATGTGGGTTATCAGGACAATCAGCTGGAGGCTCCAGTAATATTCTGCCATCCTGTGTCTGTCCCATCTGCCCTGATACCTTCCCTCCATCACCTTTATATCTTGCTGAAACCTCTTGTTTCTCACTAAAATTACCAAGATTGATGGGACATCTGTCAGTGGCTGTGGAGACAGTGCTCCTATATACTCACATCAGTACCCATGTTATTAATGTTAGTGAGCATGTATTGCACCAGTTCTTCATAATTCATCATCATCATCATCATGATTTATTTATATAGCGCCACTAATTCCGTAGCGCTGTACAGAGAAGTCACTCACATCAGTCCCTGTCCCATTGGAGCTTACAGTCTAAACTCCCTAACAGACACACAGACAGACACAGACTAGGGTCAATTTTGTTAGCAGCCAATTAACCTACTAGTATGTTTTTGGAGTGTGGGAGGAAACCAGAGCACCCAGAGGAAACCCACGCAAGCATGGGGAGAACATACAAACTCCAAACCGATAAGGCCATGGTCGGGAATTGAACTCATGACCCCAGTGCTGTAAGGCAGAAGTGCTAACCACTGAGCCACTGTGCTGCCCAATTATCTGCTTTGTGGTTACCTAAGAAGTTCTTGATAACTGAGACATAACTGCACCAGGCAGAAGTTTAAACACCATTCACACATTTTAGTAAGCTTACAAATTTGACTGCCATCAAAGATTACAGCTTTCTGTTTTTCCATACTTAGTCCAGGGAACGATCCACAAATGTATTTGAGCAATGGTCCAAGGCCTTAATGAATTGTTTCATTAGTCCCAGCTTGATATGGAGTGGTGGGAGAATGATATTTTTCCTGTTAACCAATGGCTCGTTAATGATGTCCGCTGCACCTACAGTCATGTTTTCTCTTTAAGGTCATGTCACCTTCTATCCCACAGGTACAAGAAACAAGGGTACTGTGTATATTGGCAGCACAGTGGCTCAGTGGTTAGCACTTCTGCCTCACAGCACTGGGGTCATGAGTTAGATTCTCGACCATGGCCTTATCTATGTGGAGTTTGTATGTTCTCCCTGTGTTTGCGTGGGTTTCCTCCAGGTGCTCCGGTTTCCTCCCACACTCCAAAAACATACTGGTAGGTTATTTGGCTGCTATCAAAATTGACCCTAGTCTGTGTATGTGTGTGTGTGTGTGTGTGTGTTAGGGTATTTAGACTGTAAGCTCCAATGGGGCAGGGACTGATGTGAATGAGTTCCCTGTACAGCGTTGCAAAATTACTGGCGCTATATAAATAGCTGATGATGATGATGATATTGACTTTGCTGCCCAAGCAAGAAGACAATGCAAACCGCTTAACTGCCAACTAACTAGCTGGTTTTGTGACCAATAACTTACATACAGTAGGGGAATACTCTAGAATGATAACGGAGTGAACACCTAAAATATTCATGTGTCTCACCTCCTAGAATGTTCTGGTAGAGTCCCATAAACCCGCGTTCTGACTAAGTTCCTTAATAATTGAGGGTATCCATTATCTCAAGAACAAGAGCCAATTTGAAGGAAAAAAGAAATGTTTTATTAATTCAACAACCACAAAATACCTTAAATTCGTTTAAATATCCTAAAAAAATATTATTATTTTTTTAGTGTGAGTCAATCTAGTGGCAATTACTATAGTTACATCACCATCTAGTGGCTGTAAGTGAGGTTGCAATTCTTTAAATGCGTAAGGATTTCAGAAAGATGAACCTTTAGGTGTCTGTATCACAAGCAGAGTCGTTAGCATAGTATTATAATGACTTAAATGGGAAAACCCAAAAAGCACAAAAGTTAGAGGGAAATGCTTGCAAGACATTTACAACCTAGACACAAACAAAGAGAGATTTATTTATTTATTTTTTTTAAAGAAAATGAAGAAACCCTTATAGCCTGAAGTTTGCTCAGATCATTAAAGCCACTACTTTTTTTGGGGGAAGGGTGAGGGGGAAATTCAGAGTAAGTGTTAAAGATGTCTCTACCACTTTGTCCTGCTACATACTTGGCTACTCTCCGGGTTTTCAGAGAAGCTGCTGAACCTCTTGGCGTCCTCCCGACGAGTAGACACTCTAAGCCCCACTTCTGCCGGCATCTGTTAATGTATAAAAGTTGAAGTATGTCCTACTGAACTAAACAAGACCAGGGGGTAAATATATTAAACCGTAGTTTTGTCAAATTGCAGATTATTGCCGACTTGGATGGCCATATTTAAAATTGGTAATTTTATTAAAGACAAAACCAGGCGAGTTTTGCCTTTGATAAAATTATTGTTTTAAATATGGCCGTCAAAATCCTCGATTTGACAAAACCGCAGTTTAATATATTTCCCCCCAGAAGTCTCTGAGTTACAGTGCACAGTCAGAGGACCGCAGCCTATTAATTTACTAGCAACAAGTAACATCACTGTGGCTGATCTGTGGGACCCTGGGCACTGTGCAGTGAGCAACCTGCACAGTGCTCAGCAATATGCTTCATTGTTTAAAGCCCCTATCTGTTTAACAAGCCACCAGCTCTCCATAGGCAAAACCAACTTCCACATTGAACACAGCGTTTAGTAAGAAATACCAAGCGCATTGTTCTCAACTGGAATGATTCGCGGCCCTAGCTCTGGACCACCCAGATGTACACACTGCTCCTTACACCTCTGGTTCCAGCTTTCTATACAGGACTTTACAAAAGACTCCTTTAGAAAAACGTTACTAGCTTCAGAATCACCAATAAACTACTTTTTGTAAGATTCCAGCAATTCTTGTGTCATGGTCAAGATCTGCGTCTCTCATCCACCCTCATCACATCCTCCCATTCCCGGTTACAGGACTTTTTTCGGGCTGCACCCACTCTATGGAATTCACTCCCTCGCACAATAAGACTTTCCTCTGGTTTACAAACTTTCAAGTGTTCTCTGAAAACCCACCTCTTCAGACAAGCTTATAATATTCCTCAACCACCCTCTTAACCTCACTACATTACCCTATTACCACCCGTTACACAATTTCACACAAGACAACTACCCCCTGACCAACATTGTTGTGTGACGGGATCATTTAGCTTATGAGTCACTTTTACCTTTGCAGTCTGGCTGGGCCAAAATGCAAAATGTAGACTTAACCTCATGTATCAAACTCCCATTGTCCCATAGATTGTAAGCTTGCGAGCAGGGTCTTCTCACCTCTTTGTCTGTTTTACCCAGTTTGTTTATTAGTTTACTTTTTTTGTCCCCAATGGTAAAGCGCTACGGAATATGTTGGCGCTATATAAATAAATGATGATGATGATGATGATGATGATAATGGTGGATTAATATACCCACAGTTTGGGTTCTGCCACAGGGGCTCGGAAGGATGTCCTGATCTTAATTTATTCAAAAATGTAAACACTGCAATCACACAATTGCGTCAGTACACAATATTTAAAAAATAATAATTACATATTATAATCCTAATATTAGACTATAAGCAATAAATATTTATTAAATAGAAATGTAGACAATAGTATAAAAGATTGATGTAAATATAATCATAACATTATGACACTATTAGCAAACACAATTGGTTTTACATTGATGTAAAGATATAAGGGATGTTTGACACATAATATCATATAATGCCACGTTTATGCAGAATAATACAAACTGGGTGAGAGGAAAATAAATATTTTTTATGAGGCTAAAGGATAAAAACTTGTCAAATATATAATTTGCAAGCACAGGAGCCAGATGGAGAAAAAATAAATAAATAAAAAAAATTGAAAAGAACAGGTCGTCACGCTATTTTTGTAATTTTTCTACGTCGCAGTTGAAACGCGCATCATGACGCATGACGGGCATTGTGTTATTTGTTGAGAAACATTTGTGTATAAATAGAAGATTGGAATATATACCTGAATGATGTATTGGAATTTCTGCACTCCAACATACTGACATCTGAATGAAAAATGTTTAATTAGCGCTGCCTGCACTTCTGTTGCTTTGATTGGTTGATTTATTGTGGGCACACTTTGCACCTCAAACTTTTGATTTGTACGTAAAAGGACAGAAACATTAAAAAAGAAGGTAGTGATTTTGCTGGGGTAGACAGAACACCCTTAGTGAGTTTTGGATATGGCTGAGCAGGTTAGGGGTGAGATTTATTTTTCTCCCTGGAATCTGGTAGAAAAGTCACAATAACTTCCAAAATAACTTGTTTTTTTTTAATGCAATAATTCTTGTAAATCTCCTGCACCGTAGTGTTCACATTGATGTAGCATATTTAAAGGAATAATGTTCTTGCCAGTGGAACTGACGTGAGAAGCGCTGTCACTGGGTTCCAGCACTATTTAATTTATAGGTCTGGGGTGTACATATATTGACGTCACAGTATCCCATTAAACAGAGGCTGTAAATGTCACAAAATACGCACTATCTATATGAACTGGTACATCTGTTTCCCAGACTAAAATTAAAATCCAGGTTTTTTTCCCACGTAACAATGTTCTATAAATATCGTCTTTGTGATATTGTGCTGGAGGATCAAGAAAATAAGATAAATGTAAGACATGGATGAGGCCCTGTAGGTATATATCATACTCGCCTGCTCTCCCAAAAACATCCGAGCCGCTCCCGAATTTCGGGGAGTTATCCAAGATTCCCGTTAGAGCTTTGAACCATCCCAGATCCGTCAGCTTCCCTGGTGGAGCAGACTCAGGAGAGGCTTGATGATACGATAAGTGATGAATGGCGTCATCTTACCCCTGCTGCCTGATGCCGCAAATCACTGGGTCATGAAGACTTTACGGTTTCACGTCCCCAGATCTTGTTCCTCGGACCTTCCCTACTGAGTCTCCAGGAGGAGAGCTAAGATATATCAGCAAGTGTATGTTATGCTTTGTATGGTTTTAGGTGGATTATCATCATCATTATCATTTATTTATTTATATAGCGCCACTAATTCTGCAGCGCTGTACAGAGAACTCACTCACATCAGTCCCTGCCCCATTGGAACTTACAGTCTAAATTCCCTAATACACACACAGACAGACACACAGACACACATACACACAGACTAAGGTCAATTTGATAGTAGCCAATTAACCTACTAGTATGTTTTTGGAGTGTGGGAGGAAACCGGAGCACCCGGAGGAAACCCACGCAAACATGGGGAGAACATACAAACTCCTCACAGATAAGGCCATGGTTGGGAATCAAGCGCATGACCCCAGTACTGTAAGGCAGAAGCGCTAACCACTAAGCCACCTGGCTGCCTCATTGATTTGAGAATAAAGCACCTAACCTACTGTTCCTATCCCTGATAAGGGTGAAACAGTCTGATGGCGGAATAGAGAAGGCTTTTTCTGGGAGCGGCATCCTACTTCACCAGTAACTATAGACCTCTCTTCGTATACTAAAAGAAACGGACACACAATGGTCCAATCATACTCCATTGGGGGATCGGAGAGACACAATATATGAGATTGTGGGATGGATATGATCCTATAAGAAAGTAATTTGCTTATAACGTAAGTTTTGCAGAATAAACAACTATCATCCCACCTATCATCGGGTTTATCAGGACATAATAAGTTCACTTGACCCAAGAGCTGTCACTCTGCACTGCTACTGTACTGTAGCTTGGAATTCATTGATTATTTCCCCTAAACCCCGCAGGCAGCTCAGATTTCTTTCTTGCTAACACATAATCTTCTCATACGCGTTCCTCCACGATCTTCTGTCCGTCGCTCATCAATGTATCTTGCTGTATCCGGTTTTCCTGAATGTTGTGGTACTCAGCACTCTGTATCTCACATGAGTTTCACATGAGTGTATACTCACACTCAGCTTCCTAGCACTAGGCTTTTCTTGAAGTCGGCACCAGATCTATCGTTCCACATTGTTTTATCTCTCTCTCTGGATCTCTATCTCCATCTCGGAACTTTCATGTGTTCCATCTCCCCTTCTTGGCTCTACTCTCTCCTTTCCTAGGTCCAGATAGAGCTCTGGGTATTATCACTCTCGTTCCGCTCCAGCTTTCTTATCGGACTATTTATTAAGAAATGCAGAACCAAAATGACAGATTTCTCTGGCATTAGCTTAATTACCAACTCTTACCGCGGTCCCCATAGACCTCCATGGGAAAAGCAGTACTTGTAGATATAATAAGCTCAGGATGCCATTACCGATCATTTCCAAGTGGGATCCAACTGAGGCCTCTCCGGCTTCGCTGGATCTCTCCGGGGAGAAATCGTTATGTACCAAGTACTTCCTCCATTCACCAGCACAAATCTCATCGGGGGAGGGGGGGCTTTACCAGGGCCCCCAGAGCAGCCCCAGCATGGTAAATTACAGAGATGTGTCATTATGCATCGCTGTGACCTGCAGTGAAACATATCGATTGGTGCTGCAGTTACTCTCAAGCTTCAACTCTCAATCCTGAACCAAGTCTCTCTCAGTTGAGGAACTGACAAATTTTAGCCGGGGGGGAGAAAGAGTCGGCTCAGCAGCCTATTTTAATGGTAAAAAATGCAGATGGCCCAATGACCCAGCCCAAGGTAGTGTACTATGGGACAGGCCCGGGGTGCCGATGCCCCCTGTCACCCAGCCCAGCCTGTCCCCTGGTTGAGGATGCCACACCCACACCATAGTCAGAGCAGAAGAAGAGGGTGACAGTGAGTGGGGGCCACATAACATCGTGTTTCCCAAGTAAGTGACCGCACAACACACAACCAGCAGGGTCTTGTGGTTACATATGGGATAGTGTTTCTGTGCCGAAATCCTATGTTTTCCCTTGGATCAGCCACACACACAGATGCACCTAATGACTGAGCTCAGAGCTGTTTCGGTTAACTTCATCCACTGAGTTCCCACACACTAATATGGCAGACTAAAGCAGACAAACAAAAAATACATTTTTGTTTTACTAGTGACTTAAAAGACGATTTCAATGATCCTATGTGATTGCATGTGATAGTTGTCGGTCTTTTGTTAGCGATACACTAAACAACATTTAGGCATCTAGATAAAAAACGATGAATCTGGACAATCGGATCTGTACATGTGTAAGTATCATAGAACAAACAGCTGTCACAGATAAAGTACGGTATGGAGAACTGTGATAGGCCACTATGAGCATCACCCTACTCTCCCAGAATGTCCGGTAGACTCCTGAATTTCTGGGAGTCCTTCCTGACTCCCGGAAGAGCGATGCAACCTCCTGGTTTCTAATCGCCACCTATAGTAAAGTGTCGGTGGCGGGGATTAGGACGTGAACCATGTGTCATCGTGGCCCCGCCCCCTGCTGTAATTGGCCGGAAATAGTGATTGATGGTTTGGGGTGGGGCCAAATGACGTGACCCGTCGGGTGCCGCCTCCAACACGCCCACCTTCCCCTATCTCCCGGAGGAGTCCTTGCCAATGTAGACAAGTATGACACTGACTACATTTCCCAGCAGGCTTTGCAGTGAAGCGAAAGAACAGATGACAGTAATGAAAAATCATGTGCCGCAAACAAGATGTTGTAATCTACAGCAACCAGATGTTTTCCGGAATAAGTGTGGGGAGGTTTTGAGTACATGAGGGATCTGAGGGCATGTGGTAGAATTCTGAAGCAAGTGGGGGGTGTTCAAAGGGGCATATTGGGTCAGTTTTGGGGTGAGTGATGTGGGGTGCAGAAGTCATTCTGGGGATATTTTATTTGTTAGTGAAATTAAGGCAAATGTGTGGCCCTTTTAAAGGACAGAGGGTCACGCATGTGGCCCTTGAAGTGCATCAGGTTGTATTTAGAAAATAACAGAATCTGATTGGTTGCTTTTGGTTACACCTTTTGCTGTGCACAAATTTTCTTACATTTCCCCAGTGTATTAAACAATGCACAAAATCTAGAATCATGCTATTATTGTATTATACAGAAAACCGTATCATCATTATTATTGTACTATAAAATGAGTCTGCAGATTAGTAATTGGCACTGGAAAATTTAAGTAAACGTGTTACAGAAAATATTACAATCTGTCAAATAGTTGTTTACATTGTAGTGACTCAGAAGGTGATATATTGTCCCCCTGGAAGAAAATGATATTTTATATCCGACATTAGCTGAAATAACACTGTGAATACAATCTTAGAAATTCATATTACAGTGTGATGTTATTCTATTCAGATAGAATTTTCTCTTAATCACAGGCTTCAACATGCCACAAAAATGTACAGATCATAGTGCATGAGCATAATGTTGATGTGACTGATTACATATTCTCTGTACAGAGCTGCATAATATGATTGCCGCTATATAAATATACAGTAATAATAATTGTCAGCTATAAGTAGCCTGTGTGGTATAAACCTCTAAATGCCCCCCCCCCCCCAAAAAAAAAAAATCAATAAATTGTGATTGATGGAATGAACACCCTTTTGTCAGCGTAAACTGTAGAAGAACTTTATAGCGCTAAACATAATCCATTAATCTCTGATGCCAGCAGCACATGACCAAATCGTGTGACGCAAAACTCAATGAGGGCAATTTACTAACATCTCATTCCATGTCGCCCACAGTTCTTGACAAACTGGCTCTTGCAGGGCTGGTGACAGACCCTTCTACAGGGCTCCACACCCTGGAAACGTTTCAATGAATAAATTATCCAGATTATTGTTTCGTTCACACTGATTGGATGGCAGCCGTGGCTCCACAGCAGCCGGCCAATCAAAATACAGCACTAGGAAGTGTCGGAAAGGATACTGAGAAGCGGTAGAAGGACATTGCTCTAGAGCAAGCATCGTTCTCTCTGCAGCTGACATTTGACATTAGCACATAGAGATATTTAGGCTCTCCCAGCATAAGGGGGCTTTTTAAGACACACAAAGTAGAGAAGAGAATATGTCAAATTTTTTCTTTATCTGAAACATAACAGATCCTCTTTAAGCTCCTCTAGGGTCTTGAGTCCTGTAGAGAGGACCATTACTGAGTACTATAACAATATATGGATATAGTTTAATGGTGTTAGATGTGGGATGAATGTTCTGATCTGCAGTTCATGTAATGCACAATACATCAGGGGCGTACAATACGCAGGCTCTGTAATTAGTTTAGGGATCATATGACATCAGAAAAGGCGACAACACTAATGGTGACAACTTCAGCCCTGCATAAGCAACAGGGGGGGGGGGTATTTTTAATGAGGGAACAAGAGGCAGCTGTTTCTGGCAGAAAGTTTTGGGGGGCAGGAAAATAATTAATTTAAAAAATGCAGATTTTCTTGATGCAAAGACTATATTGGTTGTATTTACATTTCTGGTAGATCTAATAATGCTTAAATGACAATATTTAGATTGCACACAACTCGTATTAAATGAGTCTGTATAAGGGAAGAGAAGGTCAGCTAAGGATGCAGAGTAAGTAGACACAAATCGGATTAGGACTAGAAAAAGTATTGGACAAGAAAGGCCTTATGGGTTTCTACCTTACAAACACATATTCCAAAGAGTTTGAAATATGGGTGGGATGAGTCATTTATTTATGATTAATCTCTTTTTATTTTATTTTTGATTTCTCCAGCACATAACATCACAATTCTTCTAGTTCACTTGACCGGAATTAAACGTCCGCCGTGCGTGTGAATCAGAGACACGGCTCGATGTGCAGAAAGACGGAACACCCCGAAGAAGACGCACTGTGCCAAGGTGAAATCATCACATCAAATCCAGTCTCCGACCACTTTATTACCCCGTTTTTGACCACATTAAGCTTCTAGTGCACCTAAAAATGCTTTACTACGGCAAAGTGCAAGAAAAAGGAGCAAAATGCGACTCATGAAAACTATAGGATAAAAACCTAACGTCTAGTGCACAAATCAAATTATTTTGCAGTGTCAATAATGGTCAAGCACTGCAAGGAATAACCCTACAAATGTTCACTCTACGCCCCTTTACCTTATTTCTTACTAATCTCATTCTGCAAATTGAAATCCACTCTATTTCACTACTTTGTAAAACTAGGCGCTGTGATTCAATGACTCCGTACTGTGCAAGGAATACCCTCATGCCACGTGACTCCTCTCATCGGATGGTGCAAAGTTCTGTCCCTCCACAAATGGCAGCCATCGTAACCTATGGGCTTATGGAGGAAATCTTGGGACACTTGCGCAGATAGATGCACACGGCACCACCAAGACGATTTTGAACAGGGCCACGGCCATTTTGAGCTTAGTATATGTCCTCCATGTTTTTCCCAGTTTACAAATGTATTAATTGTAACTATTGACCATTTGAATGCGCTCTGTAGAACAGACGCCAAAGCCTATCCGACAGACGCCACTGAAATTGATTCTCCTGCATTGTTCTTCCTGCATTGGTGCTTTAGTAACCTGGTCTAGAAGAACACCTAATCGCTATTATATTACTGAGAAAAAGGTGGTCTGAGTCTGCTACAGCGCCCCTAGTGTTAGATCTTGTGTTTACATGCTTCAACATAGGCTTAGAAGCTAAACAAAGTTTTTTTTTGTTTTAAAAAAAAAAAACAGACACTCTGAGGAGCCGCATATGTGAGATACAGGTGATCCTGTAGCATAACATTGAATAGCAGATTCTTTGTCCACTGAGGCACATTACAAAGATAATGCGTATGGGAAAAGTATAGAGGTCTTGATGACATTCATGGCCGGGTGCCAGAAGTGTTTGTGAGAATATCCATGAACTGCAGCCAAGGGACACCCATCTTAACATAAACATGAACCTCTCCCAAGAAGAGCAATGTTTTCCCACAGAACCTTCTAGACTGAGATCTAATTTTATTAACCATTTCATGAATGTACATCTTGTCAGTTGATGCAACCTTGCTATAGTCCCTGGGTATTTTACTCATATCCCTGGACTTACATATTTATAAATGAATAAAATCAGTTTCCAGCGAGATCTACTTTTGCACTGGGTAGAATAATCTATCTGTTTTATATATATCGAGCAATGAGGCATAGGGCACCCTCAACATGACCTGACCCCTGGGCATCATCATAATACAATTCTATTACACTCTATACAGACATAGGACACTACACCCCAACATGACCTGACTACTGTACATGATCATAATACAATTCTATTACACTGTATACAGACATAGGACACTACACCTCCAACATGACCTGACCACTGGACATGATCATAACACAATTATATTACACTGTATACAGACATAGGACACTACACCCCCAACATGACCTGACCACTGGACATAATCATAATACAATTCTATTACACTGTATACAGACATAGGACACTACACCCCCAACATGACCTGACCACCGGACATGATCATAATGTAATTCTATTACACTCTATACAGACATAGGACACTACACCCCCAACATGACCTGACCACTGGACATGATCATAACACAATTATATTACACTGTATACAGACATAGGACACTACACCCCCAACATGACCTGACTACTGGACATGATCATAATACAATTCTATTACACTCTATACAGACTTAGGACACTACACCTCCAACATGACCTTATCACTGGACATGATCATAATACAATTCTATTACACTCTATACAGACATAGGACACTACACCCCCAACATGATCTGACCACTGGACATGATCATAATACAGTTCTATTACACTCTATACAGACATAGGACACTACACCCCCAACATAACCTGACCACTGGACATGATCATAATACAATTCTATTATACTCTATACAGACATAGGACACTACACCTCCAACATGACCTGACCACTGGACATGATCATAATACAGTTCTATTACACTCTATACAGACATAGGACACTACACCCCCAACATGACCTGACCACTGGACATGATCATAATACAGTTCTATTACACTCTATACAGACATAGGACACTACACCCCCAACATAACCTGACCACTGGACATGATCATAATACAATTCTATTATACTCTATACAGATATAGGACACTACACCCCCAACATGACCTGACCACTGGATGTGATCATAATACAATTATATTACACTGTATACAGACATAGGACACTACACCCCCAACATGACCTGACCACTGGACATGGTCATAATACAAAATGGACATTTTTGGGAGGATTTGCAATTGCAAATATTAGATGACATTAACATTTCGTATTATGGAAATTTGACAGGACTGACAAGGATTTGAGTAAAGCGTTATTTTACAGCCACTTAAATACTTTTTCATGAGATCTCTTTAGACATTAACCTGCCACATGAAAAGAACATGAATTTAGCTACAAGAAAGCAAATACTAAGAGCTGTTAAGTATTTATAGACAGACTATGTGTATGTGATTGCACATGAACTTTCCCCATAAAAAATGGCTTTTTATGTTTATTATAACTTTAAAGAGAATAAATCTCTACTTGTAATTAGATGTATGCTTTTATAATTGATTAAACTTTGACACTTAAATTGGAGGTTGACCTATCTTGCGAGAACTCAAATCCCTCTTCTGTTGTAATTACCCGTCATGGCCTGTCTGCCGATGGACTGGAAAACGTGACGTGACGGATGCTGATGAGAACATCACACGGGGGGGATCAATGTCTTCACAGCGAATAACAAACTTGTCAGAATGAATTTATTGTTACAGAAGAATGTGAGAACAGAAACATAGGAGATGCCAAGTACAACAAGGAGGAATATAATCACATTTCACATCTATTTCCTAAGACAGACTAAACATTCCAACAATAAATTGCAACATATGTAACACAGTAAATGAATCGGACATCTACAATTTCATTAATTCGTCTTCGGTCTGTCAGGATTCCCAATAAAAACCACAGAGATAGAGTAGTGAAATGAAGTGGTTTTAATTAACACCGGTTACACAGGTTTCAGGTTGCAGTACGGTAGGGTATGGCAGAAATAGCTAAAGAACACAGTGGATAACAGATGCAGAATGCGGTGGTCCGCAGGACTTTACCACGAAGTAGTGGAGATGGCACACAAGGTGCGACGGTCTCCAGAGCTAGGCACTGAAGATTCAGAGGACAGGTAAAAATAATCTGCAGAGCGTTACCACAGGATAGTGGAGTAGACACAGTGGCTGAGATGATCTGCGGATAGATGGGCTGGAGACTCAGAGAACAGGTAGCAATAATCTGCAGAGCGTTGCCACAGGATAGTGGAGTAGACACAGTGGCTGAGATGATCTGCGGATAGATGTGCTGGAGACTCAGAGAACAGGTAGCAATAATCTGCAGAGCGTTGCCATAGGATACTGGAGTAGACACAGTGGCTGAGATGATCTGCGGATAGATGTGCTGGAGACTCAGAGAACAGGTAGCAATAATCTGCAGAGCGTTGCCACAGGATAGTGGAGTAGACACAGTGGCTGAGATGATCTGCGGATAGATGTGCTGGAGACTCAGAGGACAGGTAAAAATAATCTGCAGAGCGTTACCACAGGATAGTGGAGTAGACCCAGTGGCTGACATGATCTGCGGATAGATGTGCTGGAGACTCAGAGAACAGGTAGCAATAATCTGCAGAGCGTTACTACAGGATACTGGAGTAGACACAGTGGCTGAGATGATCCGCGGATAGATGTGCTGGAGACTCAGAGAACAGGTAGCAATAATCGGCAGAGCGTTACCATAGGATACTGGAGTAGACACAGTGGCTGAGATGATCTGCGGATAGATGTGCTGGGGACTCAGACAACAGTTAGCAATAATAATAATAATCAGTCAGATATTTAGTAAGTCAGTCATTTAGTCAGTCAGTCATTTTTTTATTTGGTTAGTCAGTCAGTTATTTATTTAGTTAGTCAGACAGTCATTTAGTCAGTCAGTCAGTCATGTATTTAGTTAGTCAGTCATTTAGTTAGTCAGTCATTTAGTCGGTCAGTCATTTATTTATTTGGTTAGTCAGTCAGTAATTTATTTAGTTAGTCAGACAGTCATTTAGTCAGTCATTTAGTTAGTCAGTCATTTAGTCAGTCAGTCAGTCAGTCATGTATTTAGTTAGTTAGTCAGTCATTTAGTTAGTCAGTCATGTATTTAGTTAGTCAGTCATTTAGTTAGTCAGTCATTTAGTCAGTCAGTCATTTCAGTCATTTATTTAGTCAGTCAGTAAATTAATCTAGACAGAGACAGAGTGAGGGAATCAAAAGGGAACAGTGGTTAGAAAGGGAAACACAAAAATAGTAGCAGGTAAATTAAGAAAAAGGAAACTAAACAAAGAATGAGTAACAGATAAATAACATAAAAAATGAGACCATATTAAAGACACAACACATAAGGAAAAGAGAGTATAGAGGGGGAAATTGATTTAATAACTTCCTTAAGAGACAGAGTTAAACTAAACAGTCAGTTATATTCCCAGCTTGGGACAACAGGTTCTAGTCTAACTGGGATTTATCAAAAGACCATTTTCTCCGGCGTAAAGGCTTATCACGGCGATAAAACTAATCACTTATAGCCGCAATTTACCCAAAGATTATCGCTCAGCTGTTGTGGAAATACTGTCCCGAAGCGGTAAGGGTGAACAGATATGTACATGAATGAGCGGGCACTCATACTTACGGACTCTCAGTTCAACTAATGTAAAAAATAAAAAATAAAATGAAAGCTTAAAAATTACAAAAAAATAAACAATACTTTAAAACTTTTTCACATTAAAAAAATTCTTTATTCATAGAATAAAGCAATTTCTTTAATGACATTAACCAAAAAACCTCAACCTTCTGGCAATAACAGAAACATGGCTCATGCAATCAGACACTGCCTCACCTGCAGCACTTTCACATGGTGGCCTCCATCTCACCCACACCTCCAGACCTGAAGGCAGACAAGGAGGTGGGGTTGGACTACTTCTCTCCCCACAGTGCACATACACAGTTCTACCAAATGTCCCATCACTCACGTTCACATCTTTTGAAGTACATGCTATTCGCATTTTTAATCCATTCTCCCTACGTGTTGCGGTGATCTATCGTCCCCCTGGAGCACACCAACAATTTATTGAGGATTTCTCTGCATGGCTCCCTCACTTCTTATCTTCAGACATCCCCACCATCATCATGGGTGACTTCAACATCCCCATTGATAACCCACCTTCCAAAGCTGCTTCCAAACTACTCTCTCTAACATCCTCACTTGACCTCTCCCAGTGGATTGAATCATCTACTCATAAGGATGGCCACTGCCTTGATCTTGTTTTCTCTAGACTATGCTCAGTTTCTAATTTTATTAATACACCCTTCCCCCTCTCGGATCATCACCTTATCAGCTACACTCTCACCCCCACTGCTCTAACCTCTCTACTGTCTAACTCAACCAAGCCTCCTCATACTCGTAGAAATCTTAATTCTATTAATCTTCAACAATTTTCCACCTCTCTCCAACACCTTCTCTCCCCTATCTCTACATTCTCATCCCCTGAGATGGCAGTACCTCATTTTCACCTAACCTTAGCAACGGCCCTTGATCAAGTGGCTCCAGCGACACTTCATACTACACGTCGACTTCGATGTCAACCGTGGCACACCAAAGCAACACGAAATCTTCAAAAACTGTCCCGTAAAGCAGAACGTCACTGGCGTAAATCTCGAAGCTCTAATGACTTCTTCACATATACTTCTGTCTACCACTCCTATCGAAATGCTCTGGACACTGCAAAACAAACATACTTTCAATCTCTTATCTATGCTCAGGCTTCTAACCCCAAACGCCTTTTCAATACATTTAATCATCTTCTCAATCCTCCCACCCCGAACCCTCCATCTACTATCAGTGCTCAGGATCTTGCTACCTACTTCAAGGACAAGATTGATAAGATCAGACTAGAAATGGTATCCTCCTCCTCAACAAGCCATCAGCTCATTTCCTTCCCACTACCCTCTGACACCCTTTCTTCATTTGACCCCACAAATGAAGAGGAAATTTCTACGCTCTTCTTATCTTCCTACTCTACCTCCTGTCCTCTCGATCCTATTCCCTCGCAAATTGGTAGATCCCTGTCTTCTGTGCTCATTTCACCTCTAACTCAAATCTGTAATCTCTCACTCTCTACTGGCATCTTTCCATCACTATACAAGCATGCAGTGATTACTCCTATTCTAAAAAAACAAAACTCCGACCCAAACTCTCTCTCAAATTACCGTCCCATCTCTCAGCTCCCTTGCCCCTCCAAGCTTCTAGAGAGACTTGCCTACACTCGCCTCACACGCTTTCTTTCTGCAAACAACCTGTTGGATCCTCTTCAGTCTGGCTTTCGTTCTCAACACTCCACAGAGACTGCGCTGACCAAGGTTGTTAATGATCTGATCACTGCTAAGACTGAACGCCATTACTCTCTCCTAATTCTCCTTGATCTCTCGGCTGCATTTGACACCGTTGACCACTCTCTTCTCATACAAACGCTGCAATCCCTAGGTCTTCAAGACACAGTTCTATCCTGGTTCTCATCTTACCTCTCTAATCGCTCTTTCACTGTTAATTTCTCTGGAGCCACATCTGCTCCGCTTCCCCTATCAGTTGGAGTACCACAAGGCTCGGTGCTAGGTCCTCTGCTGTTCTCTATCTATACCGCTTCTCTTGGAAATCTAATAAGTTCCTTTGGCTTTCAGTATCATCTCTATGCGGATGATACCCAAATCTATCTATCCTCTCCTGATATCTCGACATCTGTGTTGTCCCGTGTAACTGACTGTCTTTCTGCCATTTCATCTTGGATGTCCTCTCGTCAACTCAAACTTAATCTTTCTAAAACAGAGTTAATAATATTCCCACCCGCCAACAAGAGCATACCTGACATTTCTATCTCTGTTGATACCATGACCATAAATCCCACCCCACAAGCTCGCTGCCTAGGTGTAATCCTTGATTCACGCCTATCCTTTGTTCCCCACATTGACTCTATATCTAAATCATGTTACATACATCTAAAGAACATTTCCAGAATCCGCACATATCTCACACAAGACACTGCTAAAACCTTAATTCATGCACTAATCATCTCCCGCATTGACTATTGCAATTCCCTCCTTACTGGTCTTCCCAAAAACAGACTCAAACCCCTAAAATCTATTTTGCATGCTTCGGCAAGACTGATTTTCCTTGCAAATAGCTATTCCTCTGTTGAATCACTCTGTATGTCTCTACACTGGCTGCCTGTCTTCTACCGAATCCAATATAAAATACTTTTACTAACCTACAAGGCCATCAACAAAGCTGCACCAACATACATCTCCTCTCTTGTCTCAAAATATCTCCCAACTCGGCAACTCCGTTCTGCAAAAGATCTGCGTCTCTCATCCACCCTCATTACATCCTCCCATTCCCGGTTACAGGACTTTTTTCAGGCTGCACCCACTCTATGGAACTCTCTCCCTCGCACAATAAGACTCTCCTCTGTTCTACAAACTTTCAAGCGTTCTCTGAAAACCTACCTATTCAGACAAGCTTATAATATTCCTCAACCACCATCTTAACCTCACTACCTTTAGCCTGTTACACAATTTCACACAAGACAACTACCCCCGGACCAACATTGTTGTGTGACAGGATCATTTAGCTTATGAGTCACCCTACCTTTGCAGTCTGGCTGGGCCAAGATGCAAAATGTATACTTAACCTCATGTGTCAATCTCCCATTGTCCCATAGATTGTAAGCTTGCGAGCAGGGCCTTCTCACCTCTTTGTCTGTTTTACCCAGTTTGTTTATTAGTTTATTACGTTTGTCCCCAATTGTAAAGCGCTACGGAATATGTTGGCGCTATATAAATAAATGATGATGATGATGATGATGATTAAGCTATCACTATACTAAGATGATGAGTATTTTACGATTTTAGTCAGTAAAACAACTGCCCCGGTAAAAAGTGTTTAACTTAATTCTCCTTTTTAAATATCGCACATTTTAAAAATAGATATATCAGATCATTTCCACGATCATAGAATCTGCTTTGATCTCAGAATATACTGCATAGTATTTTCCACTTTAAGGAAGGTCATCCTTACAGCTCTCAGCAGAGATTATAGAGAGGGAAGACAGTAAGTATATTGTATCCACTTATCATTAAAGGCATAGGGTTTAAACATACATATTTACTTCCACTCTAAGGGAAAAGCCTGGGCAGTATGATTGCAGTCCCCGGGGTCCAGACGTGTCATGAGTTTTCTCTAGCAAGCGACCTTCCAGAATGGAATTTATGGGAACACAAAAAAATGTTTGATAGACAGGAAGTTAGAGATGTCAGATGCGGAATTTAAATCCACATAAATAGGATTCTACAGGAAGACCCATGAAATCATTCGCCCAGTGTCCGTTTCTGACACCTATAAATTTATAGTGTATCACTATGAAGGTCAAACATTGGGGAAGAGGATTCCAAATTGTCCCTTCTGATGAGTCTTGTCATCTGGGACATGTTCGCTGGGCCAGAGAAAATATATATTCCCACAATCAGTCTTTCAGAACAGACCCAGTGACATTGTAACTATATCTGTATAAAAGATGTTTGCTCTTACTGTTCTCTAATTTCATTGGTTGCCAATCGTTTGAGATGTATACAATTTTGTAAATGCACGATATCTAGGTAGGGGTTTCTAACGCTTCATTTCAGAAGAAGAAAACAAGCCAAAAATGCAATAAACCTGCAACATACACATAGGCTTATTCACATAGCATAAAACATTATCTAATCACAAGATTGAGACAAAGTGAGTGTATTTAAAAAAAATTGAAAACTTTTTCTGTGAGCCTCTGTTGATTAATCATTTATTTAAATATTTCAACGTCTATTCTATTCTACGCTTATGGAGTCCAATGAGGTCTAATCCTTCATCCACAGCAGGAGCGAATTTACGTGACATAAGACCAAACCAATCAGAAGACACTGACCCACAAGGATGCGCCGATGCGTTTTATAGCGGTAAAGCTGCGATCAGCCTCACAGGTAGTGACTGGAAGGATGTGTAGACTCTTCAGAAGGCTGTTAATATTAGGATATAACGGATTACTGGTAACAAAGAGATATACGCCCATTCCCTCTATGCCAAGTGAACAATTAATTGTCTTCATTCATACCCAGGTATTTATACAGACTATACATACGCAACTAACCCATTCAGTCATCATCATATTTTATTTATTTGGCACCACAGTATCCGCAGCTCCGAACAATCAACCAAAAAATGAACAGAAAAAAAATACAGATAAGTAAGGGACAAAAGAAACAATAGAATCAATACAAGAGACTATAGAGAAACTAAAAACATAAGAAGACACAACAAGGACAAAGAGGATGAGGAGATAGGAGGTAGAGAGGACAAACTTGTGACAGTTACCGTTAAGAGGATTAGGGTAGTAAACGGAGACGATAGAGGTGGAGTGAAAGGGGCAGGTGGAGCGTGAGGAGGGAATGGTCTTAGGGTGGGGTCAGGCAGACAAGTGAGAAAAGGTGAGTTTTGAAGGAGTGTTTGAGGTTGGGTGCGAGGCTGATTGGGCGGAGCAGAGTTCCAACTGGGTGGAACAGCGCAGGCAAAGTCTTGAAGGCGGGAATGTGATGAGGACAGGAGAAGGTCATTGACAGAATGTAGTGGGAGAGTAGGGGAGTATTTATTGACAAGGTCGGAGATATGGTGGGAGGAGGCATTATAGAGGCTATATAAGTGGGGATATAATCCATTCCCAGTGGATACTGTCCATCCATATTAGCTCACATTTGCATATTACATTTACATCCATTCAGGAGCCTCTTCCGTAGGGAATTCAACCCACCCATTCTAAGGTTCATCATCATTAGAGATGGTCACTGACCCCCGTGTTTTGGTTTTGGATTCGGTTTTGGATCTGGATTACCGTCATGTTTTGGTTTTGGTTTTGGTTTTGCAAAACCGCCATTGCGTGTTTTGGTTTTGGTTTTGGTTTTGTTTTGCTATTTTTTTGGAAAATCCAAGTTTTTGGGCCTAAATTAACCCAATTTAGTGCTCCAACTGTTTTAGAGACAAGTAATCTAATTGTTGAGGTAATAAATCATCCAAAAAAACAGTTTAATTCTTCGTTGGTAGGCCTATTCTACACACAAAACAGATTGTCTTCCTCTCCATCTATGCATATTGGCAATGCAGCCATCGTCTTTGAATGTATATTACACCCTACACTTATAGTTAAATATGTAAAGAAATGGAAAAAGCCAGTTTGGTTTCTGTCTCTCAAGGCCCCCCTCCACTTGTATAAAATACCAAAAAATTCAGCCATTATAGACTGTACAATATTAATTGACATGGAGAAAGCCAGTTTGGTTTCTGTCTCTCTAGGCCCCCCTCCACTTGTATAAAATACTAAAAAATTCAGCCATTATAGACTGTACAATATTAATTGACATGGAGAAAGACAGTTTGGTTTCTGTCTCTCTAGGCCCCCCTCCACTTGTATAAAATACCAAAAAATTCAGCCATTATAGACTGTACAATATTAATTGACATGGAAAAAGCCAGTTTGGTTTCTGTCTCTCTAGGCCCCCCTCCACTTGTATAAAATACCCAAAAATTCAGCCATTATAGACTGTACAATATTATGAAAAATGGACAAAGCCAGTTTAGGGTCACTCTGTCTATGACACCCTACCCTTAAGGATAAATTGCCCTAACAGCAGCCTTTCAAGATGGTATGTGATATGGAAATGCCACAAGTCCCTTTCCTCTTTGGGGGTAGATTGCACCCTACACTTACATAGAAAGTTTTAAAAAGATGTTATCGGCATCATCTTCAGCTTAATCCTCACCCTCATCAGTGTGTACGTCATCATCACAGACTATCAATTCATCGCCGCTTGAATCCGCCATTAGAGAACAGTCAGTGCTTGGATGTCTTGGATGGTGAAGGCCTTCCTCGTGGAAGATGTAGTTCATTTTTATAAACATCATTTTCTCCACATTTTTGGGAAGTAACCTTCTACGGCGATCACTGACTAAGTTCCCTGCTGTGCTGAACACTCGTTCAGAGTACACACTGGAGGGTGGGCAGCTTAGGTATTGCAAAGCAAGTTTGTACATGGGTTTCCAAATGGCCTGCTTTTCTTCCCAGTAAGGAAAGGGACTGTCTGACATTTCCATATCAACTACCTCTTGAAAGTAATCCTCCACCATCCTTTGCATGTTTATACTCATATTGGATGGAGTTATGGGCAAAGTGACACATTTTTTTGAAAAATCCTTCAAACCAGCCCAGATGTTAAATTGTTCTGGTCTGCCCCCTGTGTCTTCCCTGCTTCTTTTTTGGAAATTTAATTTTTTACGAGCAACAGCTTGAGAAAGTGAAGGAGGACACGTCGTCAAGCCGAGGCCCAGTTCAGCGGCCAACTTGCTGAGCAATAGCTCCTTGCAAAAGTTCACATCTCGCTCATTTACAAGTAAAGACTCAATGTAGGTTTTAAACCTTGGATCAAGCACAGTGGCCAAAACGTACTGATCCGAGTTCAAGATCTTAATAACTCGAGGATCATTGTGAAGCGAATTAAGTACTTGATCGACAAGGCCAACATACTTTGCTGAATTGCTTGCTTTCAGCTCCTCCTTCATTTTCTCAAGCTGCTTTTCCAATAGTCTAATTAAAGGAATGACTTGGCTCAAACTAGCAGAGTCTGCACTGACCTCACATGTCACAACTTCAAATGGTTTCAGCACCTTGCACAGCACTGAAAGGATTCCCCACTGTGTAAGAGTGAAATACATCCCCCCTCCTTTCCCAATGTCATGACTTGTGCAATATGCTTGGATGGCTTTGCGCTGTTCCTCCATCCTCTGAAGCATGTACAGGGTGGAATTCCACCGAGTTACCACCTCTTGCTTAAGTTGGTGGCAGGGCAAGTTAAACTGCTCTTGGAGCTGCTGTAATCTCCTACATGCTGTGGCTGAATGCCTGAAATGGCCTGAAATTTTACGGGCCACCGAAAGCATCTCCTGCACCTCACGGTTATTTCGTAGGAAGCTCTGCACCACCAAGTTGATGGTGTGAGCAAAACAGGGAATATGTTGGAAATCACCCAGCTGTAATGCTCGCACTATATTGTTGGCGTTATCTGAAATGACATACCCTGGGGAGAGTCCGAGTGGTATAAGCCATGCATCAATCACATCTCTCAGTTTGCGTAACAAATTGTCAGCCGTATGCCTGTTAGTGAAGCCGGTGATACAAAGAGTGGCCTGCCTGTGACAAATGTTACGTAGTGGTCTACATGCTGCTGCTGTTCCTGCTGGTGAAGGTGAATGACCAACCCAGTGGGCTGTCACAGTCATATAGTCTTTGGTTTGGCCACTTCCACTTGTCCACATATCTGTGGTTAAGTGAACAGTGGGCAGAATGGCATTTTTCAGCGCAATCTCTACATTTTTACACACTTTTTGGTATAGTTGTGGAATAGCTTTTCGGGAGAAATGGTGTCGCGATGGAATTCTGTAACGCGGACACAAAACCTCAATTAACTGTGAAAAACCAGCTGCGTTTATTGTGGAGATTGGACGCAGATCTAACACCAACATTGCAGCCATGGCGTCTGTGATTCGCTTGGCGACTGGGTGACTGCTGTCATATTTGCTTCCCCTCGCAAATGATTGTTTCACAGTTAATTGCTGAAATGTAGGACTGCTCATTTTATTAACCTGCCTCTGGGATGACGATTCACCCCCAGCAGCAGCAACAGCAGCAGCAGGACTAACGCTTTCTTCAGAGGAATCAATAATAGTGCCAGAGTCATCCAGCCTTAAGTGGGATGCCGGGCTAACTCCGAGCGCTACTGAGGATATTGATGAAGATGGTGTGGTGGGTGTATTTTGTAGCCGTCGGTATGTCGGTGAGCCGAGGGTCTTAGCTGATGAGGGAGTGCTTGTATTCTTTTGGGAAGAACTTTCAGCTTTTCCCAACACTTTGCCATGAACTCTCGTTAAATGGCGTAACATAGACGAGGTTCCAAGATGGTTAAGGTCCCTCCCTCGACTGACTGTGGCTTCACATACACTACAAATGGCTATACAATTGTTGTCTGGATTTGGGTAGAAATAATTCCACACATAAGAAGTGGATTTTTTTGTTTTATGCCCAGGCATGACAATGGCCTTTTTCTTGTCACGTGCCAGAACTGCTGCCACTGGTGCAGGACTTACACAAACAACCTCATCCTCATCAACATCCTCATTAGCGCCCTCGTCGCCTACACAAATCTCCCCCTCATCCTCTTCTAATTCCAAAGTGGCATCCTCAATTTGGGTATCACCGGCTACACTCGGGCTATTAAGGCACACATCAGCAGAATGCTCACGATTAGACATCCCACTGTTGGATGGACTCTCCACAAGGATTGTTGTCATTTGTGAATCAGAGCAAATATTCTCCTGTAATGCCTCACTGTTATCTTGCAGCTCGGCTTTGACGCGTAACAGTAGTTGTGCACCAATTGTAGGCTGGGTAACTTTTTGGGATCTGCCACTAATAGCCAAAGGTGAAGGCCTCATTCTCTCTTTGCCACTGCGTGTGTAGAATGGCATGCTTGCAATTTTTTTTTTATCGTCTTAACTTTTGCTCAGTTACACTTCTTTTTCGCTTCAATACAGTAAAAAAATTTTTGGTTTTTGTTTTTTGCACTAATTTGAAAACACTCTGTTGTTTGACATCGCCTTGGCCAGATGACGTACTGGGAACACTAACATCAGGACTGGTGACAGAACCTGGTTGCTCATTCAGATCATATGTGGACTGCTTTGAATCCATTCTGAGCGCAAACCACTGGGGAGTGCTAAAAATTATTTAGTAGATACTGCTGACAGTTATGACTTTTGACAGCCAGAAATATTAATGCACAATTAGGGAGGACACCCCAAAAGCACTGAGTAGTGCTAAAAATTATTTAGTAGATACTGCTGACAGATATGACTTTTGACAGCCAGAAATATTAATGCACAATTAGGGAGGACACCCCAAAAGCACTGAGGAGTGCTAAAAATTATTTAGTAGATACTGCTGACAGATATGACTTTTGACAGCCAGAAATATTAATGCACAATTAGGGAGGACACCCCAAATGCACTGAGGAGTGCTAAAAATTATTTAGTAGATACTGCTGACAGATATGACTTTTGACAGCCAGAAATATTAATGCACAATTAGGGAGGACACCCCAAAAGCACTGAGGAGTGCTAAAAATTATTTAGTAGATACTGCTGACAGATATGACTTTTGACAGCCAGAAATATTAATGCACAATTAGGGAGGACACCCCAAAAGCACTGAGGAGTGCTAAAAATTATTTAGTAGATACTGCTGACAGATATGACTTTTGACAGCCAGAAATATTAATGCACAATTAGGGAGGACACCCCAAAAGCACTGAGGAGTGCTAAAAATTATTTAGTAGATACTGCTGACAGATATGACTTTTGACAGCCAGAAATATTTATGCACAATTATGGGGGACACCCCAAAAGCACTGAGGAGTGCTAAAAATTATTTAGTAGATACTGCTGACAGTTATGACTTTTGACAGCCAGAAATATTAATGCACAATTAGGGAGGACACCCCAAAAGCACTGAGTAGTGCTAAAAATTATTTAGTAGATACTGCTGACAGATATGACTTTTGACAGCCAGAAATATTAATGCACAAATAGGGAGGACACCCCAAAAGCACTGGGGAGTGCTAAAAATTATTTAGTAGATACTGCTGACAGATATGACTTTTGACAGCCAGAAATATTAATGCACAATTAGGGAGGACACCCCAAAAGCACTGAGGAGTGCTAAAAATTATTTAGTAGATACTGCTGACAGATATGACTTTTGACAGCCAGAAATATTAATGCACAATTAGGGAGGACACCCCAAAAGCACTGAGGAGTGCTAAAAATTATTTAGTAGATACTGCTGACAGATATGACTTTTGACAGCCAGAAATATTAATGCACAATTAGGGAGGACACCCCAAAAGCACTGAGGAGTGCTAAAAATTATTTAGTAGATACTGCTGACAGATATGACTTTTGACAGCCAGAAATATTAATGCACAAATAGGGAGGACACCCCAAAAGCACTGGGGAGTGCTAAAAATTATTTAGTAGATACTGCTGACAGATATGACTTTTGACAGCCAGAAATATTAATGCACAATTAGGGAGGACACCCCAAAAGCACTGAGGAGTGCTAAAAATTATTTAGTAGATACTGCTGACAGATATGACTTTTGACAGCCAGAAATATTAATGCACAATTAGGGAGGACACCCCAAATGCACTGAGGAGTGCTAAAAATTATTTAGTAGATACTGCTGACAGATATGACTTTTGACAGCCAGAAATATTAATGCACAATTAGGGAGGACACCCCAAATGCACTGAGGAGTGCTAAAAATTATTTAGTAGATACTGCTGACAGATATGACTTTTGACAGCCAGAAATATTAATGCACAATTAGGGAGGACACCCCAAAAGCACTGAGGAGTGCTAAAAATTATTTAGTAGATACTGCTGACAGATATGACTTTTGACAGCCAGAAATATTAATGCACAATTAGGGAGGACACCCCAAAAGCACTGAGGAGTGCTAAAAATTATTTAGTAGATACTGCTGACAGATACGACTTTTGACAGCCAGAAATATTAATGCACAATTAGGGAGGACACCCCAAAAGCACTGAGGAGTGCTAAAAATTATTTAGTAGATACTGCTGACAGATATGACTTTTGACAGCCAGAAATATTAATGCACAATTAGGGAGGACACCCCAAAAGCACTGAGGAGTGCTAAAAATTATTTAGTAGATACTGCTGACAGATACGACTTTTGACAGCCAGAAATATTAATGCACAATTAGGGAGGACACCCCAAAAGCACTGAGGAGTGCTAAAAATTATTTAGTAGATACTGCTGACAGATATGACTTTTGACAGCCAGAAATATTAATGCACAATTAGGGAGGACACCCCAAAAGCACTGAGGAGTGCTAAAAATTATTTAGTAGATACTGCTGACAGATATGACTTTTGACAGCCAGAAATATTAATGCACAATTAGGGAGGACACCCCAAAAGCACTGAGGAGTGCTAAAAATTATTTAGTAGATACTGCTGACAGATATGACTTTTGACAGCCAGAAATATTAATGCACAATTAGGGAGGACACCCCAAAAGCACTGAGGAGTGCTAAAAATTATTTAGTATATACTGCTGACAGATATGACTTTTGACAGCCAGAAATATTTATGCACAATTATGGGGGACACCCCAAAAGCACTGAGGAGTGCTAAAAATTATTTAGTAGATACTGCTGACAGTTATGACTTTTGACAGCCAGAAATATTAATGCACAAATAGGGAGGACACCCCAAAAGCACTGGGGAGTGCTAAAAATTATTTAGTAGATACTGCTGACAGATATGACTTTTGACAGCCAGAAATATTAATGCACAATTAGGGAGGACACCCCAAAAGCACTGAGGAGTGCTAAAAATTATTTAGTAGATACTGCTGACAGATATGACTTTTGACAGCCAGAAATATTAATGCACAATTAGGGAGGACACCCCAAATGCACTGAGGAGTGCTAAAAATTATTTAGTAGATACTGCTGACAGATATGACTTTTGACAGCCAGAAATATTAATGCACAATTAGGGAGGACACCCCAAAAGCACTGAGGAGTGCTAAAAATTATTTAGTAGATACTGCTGACAGATATGACTTTTGACAGCCAGAAATATTAATGCACAATTAGGGAGGACACCCCAAAAGCACTGAGGAGTGCTAAAAATTATTTAGTAGATACTGCTGACAGATATGACTTTTGACAGCCAGAAATATTAATGCACAATTAGGGAGGACACCCCAAAAGCACTGAGGAGTGCTAAAAATTATTTAGTAGATACTGCTGACAGATATGACTTTTGACAGCCAGAAATATTAATGCACAATTAGGGAGGACACCCCAAAAGCACTGAGGAGTGCTAAAAATTATTTAGTAGATACTGCTGACAGATATGACTTTTGACAGCCAGAAATATTAATGCACAATTAGGGAGGACACCCCAAAAGCACTGAGGAGTGCTAAAAATTATTTAGTAGATACTGCTGACAGATATGACTTTTGACAGCCAGAAATATTTATGCACAATTATGGGGGACACCCCAAAAGCACTGAGGAGTGCTAAAAATTATTTAGTAGATACTGCTGACAGTTATGACTTTTGACAGCCAGAAATATTAATGCACAAATAGGGAGGACACCCCAAAAGCACTGGGGAGTGCTAAAAATTATTTAGTAGATACTGCTGACAGATATGACTTTTGACAGCCAGAAATATTAATGCACAATTAGGGAGGACACCCCAAAAGCACTGAGGAGTGCTAAAAATTATTTAGTAGATACTGCTGACAGATATGACTTTTGACAGCCAGAAATATTAATGCACAATTAGGGAGGACACCCCAAAAGCACTGAGGAGTGCTAAAAATTATTTAGTAGATACTGCTGACAGATATGACTTTTGACAGCCAGAAATATTAATGCACAATTAGGGAGGACACCCCAAAAGCACTGAGGAGTGCTAAAAATTATTTAGTAGATACTGCTGACAGATATGACTTTTGACAGCCAGAAATATTAATGCACAATTAGGGAGGACACCCCAAAAGCACTGAGGAGTGCTAAAAATTATTTAGTATATACTGCTGACAGATATGACTTTTGACAGCCAGAAATATTTATGCACAATTATGGGGGACACCCCAAAAGCACTGAGGAGTGCTAAAAATTATTTAGTAGATACTGCTGACAGTTATGACTTTTGACAGCCAGAAATATTAATGCACAAATAGGGAGGACACCCCAAAAGCACTGGGGAGTGCTAAAAATTATTTAGTAGATACTGCTGACAGATATGACTTTTGACAGCCAGAAATATTAATGCACAATTAGGGAGGACACCCCAAAAGCACTGAGGAGTGCTAAAAATTATTTAGTAGATACTGCTGACAGATATGACTTTTGACAGCCAGAAATATTAATGCACAATTAGGGAGGACACCCCAAATGCACTGAGGAGTGCTAAAAATTATTTAGTAGATACTGCTGACAGATATGACTTTTGACAGCCAGAAATATTAATGCACAATTAGGGAGGACACCCCAAAAGCACTGAGGAGTGCTAAAAATTATTTAGTAGATACTGCTGACAGATATGACTTTTGACAGCCAGAAATATTAATGCACAATTAGGGAGGACACCCCAAAAGCACTGAGGAGTGCTAAAAATTATTTAGTAGATACTGCTGACAGATATGACTTTTGACAGCCAGAAATATTAATGCACAATTAGGGAGGACACCCCAAAAGCACTGAGGAGTGCTAAAAATTATTTAGTAGATACTGCTGACAGATATGACTTTTGACAGCCAGAAATATTAATGCACAATTAGGGAGGACACCCCAAAAGCACTGAGGAGTGCTAAAAATTATTTAGTAGATACTGCTGACAGATATGACTTTTGACAGCCAGAAATATTAATGCACAATTAGGGAGGACACCCCAAAAGCACTGAGGAGTGCTAAAAATTATTTAGTAGATACTGCTGACAGATATGACTTTTGACAGCCAGAAATATTTATGCACAATTATGGGGGACACCCCAAAAGCACTGAGGAGTGCTAAAAATTATTTAGTAGATACTGCTGACAGTTATGACTTTTGACAGCCAGAAATATTAATGCACAAATAGGGAGGACACCCCAAAAGCACTGGGGAGTGCTAAAAATTATTTAGTAGATACTGCTGACAGATATGACTTTTGACAGCCAGAAATATTAATGCACAATTAGGGAGGACACCCCAAAAGCACTGAGGAGTGCTAAAAATTATTTAGTAGATACTGCTGACAGATATGACTTTTGACAGCCAGAAATATTAATGCACAATTAGGGAGGACACCCCAAATGCACTGAGGAGTGCTAAAAATTATTTAGTAGATACTGCTGACAGATATGACTTTTGACAGCCAGAAATATTAATGCACAATTAGGGAGGACACCCCAAAAGCACTGAGGAGTGCTAAAAATTATTTAGTAGATACTGCTGACAGATATGACTTTTGACAGCCAGAAATATTAATGCACAATTAGGGAGGACACCCCAAAAGCACTGAGGAGTGCTAAAAATTATTTAGTAGATACTGCTGACAGATATGACTTTTGACAGCCAGAAATATTAATGCACAATTAGGGAGGACACCCCAAAAGCACTGAGGAGTGCTAAAAATTATTTAGTAGATACTGCTGACAGATATGACTTTTGACAGCCAGAAATATTAATGCACAATTAGGGAGGACACCCCAAAAGCACTGAGGAGTGCTAAAAATTATTTAGTAGATACTGCTGACAGATATGACTTTTGACAGCCAGAAATATTAATGCACAATTAGGGAGGACACCCCAAAAGCACTGAGGAGTGCTAAAAATTATTTAGTAGATACTGCTGACAGATATGACTTTTGACAGCCAGAAATATTAATGCACAATTAGGGAGGACACCCCAAAAGCACTGAGGAGTGCTAAAAATTATTTAGTAGATACTGCTGACAGTTATGACTTTTGACAGCCAGAAATATTAATGCACAATTAGGGAGGACACCCCAAAAGCACTGAGGAGTGCTAAAAATTATTTAGTAGATACTGCTGACAGATATGACTTTTGACAGCCAGAAATATTAATGCACAATTATGGGGGACACCCCAAAAGCGCTGGGGAGTGCCAAATATGAAGAAAAAATAATAAACCTTTATCCTCCTCTCTGCACTAGCGATTTTGGTTAGAGCAATTGCAAGAACAATATTGTATTCTCTGTCCCTGCTCTAATTAGCCTATGACTACACCCTGCTCTCTCCCTCTGTCAAATGGCGATGGATTGCTGTGGAGGCGTGTATTTATAAAGTTGAAGTATCGCGAGAACCGACGACGTCACAATGACGTTCGGCCTCGATTTGGATTCGGAACGGGCGGGAGAGTACTGCTCAGCTCGGTACTCGGATACCCAAAGTTCGGGTGGGTTCGGTTCTCGGAGAACCGGACCCGCCCATCTCTAATCATCATCAACATTTATTTATATAACACCACTAATTCCACAGCGCTGTACAGAGAACTCACTCACATCAGCCCCTGCCCCATTGGAGCTTACAGTCTAGTTTTTGGAGCGTGGGAGGAAACCGGAGCACCCGGAGAAAACCCACACAAACACGGGGAGAACATACAAACTCCTCACAGATAAGGCCATGGTCGAGAATTGAACTCATGACCCCAGACCTGTAAGGCAGAAGTGCTAACCACTTAGCCACCGTGCTGTCCACAAGGGAAACTCATCCACATCAATTTGACAGAGAGGAATATGAAAGTGGTTCCAGGCTGGGGGGGGGAGGCACACAGCTGACAGTAAAACGGAATAGCTCTATACACTGCTGCATGTGTGAATAAAAAGCAGAGGCTGTCCACTTACCCTCAGTACCCCTGGTAGAACCTGCAGCAGTGCGTTCTCCAAGCCCCCCATTCATCTTGCTTCCATACAGGACTTCTAGAAGACAAGTGTTCAGCTGAACCCCCAGTGTCACCTTTACACATAGGTAAATTTATACTCTGTTGATTCTGTGATGTTTGAGAGGAAAACTTATGTCCTGTATAAGAGTTTCTGGCTATTCAGTAATATAATGTGTTTCACATGCATGTGTGAATTTCTTCCCTATTAGCATATACCTCACAAGACCTCACAAGAGGGGGGTGTTGTTGGTAGAAAAATGTTTCAATCCCTGAAAAACTTTAAGAGATTTTTCCATATTCCTAAAAGCCAATCTGTATTGGGGAATTGATCCATGTTTCTGTGCTCTCCCACAACAGATATGGAATTACGTACGTTTTTTTATATTTCTGCTTTTCTCTTCTTTATTTTAAAGAAACTTGTAAGCATAAGGTTATATGTAGCGTGTGCCATTTTAGTATATTATTATTTATACCTTAAGCATTGTGGGCATTTGTCATATAAAATTTCATTTAATAACATTCTGGCTTTGTGTTCTTAAATTCATGTGTTCAATCTCATGGTTATTAAATTTCACATAACTGAATTACAGTAGATTGTTTGGCGAGTGATAACTCTGGTCAAATTGAGTTGAATTGTAGTGGGATACATATTGTGATGGCATTTTCAATTAAGGGGAGTAACCTAAGACTTCTTGAAAGTGTGATTTTTGAAACCAAATGTTGGTGGTGGCAGTTTTGCATCTATGGAGAGTGTGAAATATAATTTTGAGGACTTTTGAATCATTATTTTTTTAACCAGACCAGGTGGTTTTCCAGCTATTAATCTATTGTCACATACACATTATGCAGGAACAGGTGAGTGCTGTTTGTTACATGAGGTCATATTTAATGACCTCATTTAATTATGGTTAATTTATGGAAGTCCACCTGTGTACAAATAAAGTTTTTTATTTTATTTAAAAGTAAATGCACTGTGAGAGGTCCTACATTTGGTTAATGTATGTCTAAACTGAGCTTCATCATGAAGATCAAATAACATGCAAAGAAACCCCAAGAAAAAGGTTATTAAAAAGCACCAGTCAGCTGAAGTATATCAGAAGATTACAAAGACTTTTAATATCTTGTGGCTTATTGGTTTTTTTTTTTAGTGAAAAGACACTAAAATGTCTGGAGTATTCCCTGAGGACTCGTTCTCATTGCACTAATATTCCTGTGCTGTGCTCCACAACATGGTACTGAGATAACCAGGGACATCTGTGTCTCTCCTGTGCAAGTAACAAGGGTTTTGTATCGGAAGGTTTGGAGAGAAAAGTGAACAGAACTGTGTTGATTATCTTTTTTTTTTTTCCGTCTCCTAATCCACCCTTCTCATAGTAGTGGGATTTCACTATTTCTTTGTTACAGCTGGTCAGGCATCCCATAGGCAATGGACACAAAGCTTTTCAAAAATTGAGTGTACTTGTAGGTGCTCAGTGAAGAAAAAGTGTCAGTTGTAAGTCTACAACATAACACTGTCAAAGTTGAATAATTGGATGAAAGAAAGTATATTGATTATTACTGTTTGCTGGTTTGACTAGTGCTGGTTAAGAGAAAATTGGGGGGACCCCACGCAAATGTTTCCCCTATTTTCATGTAACCAGCAGTAGGCTGGCAGCACTAGGGTTAATAGTGCTCGGACGGGGGGACCCCACGCAAATGTTTCCCCTATTTTCATGTAACCAGCAGTAGGCTGGCAGCACTATGGTCAATAGTGCTCGGACGGGGGGACCCCACGCTTATTTTTATTTTACATTTATCTATTTTTAAACATTTGACAGCTGCCGGGAACTCCGGCTCTATAGACAGAACAGTGCAACAGTGATGTGTTTACTAATCGTGCTGCTAGCAAGCAGCGTGTTGTATCTGGCGATTTTTAAAGCAAACTCAGGAGAGTTTGCTTAATCGCAGCTTCATATATCTGAGACTTGTATAGCTAGAGTGGCAAACAGTCAGAACTTTGATCTCTATCGTTTTTGGCAGAAACACAAATCTGGCGATTTTACATTAAATCTCAGCTTCATACATCAGCGAGTTTCAGCTCTCCCAAGAAAATCACTGGATTTGCAAAATCGAACCTTGATACAGTTACGCCCAGGTGTTGTGAACTACAAGTCCCAGCATGCTTTGCCAATATATAGCAGCTTATTGCGGGAAGGGGATGCTGGGTTGCACAACACCTGGAGTGTCACAGGTTAGCCAACACTGCAATACGTCCAATCATCTCCTCTTGCCTGCACTAAGCATCGTTATTTCTCCTAATGACTCTTCTGCTCTGTATAAATATTACCCTGAATTCTGATGAAAGATCGTCTGACTTCTCGCACACCTTTTCCCATATCCAGTGGGCATCTGGCACTTCTGGCAAATGTCAGAAGGACCAATGGTCATATGGGCCAGTCCCAGGCAGTCAGTGACAGGCTTTCTGGTGGTTGGCTCCTCCCCAGGAATCAGATCACATGTGCCGTGCGCAGAGTCCTGCACGCTGTCTGAAGAGCCGACAGTAGACAGAAACAAGAAGAGAAAAGAAGATGAGAAGGTAAGTATACAGAAAACAGGGGGGGAGAGAAAGGATGCCACACACAGGGGAGGGGGATGCTGTATAGTCCATAATTATTACTAATGAATATTTATTCTCAGTTTCTACAAATATAATTTAGTGGTGTTAATATGGTCACTCTCTGGCATATGATTTGGGGCACTACTGCATGGCATAATATGATTTGTGGGCACTATTGTGGCATATGATTTGTGGGCTCTATGGTGGCTCAATATCAATTGGGGGCACATACTCAGGCATAAGGGAAGGGTTAATATAATGTGGGAGGTAGGCTATTAATTTAATGCTAGAGTTTAGGTGTGGGCTAATTATTTAATTGGTGCCAGTTTATTTGTGGGGTGATGTGGGTCACTTTAATTTAATATTGGGGCCTAGCAATTTAAGAAGGGGTGATTGGAGCTTTAAATTAACGCTGGGATGATTTGGGGACTATTAATTGAAAGTGGGGTTGTTTGGGAAAAAAAACAATGTCTATTTATTAAATGTGAATATGAATTATTTAATGGCAGTGATGGTTGCGGGAAATAGGTATATTTTTTTTAAACGTAAATGTTATTTAAATTATTGCTGGGGCTGGTTGGAGGGAGGGAAATTAAATGTGAATACTAGTATTTTAATGTTGAGGCTGGAAGGAGGCCCAATTATAAAACATGGGTTACATTGATTAAACACCAGGGCTAGCTGGAGTATTCTAAATTACATGTACCCATTTTTGTTTCCAAATAGGGCTTCCAACATTCCAGGATCCAGACAAGCAGCAACTAAAAACACCAGTAGCCACAGGTGGTGAAAATGACAACAGGTAGGAGAGAGCAGGACTGCCTGCCAACTGTCCCGAATTTTGGTGACTGTGTCTCCTTTAGTGAGATTTGGTCCGACTACAAGGACAGTTGGGAGGTATGTCCCGCTTCACATTGTACTGCTTGATGGCAGAGCTGCGTGCAACTAACAGTATTGCCTGTGTATTTGTCTAACATTTGTCTAAAATGATAACCATGTTACATAATTTATTTCAGTGTATGTTTGTATTATAACTGACTGTCCAGCACTGCAGAATATGCCCTTTCTTACTGCACTGTCATTCACTAGTGGGAGTCAAGTACCTTCTTATTATCTTTTTACTTGTTTGCAGTAAAAGATTGATATTTGAACTTTGTGGTCAAAAGTCTTTAACCCTTTTCGAACCTGAAGTTTCCACCGGAAATATAAAATTAAAAGACAGGGAATGTTCCTGTAATTTGTAGATACTGCTGAAGGTCACCAAAAACCCAAAATCGTGGAAAACAAAAAAAGTCACAAGAATTTAAATTGCTTTTTATTACAAGCTCAGCCATGGTTAAAATGAATTTACATTGGGCACTTTCAAAAGATATATATATATATAAAAAAAGAAAAAAAAAAAGAAAATATATACAATTTAGAGTTTACAGATGGGTTTAATTCTGTGCTATAACTCGTTGCAAGTTTAAAAAACAAAAAACCACACACACCACGGTGAATGATCTAAGTACAATTGTTTTACCACAGGTAGTGAAGACTTATGAAAAAGCCTAAGGATGTGTCACACCAACAACACTGTGATGATTTCTACAAACAGAGACCATTGCATTTAAAAATAAAATTAAAAAAATACATTTTACCTGTGAATATTTCAAATCGAAATATTAAGAAAGTTTTTCTACGCCCCATGTACAGTTAGTCATACTTCTTTCTATGTAATGTTGCCTAGACACAGCGAAGGAAGTCGTTTTGTGGACTGAATCAATAATCAGACGGCAGAAGGTGGCGATTGATGCTTAATGGATAGGCTGGATTGCAAATATTGGCTCAGCCCACAAAATGGCGGCTTCCATGTGCGCAGACGTGTGCACTCCAAGTTTAATGCGTATAGGTAGACGATTATTCCTCGCAAAATAAACAGCAACTTAAATCCAACCAACCTAAATGGTACAAAACAAGCACTTGCCTTTATTAAGGCACCTACTGGGCCACAAACGTGAGTTAGCGGTTAATAAAAAAATAAAGTGTGTTATTAAATTAGATATCACAAAAAAAATGATCATATGTACACAGAATCGTTTAATACTTTGCAGTGCAACTGTACAATCGGATTTTGTAGAATTTGCACCTAGTCAGCACTCGGGGGGGGAGGGGGGCAGTTTAAAAGGACATTTTTACTTTACAATCACTTCATTTAAAAATAATCTAGCTCCTCTTGCTGCTTAAAGACAAGGATGCTGCCATGCCTGAGAGGTTTGGTTTAAAGAAATGCATGGCATTTTTTTTTTTAACATGACAATTTGACTCCAAATCGAAGATTATTTTGCCATTAAAGATGAACAGTTGTAACATGAGCAACAGCACCAGCCTGGAGAAATGATAAGTATGAGAGAGAAAAAGTCTGAACGATGGTTATGGTTGCAGTGCTTCCTTTAGTTCTGACTCCCGAAATCCGGGTCTGTCTCCCACATCCCGCAATTCTGTGGCCAAAATAACACGTTTCGCAGTTAATCGCGTCATTTTGACCCCGCCGTCCGCAACAAAACGTAGTTTCCTTCGCAGGGCCAAAGATACGCTATTGACCGCGCCCCGCCCCCTTCCTCTAGTCACGCCCACTGCCCGGGATCTCCCAGACCTCATTGCCTGAAAGTAGGCAAGTATAGCCTTATAAATACAGTGATAGCAGCCAATTTGCAGGCTGGACTTTTTTTTTTTTTTTTAGGGGTGGGGGCGGAAGGTGGAAGGATCACAAGTTGAATATTGAACTAAAAAGAAGAAGTTCCAAAAAGGATTTATCAAACACCTGGTCAACATGGGGCTCGAAACCTGCAGACCGTACATCTCCATTCATAGTGAATGGATAACCCGCATCCCAACATATTGGTTCGGTACACAAAATGGCTGCCTGCACTGTGGTTAGGCGACAGCTGCGCTTTACAGGATACGCAGGCGACAAAAACAATTGCCCAAAAGCTGGTAACTGCTTCTAAATATTAAATAAAAAAAAATATAAAAATAAATAAGTGCTGAAAACTAAAAACAAACTAGTATAAAAACCTAAAGAAAGAGCATGCAAGACCGTTCGGAGGTATGTAAATCAACAATTTGCATTAGTCATTTCGCGAATGATTGATTGTGTGCATGTGTGTATATTATACACACACAGATTACTACAGCACACGTTTAATGCCACATTCTTATTCATGATTGTGACCATACATATGGGCATTATATTTTTTTAAAATATAACGAAAAAATAATCTTAGCAAACAGACCCATAAGCATTTGCTTTTTGCCAATTTCAGACATTGCTTGAAGCGTTCAGATGCTTTAATGCTTGGTACAATATAACGGGGTTCTATGGGAGCGCTTGTTGAGTGCTTCGTATACTATGCTGCAGGAAGGCTTTGAGACGCATTAAGGACCACAAGTCTAACACACTATTATAATGAGGACAAAGTTTTGTCTACGCTTTAACCAGTGCTGGTTTTTTCTGTTTTTTGTTTTATAACAAGAGTGCGTACAACCCCTAAAAGTCAATTGTGACTAGACCTTTAGCAATTTACAAGTGTTCAACAGTGATCCATCTTTTAGCAAATCATGTTCGAGATATACACCCAAAGTGGTTTCCTTAGCTTGGTGGCGTCAGACACATTCCTAAAACCAAATTATTTTTTGCTTTAGATGCAGTCTCCACATCTCCTGTTATAATGCCATCATATAGTTTGTTTTCTGTGACTGCAGTGCCAGGATATAGTGGAAGAACTGGGGGGACGTTTGGTGGGTAATGCCAAAGCAAGACCTTTTTCTAAGACCTTAACAGAGCATTAGCGACGCCAATATACAAAATATGTACAATACAAAGCTCAATGATTTATTTATAAAACAGTTGCAAAAACTGCCGCTATATACACAACACGGACTAGAAACGGAATTAAATATTCACCTTTCACATCGTTGCTTTTAAAAAAAAAAAAAAAAAAAAAAAAAAGTCTTTAGAAAGACCTCAATGTCCTTGAAATGCTGGACTGACTTATTAAATGTAACGGCTACTTATTTACACAGACGGCCGTGTGCTTTCCCCTTATGATACAAAATGTTTGTACCAATTTGTCGTGCAAGAAAAAAAACCCAAAAACAAAAAAAATCATGGGTAACAAGAATTGGCCTGCGATGGAACGTGGAGCCTACAAGACTCAAATGTAGCGGCCATGATTTTCAGCTGCTGGGAGATGTAGGTCAGACACTTGGCCCACAGCATATGCAAACTGGAAGGAAGGAGACCGCTGGGACAAAAATATTTTGTTTGTTTTTTTATGGTGCGTTCAGATTGTCAATTTCAGTGCGTCCTAAGAAGCACAGAATTGCTACAAGTGTGAACAGAGGGAATAATGTTAAATAGAATGTGCAGAACAGTGAGACTATTACATAACATTGAAACAGGTTTTAGAATTCATATACATAGAAAGTAATGCTTGCTGATAAAAGGAAAAATGAAAAAACAAAACAAAAAAAAAACGAGACACGGCTACAGATAGTTGCTTTTTGCTTGTTGTATTAAGTACATTATGCTACAAAAATTTACATTCTGCAGCTCAATCCTGGCCAACGCTCCAGGAAGCACTCGAAGGGCCTGAGTCATTAAGGAAAGTAAGGAAAAAAATAGGAGTACATTTTCTCCTGGACAAAACCATGTTACAACGCAACAGGTCCAAATCAGAATATTATTTTGCACATAAGATAAATACTGACCGTTTTGTCATCTACCGCACAAATATTTCCAGGCTTTATGCTTACACTGAAATTTAAATTTGATCTAGGACATGCCCTACCCCAACTATAAATCTGTCCCCACATTTTAAATTTACCTCCCCCTCCAATGCAACATGGTTTTGCCCAGGTGCAAAGTTACTCCTTTTCTATGCTTTACTCTCCTTAATGACTCAGGTCCGAAGAGTCTTTAGATAAAATATAGTGGATTGTATAGAGCCAAGGCAGAATATTTATCAAATTTGACTAAACCTTTTTTTTGGTCCTCTAAAAAGGTCTCTGCACCCAAAATACAAGTTTGTCGAATATTAAAACAATTCATAAGTATATCACTAGAAGTTCTTTTACCGTGATAGAAGATATGTGATGCTAATCACTAGGCCTGGAGAATTAGCAGACAAATCATCAAGAGGCAATCTATCCCGATGCAAAATATATATGTTTTTGCGGTTACCAATGCACCAGATTTTAAAAACGTTCCCAATTCTGTTTTAATAGTCTGAAAAATATCCAGGAACAGATAAATCTGGACCTTTTTTTTATTTTTTTTTTATTTTAACTGACGGTTGCAATATGAATTTTTCCTGTATTATAATGAGTCGTTTATAAATCATCCGACATTCGCCGTCACTGCAGAGACCCAGAGCAGCGATAGGCGAACGTCAACGCAGGCTGAGCATTGTGGGAAATATAAAATCGGGAGCGGGTTCCAGCCTGACTATTGTGAGAATGTGGTTGTTTTACTTGTGAAAACACCCAACGAAAACTTAGATTTACGGCTCGCTCGCTCCTATAAACTGCATTAACAGTAGGATGGAATGTTTGCATTATAGCATTCTAAAATATTAACATGGCCTCCATCTCATATTGTAATGCGCGCTACCTGTATACCAGGTTGTACTGGTAAACGTATCAGTATGGGCTAAAAATGCACATCGAAAACGCGTCTAAAGCGTGCGTTCCTCGCCAAACCTTTTTATCCACTTTCCCAGTGCATTCATGTGACTGAGCCTTTATACTTTACATACATACATATATACATATTATATATACATAGACTTATTATACACATATACAAGACAGATATCAGATGCCAATGTCAGTTATGTTACTGAACAAATTATAATAATATAGCAATATACTACTATTAACAGTGTGTGAGATCCGAGATCCAAGAGGGATCCAATGTCTTATAGGGATTGTCAGCAGAGAAGACCTCAATATTCATCTCAAAGAACGCAGTTATACATCAAATCATTTAACAGACTACACTATTAGTACTCTCCCTCGGTCTACAGCAGTGTTGGCTAACTGGTGGCACTCCAGGTGTTGTGAAACTACAAGTCCCAGCATGCTTTACCAATATACAGCAGCTTATTGCTGGAAGGGTATGCTGGGACTTGTAGTTTCACAACACCTGGAGTGTCACAGGCTAGGAGAGAGAGGGGGGGAGAGAGAGAGAGGGGGGAGAGAGAGAGAGGGGGGGGGAGAGAGAGAGAGGGGGAGAGAGAGAGAGAGGGGGGGGAGAGAGAGAGAGAGAGGGGGGAGAGAGAGAGAGAGAGGGGGAGAGAGAGAGAGAGAGAGGGGGAGAGAGAGAGAGGGGGAGAGAGAGAGAGGGAGAGAGAGTGTGTGTGTACACATTATACACACACGTTTGTATCTTGAGTAATGTTAACATTATTCAAAATGACATTCAATGTAAAAAATATTTGTGGATGAATGATTTCAGAACTTGTAACAAATATGCAGTGCAGAGATTGGCCATGTTCAGCAACAGATCTGTGATCAGCAACTAATATATGTTTTTGATCAGCCAAGTGAAAGATGAAACGACAGTCACTCTGGGTGGCTGCTACGAGTTAAATAAAGCACCATGTTATCTACATACAAAAAAAAAAGCCAACAATAATATTTTTAAATGTCTGTCATCATTCATAATGGATATAGTCCAAAAACCTTTTTTTATGTACGTGTATAAAATTTGTATTTATAGGAATACCGGTGGTATTAAAATTCTGCTCTGCACATTACAAAATATATCCCAGGAAATCATTTTTAGGAGTTAGATATCTGTAGAATGGAAAACAAAAAAAATGTGCGGGTCTCTTTTCACTCCTAGTAACCATATACGGTAGGCATATATGGACGTGTACTTGTCACCCGCAGTAGAGGAAGCCTGATATCCCTTGGTCAATTTATAAGCGGTTTGCACATTTATATGGGCTCCTCCCACAAAATGGCAGCCTCCACTGATTATAGAGGACAGGTACGTTAAAAATGTAAAAATAAAAATAGGACACGGGGGATAACTGCACTAATCCAGTGCACTTAGAACTCTTGCCGCTGTCAGCCAACAAGCTAAAAAAAAAAAAAATCAAACCGGAAACATTTTCTGAATATAAAATTTTCTCAGGCTGCTAAGTGGAGACTTTACACTCTTAAGGGTATATTTACTAAACTGCGGGTTTGAAAAAGTGGAGATGTTGCCTATAGCAACCAATCAGATTCTAGGTGTCATTTTGTAGAATGTACAAAATACATAACTAGAATCTGATTGGTTGCTATAGGCAACATCTCCACCTTTTCAAACCCGCAGTTTAGTAAATAAACCCCCTAAATGTCTTGCGGATTATGCTGTAATTTGCAACGGGATCTGCAGGCATCACAGTAATCAAACTCCTCAAATTAAACAAATCATTTCTCTCATTGTTGCATGCAAAAAAAAAAAAAAAAAATAATTCCAAAATCATAACACAGGAGCTAAATAGTGCAGATCCAAAAATTGTCCCATGATTCCTACAGAATATTTTACGAGGGCCCTTATAGGTGGACAACACGGTACCAACGTCTTGGCCAAATCTTCTCGCCATAAAAATAAAATAAAAGAATACTGTGCTCATAAAGAGAATCTTCTGCCTTTCATACACTATAAAATATGACCGTGCCACACGACACTGAAGAGAGGGTAAAAGACTTTCCAACTCTTTGGCTTTGCACTTAGCCATGGTTTCGGACGTATTATCCAAAGCTAAATCGGCGGTTCCGTGTAGAGAGGTCATCGCCGCCACAATACAGTTTGTCCTGTTTTAATGACTGCTACACGTGCTCAATATTGAGCGAAGGTTTACACTGTGTCCTCTCATCTGCGCTCAGATCTCCGTCATGTATGATGACCGTGTCTTCGTCTCCGAGCCGCTGACTGGTGAAATTATTCATCTCCAGAAGGCCACTGGGTTCTACCACCACATTGGAGCTGGAGTGACAAGCGATGGGATACTGAGGGATGGTCTGAAAGATAGAAGGAAAAACAAAAAAAGACTAACCATGGTGGCAGCACAAAGCTTTACATGATCACGCTACACATTTCTATGTCCCAACTGCTCTATCTTTCTTTAGCCAGAACCTGCTCACGGAAGCTTTGCTGGTAAGAATTAAACCGACACCAACGATGGATTGTTACCCAACGATAAACCCTTTTCTCTGACGCTAATGGGGGACACAGACTTACTGATGGAACTCCATCAGTGGTTGGACTGATTCTGACTCAGTTTTCCTATACCGTAACCCCTACCCGACAGGGGAGACACAGTTTCCGTATAACAATTTGAAATATAACAGAGATGAAAAATAAATGAAAGCTAAACACTGAAAGGTGGAACAGAAAGGGACAACTTTTGGTGATTTCTAACCGGTCGATAGGACAACTGAAGACAAGCACAGAAACATCCCAGGGATGGGCAGGTCTACGTCTCTCCCCAACGACCAGAGAAAAGGATTTGTCAAGAAGCAAGACATTACTTCTTGTTTGGCCAACCTGAGGACATAGACTTACTGATGGGGACATCCCTAATCCAACTAGTTAGTATGGGAAAGGGATGGATCCAAAAAGACCCAACAACAAAGCAGAGCCTGGTTCTGAACCTCTGATGCTCTGCACGTCACGAGTCGGGGTTCTCCTATCGAAGAGGAATTAAGTAGGAGGAGAGAAATCCTGAAATTAAACTTGACTAAAGTGTCCTGCCCTCAAAGGTGGCATTTAACCTCATTATTAAGCCTCTGTTCCCCCCTTTGGCCAAATGAGAAATTCAGTGTATCTTGTAACATTCTCATCTAGTAAAAGATCCTACATACTGCCCAAACTCATATTTTACATTCTACATCGCTGTTACAAAGAGAAGAATCTCTCTATAGATAGAATTCCGTGTCGGAGATAACCAGCAAATGACTAGATGTTCTACACAGCACCAAAACATTCAACTCAACCAGAGCTGAGCGAAACGCACAAGAAGAAGCCAGGAAAACAACTCTAGTTCAGCTGCTTTCAGTCACTCTAAAAATATCATGATGTTTGTACTAAGTGCTCAGGCGGATTTCATATTTGTTTGTGAACGGACAACGTGTCCAGCTATTTATTTACCATCTACAACAACTTAACGGAAAAATTTTGATAAGATTGGGAATATCTAACATGTTTGTGAATGTTTGAAGCACATCTACCAATAAAGGAAACATTATCGCTGTTTGAGATGGTCACAATGTAATCTACAAAGATCCTTCCATAGCTATACTAAAATATACTTTTTAAATCCCTGCAAGCGACTGAAATGAACAGGGCAGAATTTCAGGGACTCAAACAAAACTGTCTAGTTAAATAAAGTTATTCTTACAGCAATTTATCCTTTTTTTTTCTCTCTCTAAATCTTCTCAACCAATGAAATTCCTTAAAACTATTGAAACTTTAAATCTCTGCATATTAAAGTCCTGTTTCCTCCGGTAGTAGGTGGGGAGTGGATTGCAGAGAGGAACAGTAACAATATTAGAGAGACAGGGGTGGCTAGGGTTACTGTCTGGACTATTGGTTTTAGACGCAGGAACTGAAAATTTAAATTTCCAACTGATATATTATACATTTATATTAATTCTGACCTCTGATTACGTGAACCTTTCAAACCAAACGTCAGCCCTTGATCAGACGCGGTATGTTCGCCGTATGTGACGGAGTCAGTAGCCTTACCTGGATGATAATTTCGGAAGGCATCTCTTCGGCCCTTTTCTGTGGCATAGTCTGGATCTGTATGATCTGACTGGCAGCCGGGACATCGACTTTCCTGGTTAGGGGGGGCGGTGGGGGCAGGGGCACAGGAAGTGCCGTGGAAGTGGTCGCTGTAATGATGGGGGCTGGGAAACATTTGGGAGGGGGCGGTACTGTAGCAGTCACTGTACTTGGGGCAGATAACCTTTGCACCTGGGGGAGTATAGCTGCCTCGGTTAACACTGGCATAGGTTTAATGATGGGGGTAACTTTACACGGAGGGTCCACCAGCATGGGTTCCACGTCCGGCTCTATATCCGCCTGCATCATGGACATCTTCAGTATGTCCGCTACGGAGGCCTTCTCCACCAACGAGACCGTGGGCAGGATGCTGGACACAGCAGGGGTGAGCTTCGGTAGGCACTCGCTAATAGTTGCCTTAGAAACAGTGGGGGGCTGGTGTCCTTCAAAAGTGATCTTCGTAACGGCAGAACCCTGCGATACGATTGGCTGCGTCACCTGGTCGAGGAGCAGGAAAAAAGAAAATAGAATGAAAAATAAGTAGTGTTTAACAATATCTGAGGAATTAAGACACTAAATCAACCTATCTGTTCAGTGTGCAGCAGGAGATGAAGCCTAAAGCAGACGAATTTCATGGTTTTTAATTATCTTAAGTCCTTATCCTGTTGGGAGGGGCTTCCAGGGCGGCCATTTTCTTTAAGTCCTATAGTAGTGAACAACTGCAGCTGCATGAGGGACGATTATGCTGGTTGCCTATTGCAACTATACAACTACATTCATACTTCATCTTCCTTACTTTTGACACGCAGCAGACACAACATACTAATTAAAACTTACAAGTCCCTGTTATTTCATTATTCAGCTTTTATAAAACGCTAGAGCACTAATAGGGAGCAAATAAAAAATTAGGCAAGTGTCCTTCCTGATGACTTTCTAGAGTTCTATTGTTTTGAAAAAGGAAATTTAAACTGAAAACAAATAAAGAGGGCGACAACTATACCCAAAAAAGCAAATAAAACGCAGCCTAGGGGACCAACCCTAAAATAATCACATAGAATCAAGGTTTTGTTTTTTGTTGTTTTACTTTTTAGTATAATAAAGTTGTTTTTGCATCACTATACTAGTCCTGGCTCTGGGCATGACCGGATATTCCACCTTCCTGACAAAGTAAGAAGTCACCAAAATATTTAAAGGAGTATTTTAAGAACTGGTGGTTTGGGATCTACACCGTGTTTGGCTGTTGTTAAAATTTCCGGCACGCTTACCTGACTGACGCTCTGCTTGTCGGACGAGACCTGCAGCTGCATCGGGGTCTGGGAGAGCTGGGACTGCATGTAGATCTTCTGCTGCCCGGGGACCTGCTGCAGTTTGGGTAGCTGCTGGGTGGTTTTCACGGCCAGAACCTGCACTACAGTCTGCTGCGGCTGAGACACCAACGAAGGGATGTGCCTCTCTTTGACCAGCATGTGGCGCTGTGTGTGCTGGTGGATGTGCTCCTGCTGCAGCGGAGTGATCTTCTGCTGCCTGATGGACAGTTGGGCCGTTTGCTGGATCTTGTGCTGAAGCTGCTCCGGCTGCAGCTGGATGATCTGCTTCTGCTTGGTCTGGAGGGACTGCACCGTCTTCACTTGGAGGTGTGTCCCCTCCTGGTGCAGGTGGATTTGTTTCTGCTGCTTGTGAGCCAGAGCAGATCTGTAGAAGAGCCCGGTCTGAGGGTCCAACGTGTCCATCTCCTCCACTTCCCCCTCCTCGGTCACCGTCTCCTCTGTTCTCTTGAAGGCAGCGTGGCTGCTTAGCGCCTGAGAGGACAATATTAATAAAATAAAAAGATATTAATGATTGACGAAGGATCATAGAGACAGCAAAAGCTGTATAAGAAAAAGAAATGGTGAAAACTGACAAAACAAACAGCGCCACCTACAGTTTGACCAGATTTTCCCGACAGAAAAACACCACCATTGATCTACAAATGCAGAGAAGCAGCAGATAAGTGTCTGGCAATGGAGAATTAAAGTCAAATATTCTGTGCGTAATTATAATTATTATGTTATCTCCCCAGATAAGCTATGAACAAGTTATGACGAAGAGCAGACAAAGAAGCGTCAGACACCCTTTAGAACCTTTCCTCGACGACCCCAACGATATTACACATGTTCGGTATGTTATTCTATTCTACTCTTTTACAAAATATATCTTCTTGTTTCATTCTAAGTATTTACGGTCTACGCCAAGCACCAATATATCCATTTAAACCCACAAATTAGAAAGTGCGGTGTAGGGTAGAATGAGCACTTACTAATTTGGAACACATTCATGTTATATTATAGTATCACAGCTCCGCCAACAGCGCCCATATACTAATAGAACGCTCATAGATCCGCGGTACGTACCTGTTGCATAATATGGGTGAAGGCCCCGCTAGAGGAAGTGGGGATGGACTTTACCACCACCGACGTCTGTGCGGCGCTCTGAGACTGCGTGACGTGCTGGAGGAGAGTGCGCTGGGACTGCGAAGTCTGCAGCTGGTGGTGCTGCGACGGGTGACTGACCTGGAGGAGAGACGTGAGGGGAACGTCCCCGGAACTCACGGTGGTGGTGGAAGCCACCGGCCTGGTTTTACCTACAGGCGAGAGAGAGAGAACAAAACAGAGGGGAAGGGTCACTTTGACGTACTGCCACGCCTACTGGACACAATAGCGCATGATTGGTGGGAAATAAAAGCAACAAACGTCACATGATCTGTATCTGAGGCCTAGCAGCCATTTTGTGGGAAAAACCAATATTGTTCCAGACTATAAAATGTCTGCCTTTACTATGTTTAAGTCTCTGATACAGTTGAATATCTATATAGACATGCTGGTAAACGCTCTCTTAATGGTTAATACATAATGCATTTGCTAAAAGGATAACATTTGGGAAAAATTTACAACCCACAATATTTCAATAAACGGTGACTGTTGCCGTTTAATGGATGTAAACAGAGTATAATTTATTTACCGGTAACTCATTGACTTAAACTTATTCATCTGGTCAGAATTGTATTAACTGCCAGCGAATATGAGCCATAACCTCATTACGTCCCCACATTTACCTCAGGGAGAGGTGACCACAGGCATGAGATGGGTCAGAGGTCAGTCTCAGTCACACAAGTTACTGGAACTGGGAAGGTCATGTGGGGAACGTCTTAACTATTACACGTATAATGTTCTTACACGGGAGAATTACACAGGATTCTCATTATGCAGATATATCTTCCATGGAGCACTGGAAAGAAAATGACTATGCCAAAGGTTTGACCAAGTCGTGGTATTTCCAGCCACACAGGGGTACGTGTACGCTTCTGCATGTTGGAAGTAGAACTTTGACCCTCTTTATAGGTTGATTTAACCCATAACTCCCTGCTAATACTGCTAGTGACGGGAATAGAGTGCTATTGGGAGGTGTTTTTTGTTTTTTTACACACAATGAACGAGTCTATTGTAAAACACAGCAGAGTCCGTATTTGTGGGCTGAACCAACATTCATAAAACTGCAGCCTATCGATATTCTAGAAACAAGTGACATCACCGAGGAATGAGGTGTCTGTCACATACAGCAGACACCTCGTTTTACTCCGAAATACTAGAGGCTTGAGGTAGAAGAAACATAAAGGGGCATTTTGTATTTATGTAACATGATTTGGGTACGGTTAGAAAAATAGCCAACAAAAAGACAGAAAAAGACCCAGGACAAGTCTGTGGCCATAACCAATAGCACTGAACAAATCAGAGATCCTTAGCTGGTGGAACAGGTTATGTAAGGGGTAGGAGGGGCTTTTTAGTCATGTCCCGCTTCCTGGGGGTGGAGCTTAACCCACAAGGAGTCTGCACCCCCCTTGTCAAAGCACTAATAAGAGTTCACTAAAAAATAATGGCTGGAATTCCATGTGACTTATGACAGGGGAGAGCCCCCTCTAACAGTGCCGGTAAAAATCGCTGAAGCAATGTATGATGGGAAACACAGAGCATGAATAAAGTCTAGGTTAACATGAATACTTGGAGGAATTATGGTAGAAGCACACTAGCAAATGGTCCCTCACTTAAGGAAGGTATAGAAATGGCAACGTAGAGATTATATCACAGCAGATATTGCCCCTTAACACATACTCAACAATCGTGTCTAACTTAGAAGACAAATTTTCGGACAACGTCCCCTGACTGTAATATTGAATAAATACACCCGACAGTTACTCTTGTTCTGTATGCTGAATGCAATGCTCAGAATCCGTTCCCAATCTTTTGACACACCTACACAGTCTAACTTCTCTTGTTCTGTCTGTTGGATGTAATGCTCAGTGCACATTCTTATTCTGTACGTAGACAACTGCATAGTACCACTTCTCCTGCTCTGTGTGCAATTCTCAGGCCCTGTTAGTGTTCTGTTATGTACTAAGGCTCTGCAGTAACACTTTGCTTGTTCTGTACCCTGGATATAATTTATAGTACCCGTTACTCGGTATACAGAAATAACGCACACCGTGAAACAATAAAAGTGCATTTATGAAGTGTAATTCTCAGTATATAACACTATTCTCTATACAGATAATGCAAAGTGCCATTTATCCAGCTTTCTATACCGGCTTGAACACTTATTATCCACAATGTTGTCTGTATGCACTGCAAGATTTACTGAATGTGAGCGATTTCTGCCACCGGGATGGCGTCACGTTTGAGGGCGCAGTGACTGAAGTCCATCTAGAGCGCAGCCAACGTGAATCCAGTGTCCGCACTAACATACAAATCAGTGCTGCTATTAACTTGCACTCTGCAGAGTAAATTTATCCGAACTCCGTTATTGTACAGTTAAACCAGGGAGATACAGGCCAGGCAAAATCCAATACGTAGTAGTGGACACATTGTAAGAAGCCGAGTGTCATTGGGGCCTGTTAGTGTGATCGGAACTAGCGATTATCTTCGGACACATTAACAACCATATCCGATAACGGTCCTAATGATTTCAATCCTTTTCTGGACATTTAACCCGTCCGAGAGATGCAGTCATACTATACGCTCCTCAGTCTGCAGTGCTTGATCTATCTCTTAAGCTCAATCAGCAGTTGCACATGAGCAATGAATCATAAACACTAACTAAACAGAGTAGACAAACCTTGTACTTTGTCTGCGCTATAACAGAGCGCTAGACGCACATTCATTAATGTATCTTAAAGCTTCTCTGCAGCATAGTACTCAATGTACATGGAGCAGAGGTCCGCGAATCCTGTGTGTACGAGATCCTGGGTAGAGGTCATGCCACAGTACGTTATCCTGGTCATAGTCACATGACATTAGCGGTCACCCTAATATAATCTCTCTCCTTCCAGTACTCAACCTTAGAAATGACTGGCTTATAGTGCGCCCCCTACCTGTAGACATGTATTCTGCAACCAATTCTGACTCCACCACAGCAATTTCAGCCTGCCGTTTATTTGGGGCCATCTGGATAGGAACAGCCATCTGACTGAGGTCAATGGTCGGCCCGCGGGGCTTATAGTCCGCTCTGTCTTTCACTGAAGAACAAAAGGGCAATTGTAAAAGTAATCCACTGACTGACCACGGGCTAGCACCTGAACGGCGATCTATCATTACCCTGAATGCAGAGAACGTCACAGCTCCGGAGCCTTATCCTCAATAACTAGAACACTATACAGGAGAGCTGGAAAATACACTAATAATGGTCTGTATTTGGGGTCCGTTAGCCAATAGCTGTGCAGAGAAATCTCTCCGCCATTTGTGGAGGGTAAGATGAAGATCATCCATGACCACAGACATCTCCTTACACTGTCTCAGGACTAATCTAGGTTCTTCAATGAAACACTCTCCCTCGCTCCATTACACTGCCCCCTAGTGGCCCAACCTTTAAGTGCGGAAAACTCTCAGCTTTTCAGAGAAGTTTTATCTTCTTAGAGCAGTAATGGGCAACCCGATACACTTCAGGGGCCACATGGGCACCCGCTAAACTTCAAAGGGGCCACACATCACCCTTAATCTCAGCAATAAATTAAAACATTTAATCAAAGAAAGAGACACCAATCTGTAATAACAGATCAGGAGATATTTTATACATGGGTTACAAGCTGTAACAAACATCTGACAATGAAGCAGGAAGAAGCATGGGCCACAGGTGAATTATCAGAGGGCCACACGTAGACTCAAGCTACTGTCTTAGACCCCCCTCCTCCTTTCACTACAGTGTCAGCCAACTAGCCCCCAGACCTTGTGTCTCTCTCTTTTATCTTTAAGACTGTAACTTACATGTAGAAGAGTCCACTTCACATTTTTGTATCAGTCTTAGTCGGTACGTTTTGTGTACCTCAGACACTACAGGGCACTATGTAATTCATTATAACATTATAAACACTCAATATTAATCACAAAACACTAAAAACGGAGCGCCCATTAGTCTGTTTATGCAACAGATAATTCATTGTAACATTTCCTTTATTATTTAGTTATATAATACACACAGTTTTAAATATTAAAACCTTATAGTAAAGAGAACTCCTTATTTTCGCTGCAAGCTGCCGTGTGAACTAATCGAACACTTAAATGTCATAGTAAACTAGTGTTCCTATAAAAATACATTACCACAGATGTCGGGCTCTCCTCGCTCCGGCCACTGTTCAGACACAATGCGCCGCCAGCCAGAAGCTACAAAATGGCGCCGATCACGTCAGGGGAACCAGACTAACCTCAGGAACGCCGGACCTGGGCTATGTAAACTTTTGATATTCCACCCACAACTAAAAACGTAGTTCCCCCTTGTCAAGCTAATCCACAGACCTAGACATTCTGGTAAACATTTGAAATAAATTCATATAGTTGTCATTAAATAAACCTTTCTATAGGACTAAACGGTATCGGATATAAAATAGCCACCCCTGTATTACACTCTGTTGCAGCTATAAACTTCAACATAGAGCACCCAAAGTTCTAATTGCTGTTACTAAAGGTGGACAAATAAAAACAGATCCGGCCGATAAGTCTCTCGGATCAAGTGGCCGGATCACTTCCAGATGGTTAACGTGGTTGGAACTTGACCTCACCCCACGGACTATAGCCCGCATCTTTCACTGTGCTTGATAATGCTCCCATGCATTTTGATAGGGTCCTTATCTGGAATTAAGGCTGTTTTGGGGAAAAAGTCTCTGCAATATCGTACTGGCTGCTACAAATTACTTTAATTTACATTCTCGCACTAGAAAAAAAAATATATATTACCAAAGGGTTAAACCCTTCATATCATCTGTAATAAACTACTGCTGGTGGTATCAGCAGGGAGGGGAGAGTGGGATCTGTGCAGCTGGTAGGTAGTTTTCCCCGTAATGAAGGTGTGTAGCATACTCACTGGTGCATTGGTGTAGTGTACTCACTGGTGCATTGGTGTAGTGTACTCACTGGTGCATTGGTGTAGTGTACTCACTGGTGTATTGGTGTAGTGTACTCACTGGTGTATTGGTGCAGTGTACTCACTGGTGTAGCGTACTCACTGGTGTATTGGTGTAGCGTGCTCACTGGTGCATTGGTGTAGCATACTCACTGGTGTATTGGTGTAGCGTTCTCACTGGTGTAGTGGTGTAGTGTACTCACTGGTGTATTGGTGTAGCGTACTCACTGGTGTATTGGTGTAGCGTTCTCACTGGTGTATTGGTGTAGTGTACTCACTGGTGTATTGGTGCAGTGTACTCACTGGTGTATTGGTGTAGCGTACTCACTGGTGTAGCGTACTCACTGGTGTATTGGTGTAGCGTGCTCACTGGTGCATTGGTGTAGCGTACTCACTGGTGCATTGGTGTAGCATACTCACTGGTGTATTGGTGTAGCGTGCTCACTGGTGTATTGGTGTAGCGTGCTCACTGGTGTATTGGTGTAGCGTGCTCACTGGTGTATTGGTGTAGCGTGCTCACTGGTGCATTGGTGTAGCATGCTCACTGGTGCATTGGTGTAGCGTGCTCACTGGTGCATTGGTGTAGCGTGCTCACTGGTGCATTGGTGTAGCGTGCTCACTGGTGCATTGGTGTAGCGTACTCACTGGTGTAGCGTACTCACTGGTGTATTGGTGTAGCGTTCTCTCTGGTGCATTGGTGTAGTGTGCTCACTGGTGCATTGGTGTAGCGTACTCACTGGTGTAGCGTACTCACTGGTGTATTGGTGTAGCGTTCTCTCTGGTGCATTGGTGTAGCGTGCTCACTGGTGCATTGGTGTAGTGTGCTCACTGGTGCATTGGTGTAGTGTGCTCACTGGTGCATTGGTGTAGTGTGCTCACTGGTGCATTGGTGTAGCGTGCTCACTGGTGCATTGGTGTAGCGTGCTCACTGGTGCATTGGTGTAGCGTACTCACTGGTGTAGCGTACTCACTGGTGTATTGGTGTAGCGTTCTCTCTGGTGCATTGGTGTAGTGTGCTCACTGGTGCATTGGTGTAGCGTACTCACTGGTGTAGCGTACTCACTGGTGTATTGGTGTAGCGTTCTCTCTGGTGCATTGGTGTAGCGTGCTCACTGGTGCATTGGTGTAGCGTGCTCACTGGTGCATTGGTGTAGTGTGCTCACTGGTGCATTGGTGTAGCGTGCTCACTGGTGCATTGGTGTAGCGTGCTCACTGGTGCATTGGTGTAGCGTGCTCACTGGTGCATTGGTGTAGCGTGCTCACTGGTGCATTGGTGTAGCGTGCTCACTGGTGTATTGGTGTAGCGTGCTCACTGGTGTATTGGTGTAGCGTGCTCACTGGTGTATTGGTGTAGCGTGCTCACTGGTGTATTGGTGTAGCGTGCTCACTGGTGTATTGGTGTAGCGTGCTCACTGGTGTATTGGTGTAGCGTGCTCACTGGTGTATTGGTGTAGCGTGCTCACTGGTGCATTGGTGTAGCGTACTCACTGGTGTAGCGTACTCACTGGTGTATTGGTGTAGCGTTCTCTCTGGTGCATTGGTGTAGTGTGCTCACTGGTGCATTGGTGTAGCGTACTCACTGGTGTAGCGTACTCACTGGTGTATTGGTGTAGCGTTCTCTCTGGTGCATTGGTGTAGCGTGCTCACTGGTGCATTGGTGTAGCGTGCTCACTGGTGCATTGGTGTAGTGTGCTCACTGGTGCATTGGTGTAGTGTGCTCACTGGTGCATTGGTGTAGCGTGCTCACTGGTGTATTGGTGTAGCGTGCTCACTGGTGCATTGGTGTAGCGTGCTCACTGGTGCATTCGTGTAGTGTACTCACTGGTGTATTGGTGCAGTGTGCTCACTGGTGCATTGGTGTAGCGTGCTCACTGGTGCATTGGTGTAGCGTGCTCACTGGTGCATTGGTGTAGCGTGCTCACTGGTGTATTGGTGTAGCGTGCTCACTGGTGTATTGGTGTAGCGTGCTCACTGGTGTATTGGTGTAGCGTGCTCACTGGTGTATTGGTGTAGCGTGCTCACTGGTGTATTGGTGTAGCGTGCTCACTGGTGCATTGGTGTAGCGTACTCACTGGTGTAGCGTACTCACTGGTGTATTGGTGTAGCGTTCTCTCTGGTGCATTGGTGTAGTGTGCTCACTGGTGCATTGGTGTAGCGTACTCACTGGTGTAGCGTACTCACTGGTGTATTGGTGTAGCGTTCTCTCTGGTGCATTGGTGTAGCGTGCTCACTGGTGCATTGGTGTAGCGTGCTCACTGGTGCATTGGTGTAGCGTGCTCACTGGTGCATTGGTGTAGCGTGCTCACTGGTGCATTGGTGTAGCGTGCTCACTGGTGTATTGGTGTAGCGTGCTCACTGGTGTATTGGTGTAGCGTGCTCACTGGTGCATTAGTGTAGCGTACTCACTGGTGTATTGGTGCAGTGTACTCACTGGTGCATTGGTGTAGCGTACTCACTGGTGCATTGGTGTAGCGTACTCACTGGTGCATTGGTGTAGCGTACTCACTGGTGCATTGGTGTAGCGTACTCACTGGTGCATTGGTGTAGCGTACTCACTGGTGCATTGGTGTAGCGTACTCACTGGTGCATTGGTGTAGCGTACTCACTGGTGCATTGGTGTAGCGTACTCACTGGTGCATTGGTGTAGCGTGCTCACTGGTGCATTGGTGTAGCGTACTCACTGGTGCATTGGTGTAGCGTACTCACTGGTGCATTGGTGTAGCGTACTCACTGGTACATTGGTGTAGCGTACTCACTGGTGCATTGGTGTAGCGTACTCACTGGTGCATTGGTGTAGCGTACTCACTGGTGTATTGGTGTAGAGTGCTCACTGGTGCATTGGTGTAGTGTACTCACTGGTGCATTGGTGTAGCGTACTCACTGGTGCATTGGTGTAGCGTGCTCACTGGTGCATTGGTGTAGCGTGCTCACTGGTGCATTGGTGTAGCGTGCTCACTGGTGCATTGGTGTAGCGTACTCACTGGTGTATTGGTGTAGCGTACTCACTGGTGTATTGGTGTAGCGTACTCACTGGTGTATTGGTGTAGCGTACTCACTGGTGCATTGGTGTAGCGTACTCACTGGTGCATTGGTGTAGCGTACTCACTGGTGCATTGGTGTAGCGTACTCACTGGTGCATTGGTGTAGTGTACTCACTGGTGCATTGGTGTAGCGTACTCACTGGTGTATTGGTGTAGCATACTCACTGGTGTAGAGTACTCACTGGTGCATTGGTGTAGTGTACTCACTGGTGCATTGGTGTAGTGTACTCACTGGTGCATTGGTGTAGTGTACTCACTGGTGCATTGGTGTAGTGTGCTCACTGGTGCATTGGTGTAGTGTGCTCACTGGTGCATTGGTGTAGTGTGCTCACTGGTGTATTGGTGTAGAGTACTCACTGGTGCATTGGTGTAGTGTGCTCACTGGTGCATTGGTGTAGAGTACTCACTGGTGCATTGGTGTAGAGTACTCACTGGTGCATTGGTGTAGTGTGCTCACTGGTGCATTGGTGTAGTGTACTCACTGGTGTATTGGTGTAGAGTACTCACTGGTGCATTGGTGTAGAGTACTCACTGGTGTATTGGTGTAGAGTACTCACTGGTGCATTGGTGTAGAGTACTCACTGGTGTATTGGTGTAGAGTGCTCACTGGTGCATTGGTGTAGTGTGCTCACTGGTGCATTGGTGTAGTGTGCTCACTGGTGCATTGGTGTAGCGTGCTCACTGGTGCATTGGTGTAGCGTGCTCACTGGTGCATTGGTGTAGCGTGCTCACTGGTGCATTGGTGTAGCGTGCTCACTGGTGCATTGGTGTAGCGTGCTCACTGGTGTATTGGTGTAGCGTGCTCACTGGTGTATTGGTGTAGCGTGCTCACTGGTGTATTGGTGTAGCGTGCTCACTGGTGTATTGGTGTAGCGTGCTCACTGGTGTATTGGTGTAGCGTGCTCACTGGTGTATTGGTGTAGCGTGCTCACTGGTGTATTGGTGTAGCGTGCTCACTGGTGCATTGGTGTAGCGTACTCACTGGTGTAGCGTACTCACTGGTGTATTGGTGTAGCGTTCTCTCTGGTGCATTGGTGTAGTGTGCTCACTGGTGCATTGGTGTAGCGTACTCACTGGTGTAGCGTACTCACTGGTGTATTGGTGTAGCGTTCTCTCTGGTGCATTGGTGTAGTGTGCTCACTGGTGCATTGGTGTAGCGTACTCACTGGTGTAGCGTACTCACTGGTGTATTGGTGTAGCGTTCTCTCTGGTGCATTGGTGTAGCGTGCTCACTGGTGCATTGGTGTAGCGTGCTCACTGGTGCATTGGTGTAGTGTGCTCACTGGTGCATTGGTGTAGTGTGCTCACTGGTGCATTGGTGTAGCGTGCTCACTGGTGTATTGGTGTAGCGTGCTCACTGGTGTATTGGTGTAGCGTGCTCACTGGTGCATTGGTGTAGTGTACTCACTGGTGTATTGGTGCAGTGTACTCACTGGTGTATTGGTGCAGCGTACTCACTGGTGCATTGGTGTAGCGTACTCACTGGTGCATTGGTGTAGCGTACTCACTGGTGCATTGGTGTAGCGTACTCACTGGTGCATTGGTGTAGCGTACTCACTGGTGCATTGGTGTAGCGTACTCACTGGTGCATTGGTGTAGCGTACTCACTGGTGCATTGGTGTAGCGTACTCACTGGTGCATTGGTGTAGCGTACTCACTGGTGCATTGGTGTAGCGTACTCACTGGTGCATTGGTGTAGCGTACTCACTGGTGCATTGGTGTAGCGTACTCACTGGTGCATTGGTGTAGCGTACTCACTGGTGCATTGGTGTAGCGTACTCACTGGTGCATTGGTGTAGCGTACTCACTGGTGCATTGGTGTAGCGTACTCACTGGTGCATTGGTGTAGCGTACTCACTGGTGCATTGGTGTAGCGTACTCACTGGTGCATTGGTGTAGCGTACTCACTGGTGCATTGGTGTAGCGTGCTCACTGGTGCATTGGTGTAGCGTGCTCACTGGTGCATTGGTGTAGCGTGCTCACTGGTGCATTGGTGTAGCGTGCTCACTGGTGCATTGGTGTAGCGTACTCACTGGTGCATTGGTGTAGCGTACTCACTGGTGCATTGGTGTAGCGTGCTCACTGGTGCATTGGTGTAGCGTGCTCACTGGTGCATTGGTGTAGCGTGCTCACTGGTGCATTGGTGTAGCGTGCTCACTGGTGCATTGGTGTAGCGTACTCACTGGTGCATTGGTGTAGCGTACTCACTGGTGTATTGGTGTAGCGTACTCACTGGTGCATTGGTGTAGCGTACTCACTGGTGCATTGGTGTAGCGTACTCACTGGTGCATTGGTGTAGCGTACTCACTGGTGCATTGGTGTAGCGTACTCACTGGTGCATTGGTGTAGCGTACTCACTGGTGTATTGGTGTAGCATACTCACTGGTGTAGAGTACTCACTGGTGCATTGGTGTAGTGTACTCACTGGTGCATTGGTGTAGTGTACTCACTGGTGCATTGGTGTAGTGTACTCACTGGTGCATTGGTGTAGTGTGCTCACTGGTGCATTGGTGTAGTGTGCTCACTGGTGTATTGGTGTAGAGTACTCACTGGTGCATTGGTGTAGTGTGCTCACTGGTGCATTGGTGTAGAGTACTCACTGGTGCATTGGTGTAGAGTACTCACTGGTGCATTGGTGTAGTGTGCTCACTGGTGCATTGGTGTAGTGTACTCACTGGTGTATTGGTGTAGAGTACTCACTGGTGCATTGGTGTAGAGTACTCACTGGTGTATTGGTGTAGAGTACTCACTGGTGCATTGGTGTAGAGTACTCACTGGTGTATTGGTGTAGAGTACTCACTGGTGCATTGGTGTAGAGTACTCACTGGTGCATTGGTGTAGAGTACTCACTGGTGTATTGGTGTAGCGTTGAGCTTATAACACACACGCCTTGCCCCAAATGGGTGAATAGCTATGGTGGGCTCGCCCTCTGTGCCCTCTCCTTGTCCGGTGGTCTGTAAGGCTACATACAGGGAATCCAAGCGGAAAGACCTACACGATATATATCTAGTGGTAACTGTACAAAGGGGACTTCTACACAAGAGGTTTGACTGTGAGCGGGTTCAGAATGGAATGAAGTGCGAGCAGTGTGTAGTCAGACGTGGATATTCCTCTAGCCTTCTATGTGGACATTTGTGTGTACTGACCCCACATTCTTCAAAAGGGTTTAATCATCCCTACTTGTAGTTCCAGTTGAGCTGTATTTACAAGAGGAACGGGCCCATGTGTACAAACCATAAAGTATTCCACCAGTCTATCACAGACAACCCAGGGTAATCAATTTTTTTTTTTATTATATATATTTTTTCAGACATGGTTTTATGGGTTTCCGAGGTGTTGCAGGACTGTAAAGCGCCCCCCGCTGGTCAGCTGTGAGAATGTGCGGCATATGAAGGAGGCGACGTGCAGCCCTATAGATGGTGGTTCTATCACTTATAGGGAAGAAGTCGAAGGAGAAGGAAGGTTTCAATATTTTGTACAGGTTACCCAAGATGTGATTTATATCATACACCTAATATTGTACATTGATTGGCTGTGGCTCCTATCTGTACGTACCGCACGTCTGCTGGAGTTCCATAAGAGCCTTGATGGTGGACGTGGCAGACTGCGACTCTCCCGCTAGGTCTTGGTAGATGATTGTTGGCGTGGTGTCCATGGCTATTTCATGTTCCGACCAGTCTTGACCCCGAGATGCGATGACGTGAACCACAGGCTGGGAATCTGAGATGGAAAATTGAGAAATATAATGGATCCACCATCAACGAACGTTGACACAAGACAATAAAGAATGGCGGAAGCATCAATGTAATGATAAAAGAACAACAACAACGTGAGCAACAGAACATTTCCCAAAACTGGGGTTTCATGTGTGATTTGTATATAAAAAACCTGAGCATAACTTGACATGTAGACTGTGGCACCTTGGGAGCTTTGCGAGGATTCGGTAGAAGACGAACTGCTCTCTGTGTCTTCTTTTACTTCCTGGATGGTGGCGCTGGTGGTCTCCACCACCCGCGAGGCCTGCTGCAGAGTTTCGGTGACCAGCTGCCTGGTTTGCTCGCTCATGACGGTGGCCTGGAATGTGACTGGCTTTGGTTTTATGAGGACCTAAGACAAGAGAGCACATGGTCATTGTCATTCACGGTCTCCCTTTCTTGCCGACGAGTTTTCAGTTTTGATTGGGGGATGTTTTTTCTAAATTTATGTTGGCAACCAAAACCAAGTGGCAGGACCACTGATTTTCAAGAGGAGTCGTCTATATTAAAACGAAATAGGAAGATTATTGCCCATGTGATATAGCAGAAAGAGTTGGTAACAGAAACTCTAAGCATGACAGAACATAAGTTCCAAAAGGGACCTTCCCAGGTGGGTACGTCCGTGTCCCTCTATAGCCTTCGGAGAAAAGAATTTAAAGGACATTAATACATTTCCGCTCTCCTATAAGGGGTACACAAACATTACTTTGGGGTTGCACCAGACTTCATGTATGGAGGGAAGGAAGAACGCTACATGAAGTACCTTCTTCCTAGAAATTGCTTCTACTGAACAACAATTTCACCCAGGAACCTTCAGATGAACCCTTGGCCACCCTCAAGGTTGGAGCTCTATAGTCCTACAGTACGACCAGCGAGTAGCTAGTCTACCAGTGACTTAGCTCACATACCGGTCACCTGGATCATTACATAACGGATTGACCAGGACCAGGCGTGTCTTCCGTTATGCAACACTAAGAGAGTAAGACGCCGGTTAGCAGTGTCCAACGTCACAGGAAAGAACACTCCAAATAGGCGACAAATGTGCGAAAAACGACGTATTCCTTCATTAGTAAATAACAGTATGTCAGCATTGTAATGACTGCAAGAGTCCCTTATAATTGGAGGTTTTAGAGAGGCACGGCTGGGGATTATTTTGCTATTGATGAACAGGATAAGGAGACACATTATGTATTCTCCCTTGTTTTACTTTCTCTGCTTTCATGAAGCCAAACAGCAGATAGAACACGGAGAACTCTGCTAAGGCAATAAGGAACCCTGGAGGAAAACCCAAATGGGGACAACATAAGATGACAGAGGACTGAAGCCTCTCTTACACATAAGAGCGCCACCGTCTGTCCAGGAAAGGGATCTGCACCATCATGGAAGACGGGACGTTCCATATAACGTACAGTTAAGCACCATGACGGCAGCACGGCAAACACAGACCAATTCTAGCCATGAATGTAAGCTGCTTTATGTATATAAAGCTCAGTCACCGACCACCATCAGGATCTATACGTACATACAATACAATAGCATGAGCCATGATACGGATGGTGTATTCTATATTAGGAGCTATTGTTGTCTTTACTAGTAATTAATCGTGACCAGTGGTCAGTTTTGATTGATCTTTATTTATTACTTGTGATGTCATATTGCAGGATCTCAGGGCCGCACTACATACAATAAAGGGTTTATTTTCGGTAACATATATAGAGCTTACCATGACACGTCAGCATAGTGTCTTTTGATACATATATTTTGCGGCAGTGCGACTGATATAAAACACAATTCCTGCAATGATGAAAGATCCGCTCACTATTGACCAATCATTATCCGATAGGAATTTCAATCATGCCCAATCAAAATTCAACCTCTGCACGGACTCAAACAACCGTTTGATCCACAAGCGCGTTGGTTTTCTCAAATAAGTTGCATACAATGACATCACTTTGTGATGCTACAAATGCGCGTTTTTAAACAAGTTACACAGCATAAATAATTTAACCCTTCAGAAATGTCAGAACATTATAGAAGACGGTACAGCTTACCAATAACCGTGCAAAGAGATTCCATCTATTGTACAGCTGAGCTCCTTAATACCAACATAGACAGAACGAGGACGTAGATACATACCTGGGTCTTCCCTTGCTGACCGTACACTATTTTGGTGGGGATTATCTTAGTCTGTGGTTGAACGGCTGAACCAAGGCCCTTGGGTTGGGTGACGATCATCTTGGTAATGGGACGGGTGGCAGTGATGATGGCTGGCTTGGTTCCTGCTGGCATTGCTTGGAGAGCTTTATCACTCTGAATAAAAGATAAAATAACGTTTATGCCAGAGATCAGATACTGCAAGAATATGTCAAGTGCGCAAAGTCTCCTTAGTGTACCCCTGCGTGCACAAATCACCTTAGGATGGTGCTTGATGTGTGCACACACTCCTGCAAGTTTTCCTAATTAAATAGCTTTTTCTTACAAACTTCCTCATGTCTTATCCTTTTAGACATGTATTTAAACAGACAGGGGATAAGACACAACGTTGTTCTCTGGATACTTAAATATCCAATGTCGACAGCGGGTCAATGGCAATAACTCGGCCTGATGATAGTAACACGTGGCTGAAAAGCACAGTAGGATGGCAGAAAGCAATCTCTTTAGTAAATACCAAAATCTTTACACTGCTAACCCAATCCCTTCATTCAAATACGACAATATATATCCAAGTCTTTACAGTACCAAATATTAAGAACATACTTATAATAAAGGCTCATTCATACTACCCTTTATAACAATGTGCAAGTTCACAATGTAATATTCAGGAGACCATCATGGCGATATAAAACCACACGCAAACAAAATATAAGTAAATAAATAAAAAGAATGAATTGCTTTAAAATAATGTCAATGAAAATAAGTTGATATTCCAGTTGGCTACGTCTTATAAACGCACTGGGAATTGATCCAGACTTGGTAAAGGGTCACACTAAGGTGTAGATTTATGAATCCTCCTAAATAGGAAAAGTGGAAGTGTTGCCCACGACAACCAGATTCTAGCTGTCATTTTCTAGACCATACAAGACATCCGATTGGTTGCTATGGGCAACATTCTCACTTCAAACAAAAGCTATCGTACAAACGCTGCGCTTGTTTACTAGTAATGCATGTCGTAAAGTCGCAGGAGGGCGTGCACAAGCCAACAAAGTCGTATGTAGGTGCACCAACCCATTTAATCTGATCATGGCTGGAAAATATTAACAAATCCCTGAAAAACATCTGAAGTGTGCAAAGCCAACAGAACAGGACTAAGGAAGATCATGGATTCTCAACAGAACACTTATAGACTCACTTTCAGTTTAGGGTGGTGTCACACAAGCTGGTTTTGCTAAGCTGGAAAACAGCCAGGAAAGTAAACTATACAATGGTTTTCATACTGGCAGGAAATACACTGAGCTGTAAATTCTAAGTAGCAGTTTATGTGTTTATGTGACAAATAGACTCCTGTAGAGTCACACAAAATATAAAATACAGGTTCAGAGAAAATGAAAAGGCTTCCTCTAACAGATATGTAAGATTACATTCCATGATTGTGTCACGTCAAGAGGTGTCTACCATTGTTTTAAAATGTGCTATGCAGCTCCACTCAAAGTTTTGTTTTCAACCATTTCAGCATAAGTCATTCGAGCTGGGTACACACTACAGGGATTTAATCCAATTATCTTGCCGATCACATGATAAACTAACGTTTTGTAAGACAATGCGCAATGTGTGTATGCCCCAACGATCATGTTTTATCCCACCAAAGCACATCGCATCATTTTGTTTGGTTTGATAAACTTCCTAAAAATTACCATCAACGATGAAGTGATGTTGGGCAAATGTGGAAGTGTGTACGCACTCACGACCGGCAGTGTCCATAGATCTCTATGGAGTGTGCAAATGGTTATAAGAGATGAAGATCACAGATCTGAAGGTAAATCGTGTAGGTGTATATACATGAATGGGCCGCTCATCGGTGCTTTCAGTCGTTGGTTAAACCGTTACAGAAATCGCATCTGCGGTTGTTTTCTGTAGTGTGTACCCAGTGTTGGGGTGGGGGGTGTAGAATTCAATTAGCATTCTGGAGGCACTCAGCGGACAGCTGAATTCACCCGTCTGGGTCATTCAACAGACAGGAAGTCCGCAGTGCATAGGTAACAAATCTTCCTACGAGTCATTTTGTCAAATATCTTCATTTCTGATAAGCACCTAAAGCCATTACATTAATATTTAGGAAGGTTTCTGTATCTCTTTTATACAACATCGGTATGTGTCATGGCAGCTATAGACAGGTGTAGAGGGAGCACTTCAGGCACCTGACCGAAAATAGGCTGCAAAAAGTACTAAAACTCGGCTATAGGGAAACCAATAATTAAGGGGAGGGGTTACATTTGTACTTAAAACTTAGTAAAGTCACTAAACGTGTTGCAATATTTCCATTACAAATTGGCCACAAGTTGCTCTAAGAAGTGTACGGCTGAGGTGTCATTTCATCTGAGCCAATGCATTTACGCTAAAAAAAATAAAATGAAAAAAGTAGATCCATTTTATTTTATTTTTTAAGCCGAATCACTTAGATCTACACTTAAATCATTTTAAATACATTTTCCCCTTTGAAGGAGCAATCCCAAATAGACATCTTTTTTTTTTTTTTTGATTAAACATCAAGTTCTGTACCTCTTTAACATGAAGCTGAAGCTGACAGTCATTTTTCCAGGAGGTCCTCCTAAAACTCAGTGTTCCCTTTGCAAAATCGCTCTGTAGGGGAGATTTTAATATAACAGATATAGCGGCTACTGGGAAAAAAATAAATAAAAACTCACAAATAGAAGCATTTGGCGTCTGCTTCAACACAGGAGAGTGTGACCTGATCTCTGAGCGAGAGCCGGTCAGTCATGAAGCTGCTCGGTGGTCACATGACGGCAGAGGAAAGAGGGGATTGGGGAGTGGGGGGGGGTCCGTGAAACTCTGCTCACTACATTTTTTTTTTATTTTTTTTTAAGAGTGGATTGCAGCTTTAAAGAGCCTGTATTCCCATTCTGAAAAATGATTAAGTCAACCACCAAGTGTCGGCATTTGCAGCCTCCAGGTGCACCGTGACCCAGAAGCACTGTGTCCTTACCCCAGCGTTCAGCAAGGTCGTCACAACATTTTTCCCAGGAATACCCTGTATAGTTGTTCCTTTGCCGGTCGTTTTCTGCACCACAATGACGTTCGGTTTAGACGTCATGGGGATGGTGGTGATTTTTGTTGTTGTACCTTGAAGAGAGAAATCGAAAAGTTAGAGCGGACCATAAAAGCCAAGAAACCTCATTCACAATCCCAGTTAATAAGATCCACATACAATTATTCTCTTCTAATGATGCCTTTTGGATGATATGCGGCGCTTCCAACTTACCAATCCCTACAGCATTAGGAATTACCCGTGTTTTACAGAGTATCGCTCTATGGACCTCTTTGGCCGCCTGCCAAAGTCTGGTGCAATCAATAAGTCAGAGGAAGGAGATAACTGATATTTAGGGAAAGTCACATTCGCATGACAGCCCTGTAAGTCAGTGCTTTAACCCACTGAGTATTCGACTCATGAACCAGGCTAATGCAGGGAAAGACTACCACATGAAGGAAGACTGTTTCACCCTTTTTGGGAATAGTTAGTGTAGGATAGATGATTTATGCTCAGAATGTGGAGCAATATGGCAGTACGGTGGCGAAGTGGTTAGCACTTCTGCCTCACAGCACTGGGGTCATGAGTTTAATTCCTGACCATGGCCTTATCTGTGTGGAGTTTGTATGTTCTCCCTGTGTTTGCGTGGGTTTCCTCCAGGTGCTCCGGTTTCCTCCCACATTCCAAAAACATACTGGTAGGTTAATTGGCTGCAATCAAAAATTGACCCTAGTCTGTGTGTGTGTGTTAGAGAATTTAGACTGTAAGCTCCAATGGGGCAGGGACTGATGTGAATGAGTTCTCTGTACAGCGCTGCGGAATCAGTGGCGCTATATAAATAAATGGTGATGATGATGATGATTTTAGGCCTGGAAATGTAATATAGTTAGACTAAGGAAGGGATCAGAAGAAAGGAATTAGGTAGATTTATAATGGTAATGTATTTTCCCTTCACTATACGGATACATGTTGCTATACACACACCCGTATATTCTGCAGAGGAAACTTCATTTCATATTGACTTATTTAAGTGCACTAAGTTCCTACAGATGGTAGAGACTGCCATCTAGTGGGTGAACCAACTCACTAGGAGCCATTGACATTTCAGATCTCTATAAAGGTTATCCCTTACTCTCCATCATAATTAACTCTAACGGAACAATGTATTACACAGATGCCAACAGATCCCCGTAACAATATTATTCCCACAGATTATAAACGCACATGTACGACCATGTCCCTAAATTATACGACACACCTCGAGCCCCTCCTTGACGATATATTGTGTTACACGGAGGTGTTCGAGAACCCTTCAAGTGTTTATTCTGGTAAAGTGCAGAGGACACGGCTGGCACGTTATAAAGAGGGCTGTATAAAGCTGTCAGACGACGTTTTACTGGGCCAGGGCGTAAACCTTACAAGGTGTCCTGGAGAACTGGCCGCAGTCTGTAGACAGCAACTATAACACCTTGTAAGACAGACAGTGCACTAGTGTTATTAGAGTCTCTGGCTATAGAGTACGGCTAATAAAAATAAATACAGCTAAATCTTATTAACATCTCCTTAACGGGGAACTTTAAATATAGAATATACGTAAAAAAAGACCATATGTATGTGCCTCAAGAAGACACCTTTTTAACTATACAGTAATCCATTTTTTTGGATAAACATTTCCATATAAAGTAACACTTTCAGTTTGAAGAGATCAGGCTTAGGTAACCGGCGAAACGCGCGTCCCAACCTGGCTGAGCCTTGTTTAATCTAGCAGGTCTCCCAGCCATAGTAAACAGGACGTGTGCCCTAGACGGACGGGCATCCTGCCTACGGGCGACATCACCGGCTGAAAGCAGGGTACATCAGTATCTAACACCTCTCTGGTGTGGGCACCGTATAGACAGATACACTTAGGAAGCCCCACAAACATTAATTGATGAAATGTTTCTCTAGGAGGAAGTGACGACTGTCTCTTCGGTATTTGCGGATGATCGAGTAAAACAGAAGATTCTGGACAAGTTCCTTTTAGATTCTCCTCTAATGAGGAAACCAGAACATTACTCTACGTACTGAGTGTTTTAATTCCCCTCTTTGCTTGATAAAGACAGGGCTTTGAGAATAGATCCTAGGTTTCCAATAGATTCATATATAGCATTAGTGATACTTTGTATCGATAGGAAATAATGTAAATCACTTATGTAACACCCCCCTAGTGGTGTTTTAGTTAAACCTTTACCTCAGTGAATTCAGGAGGGGTCACCTAGAGGGTAAGCTAATAGTTTATGGAAAGTTACATAAACAGGTTACCATGGGGATAACCCAGCCCAGCCTGGAGACTGAGGGAGAGGAAGGAGGGGCTGTCAGCAAGGGGGAGAGGAGATAGAGTGAGAGACAGGGAGAAGACACAGGAGAGGAGAGTTGTAGCTGGGGACCTGGGGTGGAAGCTCCCAGGCTCCCCCAGCATTGCCTGGCTGTCTGAGCGTGGTGACTGCGCCAGGGCAAGGAATGTGTGCCCTGGATGAGGGGGAGAACTCCATGCCACTATAGTGAACCCAAGAGAGAGGGGGACACTTCGCATGGAAGAGGCCCTGGAGTGAGGGCTGCTACAAGAGGCATGGTAGCTGTAGTGTCAGATCCTGAGGCTGGGAGTACACAGAGTGACGTGTCAGAGCCGACAGGAGACATCATCCCCGCAGAGGAGGGGTGAGCTGCAGTTGAGAGGTACACAGAGTGTGTCAGAGCTGCATGGAGGAGAGGCTGCCTGCCTATTAGCATCCATGCATGTGCCCCTGCAGAGGAGGGTGATCTGCAGTGAGTATGGAGTGCAAGAGACATGTAAATTATGTTATTTAACATCTGGATAACATTAAGAACTGTGCAGGAGGAGTGATAAGATATTTGCAACCATATTCGTATTTCTCATTAAGAACTGTGCTGGAGAGAGTAAGGAGATGTATATATTCTGCAACCATTATGATTATCGTGCTGGAGGAAGAGTGTAAATAAAAGTTCAGTTTGTTATAGAGATGGTCTGGCGCCCAAATTATTGTGACTTCTATTACACTGCACCAAAGTGACATTACCTGTGTCCCACTAACTACAAAGAAACACCTGCATGTGCAGGGACCCCCTGATCATTTACACCCATGCCCATCAGCTAGCCAGGGCTTGAGAAGGAGGTGCACTGTGTACCCTTTGCACCCCACACTACACACAGTGACAGGGGGTTACATAATGGCGCCCAACGTGGGGCTCGAGCACAACAGATGGAGAAAGTGCTTGCAGGACACAGGGACTGAGTGCAGTGTGCCCAGCCGGAGTAACACCCTTGGGACACCATGTCTGACCGTCTCTAGGTGCCCAGGAGACCAAGGGTAATGAGGAGAAGGTGAAGCAAGCTGTTTGCTGAGTAGTTCTGTCCGGGACAGTATATGGAGCAGCAGTGTGCTTGTTGCTGAGACTTGTAGTGCCACTTAACCCAGCTGAGTGGGAAGCAAAAGAAGAAAAGGTTCAACATGTGAGGTGCAATTATAATGCAGTCTGTATATTGCCTTTCCTGAGGATTTGGGGAAGCAAAGAGAGGCAGATTGTGCAAAGTGACGTCTGTATATTGCCCTTCCGGAGGATTAGGGGGAGCAAAGAAAGGCAGATCGTCCACGTTGGAGAGAAAGGGGGGAAGGCAACCCCGCTGGTCAAATGCCACCCCTGAATATATTGCTGATATGTGACTTGGGGGAGATGTATTTGTTGGGAGGGGCCCACGAGAGCCACCTGTCTCTTTTTGACCCAGGAGGGGGGAGACATGGGCAGGCATGGGCAGGTGCTACATTGCTTTGGCATAAAGCCATATTTAAATGTACATTGAAAGAAAACAGGACACCTGTGACTCACATGTTTACATCCATTGGGGGTGTTGTGGGGTATGCAATGTGAAATGTGTTTTATATTGATACTGCCATTGTATTGCTATGTATGTATTCACTTTACACTGTGATTTTTCATGCAATAGTGATGTAGAAAAGTTTACATGTGTGTGGTCATATGTGAGTTAGGTGTGAGTGAGATTAGCTAGGCAGCCCCATTAGGTGTAGTTTAGGGTGCCCAGCTAATCGGGGGAGAATGTAACACCCCCCTAGTGGTGTTTTAGTTAAACCTTTACCTCAGTGAATTCAGGAGGGGTCACCTAGAGGGTAAGCTAATAGTTTATGGAAAGTTACATAAACAGGTTACCATGGGGATAACCCAGCCCAGCCTGGAGACTGAGGGAGAGGAAGGAGGGGCTGTCAGCAAGGGGGAGAGGAGATAGAGTGAGAGACAGGGAGAAGACACAGGAGAGGAGAGTTGTAGCTGGGGACCTGGGGTGGAAGCTCCCAGGCTCCCCCAGCATTGCCTGGCTGTCTGAGCGTGGTGACTGCGCCAGGGCAAGGAATGTGTGCCCTGGATGAGGGGGAGAACTCCATGCCACTATAGTGAACCCAAGAGAGAGGGGGACACTTCGCATGGAAGAGGCCCTGGAGTGAGGGCTGCTACAAGAGGCATGGTAGCTGTAGTGTCAGATCCTGAGGCTGGGAGTACACAGAGTGACGTGTCAGAGCCGACAGGAGACATCATCCCCGCAGAGGAGGGGTGAGCTGCAGTTGAGAGGTACACAGAGTGTGTCAGAGCTGCATGGAGGAGAGGCTGCCTGCCTATTAGCATCCATGCATGTGCCCCTGCAGAGGAGGGTGATCTGCAGTGAGTATGGAGTGCAAGAGACATGTAAATTATGTTATTTAACATCTGGATAACATTAAGAACTGTGCAGGAGGAGTGATAAGATATTTGCAACCATATTCGTATTTCTCATTAAGAACTGTGCTGGAGAGAGTAAGGAGATGTATATATTCTGCAACCATTATGATTATCGTGCTGGAGGAAGAGTGTAAATAAAAGTTCAGTTTGTTATAGAGATGGTCTGGCGCCCAAATTATTGTGACTTCTATTACACTGCACCAAAGTGACATTACCTGTGTCCCACTAACTACAAAGAAACACCTGCATGTGCAGGGACCCCCTGATCATTTACACCCATGCCCATCAGCTAGCCAGGGCTTGAGAAGGAGGTGCACTGTGTACCCTTTGCACCCCACACTACACACAGTGACAGGGGGTTACACTTATAAATCTGTGTGTGATGTAAGATGCACACAAATACCAGATATTAGTACAAGCTGGGCCAATAACCTCTTTCCGTTCTTGTTTTTCTAGAGGTTTGACGCTATTTTTCAGCAGTAAGCGGCTGAAGATCCACTGCTTTTTCCCCAGCATGCTCTGGCAGTTTCACTAGAAGAAGCTTAGACAGCAAGTGGTTTAAAAAACATGGGACACGATCACTTTAACAGGAAGGTACAGCTATACTTTTCCCATTGAACTTATCTTATGTAAATATTAAGGAATTAATGTATACAACAGTAGTGGTGGCTAGTCCGTGGCTCTACAGCCACGTGCAGCTCTTTGAGCGTTGGAATGTGGCTCCTGGCTGGGAGCATCAACGAGGTAATAGTGTTCCAGGTGCCGGTAGGGACAGATTGGAAAACATTCAGCTGCTCAACTGACGGAGAGCAGCCATGTCATGTGACCTCATCTGCACAATGCAGGGAGGTCACAGTGTTGCAGGCAATCAGGAAAGAAGGAGGAGAGAGCATAGTGTGCTCTTCCTCTGTCCTCTGCGCAGGCCCCAGCGGCTACGGGTGGGAGAGGTAAGTAAGGGGCATGTGAGATCTGATGGCACATGAAGAGGCTGACGGACATGTGATGGCACATGAAGAGGCTGATGGACATGTCATGGGATTTGAGGAGATAGAATGTGTGGATGTCTGTTGGCATGTAGTGAGGTCTGATGGCATGTAAGGGGCATGTAGGGAGGTCAGATGGCATGTAAGGGGCATGTAGGGAGGTCAGATGGCATGTAAGGGGCATGTAGTGAGGTCTGATGGCATGCAAGGGGCATGTAGTGAAGTCTGATGGCATGCAAGGGGCATGTAGTGAGGTCTGATGGCATGCAAGGGGCATGTAGTGAGGTCTGATGGCATGTAAGGGGCATGTAGTGAGGTCTGATGGCATGTAAGGGGCATGTAGTGAGGTCTGATGGCATGTAAGGGGCATGTAGTGAAGTCTGATGGCATGCAAGGGGCATGTAGTGAGGTCTGATGGCATGCAAGGGGCATGTAGTGAGGTCTGATGGCATGTAAGGGGCATGTAGGGAAGTCTGATGGCATGTAAGGGGCATGTAGTGAGGTCTGATGGCATGTAAGGGGCATGTAGGGAAGTCTGATGGCATGTAAGGGGCATGTGGAGAGGTCCGAGGAGAAGCCTGTTGGCATGCAAAATCATTTGGATAGGTTTGATGACATGTGGGGAGATCTGATGGCAGGCCCAGAGGTTTGATGGGCAGGTGGGAATACCCAACGGGCATTGCTGGGGCATGTGGAGAGGCTGATGTGCATGTAAGGGGCATGTGGGGCGATCCGATGGGCATGTAAAGAGGTCAGAGGGACAGTAGATACAGAAGCAGCGGGAGCTACTGTGAAGAGACTAAGTAACCCTTTGAATTCTCCTCCGCTGGACACACAACTTTTATATTTTCAATGTATGTGTGCGGTATGTATGTGCGTGTTTATCCTGGGTACATGTATATGCACACACATATAAAAGGTAATTTGTCTCTGCGGTGCCGGTAGATATTTTTGGGCTCTTGGTCTCCGACTGGTTGGCGACCCCTGTTATACAACATTCTTGTCATAGGACTGTGCCTAGTTCTTACAATGGTGCCATTAAGTTACAATATAGTGCAGTGTCGTTGTTTTCCTTCTCTTTACAATTATTCATTATGGGGTGTTGGACACAAAAACATCCAGAAGATGGCGCTATGAGCTTGGCTATTATTGGGAAGCATCCTGCACTGTAAAAGACGCCTCAACTGGATTCAGATGTCTGGGTACAAATCAGTGAGGAGCTAATAAGCACAACACTGAAAGGAACTTTTATGTCACATAAAAAATTATATAGTAGAGTAAATTTATTAAGTTCTTTATTCTGTATTACTTTTTTTTTTTTTTTTTTTAAATGCTCCTTTTCAAAAAATAAATAAAGTACAGCGCATTTAAATTGGTTCCTCCGACATTATGCAGACTAGACCCCTATATGGTACAACACGTCCCTCATCACCCACTACAGAGCTATCGGTTGGTGCCTAGGAGGACGCAGAGCTGACACTCACCAGATACGATGTTGCTGCTGATGATCTTCCCGCCCAGTGAGGCCAGAGACTTCGGTACCACTGTGATAATACTCCCACTGGTGGTCTTCACGTACGTGGCACCGGGTGTGGCAGCCATACGGGCACCCAGAGCGGAGCTGACAGCCGGACGAGTGTAACTGGCCTGTGCCCCTAGAGACCGGGAGGGTGAAATGAAATGAAAATAAGACGGCAGATGGCAGCAGTGGGATGATCTCGGTCCTCCAGACACAACATATTGCTGTCTATTCACAGGTGTTCAAGGACAAAGTCTGGATCTTTCCCTTGTTACACAACAGAAGAAAAGAAATAACTTGATAGCAGCAACAAGAGATCGGTTTCACAACTGTTTTTCAACGACCCATTAAAAGGGCCCACAACAAGTGCTGTAATAATGAGGGGTAAATAATAAAGGGGGAGGGGGAGGGTGGGTGTTGGGGATTGACATTAACAGGAACATGGTCTCCGTTCCTTCCCATGAACCAATCTCGTCTTCCCCTCACGAAGGAGAGGACTCAGCTGCGTTCCTCTACCTCCCGCCTCCTCTATATCAGGCTATATCCCGCCAATCTCTTACCGCTGGGAGCCGTCACCAGTTTGGTGGTCATTATGGCCCCGTTGCTGCTGACCACCATGATGGGGGTGTTGCTGCTGCTCGGCAGGCCGGCAGACACAGGTTTGGGAAGGATCTTGCTGGGCTGAACCTGCTGGGTGATTATTTTAACACCTGGGGGAACAATAAAAAGAAAGGTGAGAAACCAGCAATGATTATTACAGAACACGTGTTACATACATGTTCCCGCAGAGAGAAGCCTGTGCAATATTAGCATTACCGCTAGATACAATTATTTCTTTTAAGAAGGGATCTAAATGTTAAATACTAACCATCCCAACCTATTCATAAAGCCTTATTGCAGATCAGGCCAATCTGTGGCTCGCCAGGTGTAACTACAAGTCCCAGCATACCCTGCCAGCTATCATCTGGTCATCGGCTGGCAAAGCATGCTGGGGCTTGTAATTTCACAACACCTAGCGAGCCACGGGTTGGCCAGGCTTGGTTTAATGGCTAAATTTTCTGCCACAGCACACAGAGGACTGTCATATGCCGATAGCACCGACCAATCAGTGCTGGTCTTGCCATGTGACACGCTCCTATGTGTGGGAAGCACTTTATTGAGGATAGGATCGGGAGTCTATCCCAAACGCAGACACCAAGGCATACGACTCCTCCGTGGAAACCCCTTCACAATGCCCAGTGCGATCAACCATGCGGGACCCTTCCAACTACAGAACCACAAAGGAGGACGGAGTTTAAGCAGGGTAAAGAGCACGACGTGTACTTACCAGACTCCTGCTTAATCTGTATGGTGGGCTTGATTCCGGGGGGCAACTGCGGCTGTGGGGTAGAAGAGGGGTGGGAAAGAGCCGACGGCTGGGCCAGCTGGTGGATATGGTGTTTGGGAGACTGCTGGTACTGCTTTGGAAACTGAGCCAGGATTTGGCCAGGGGTAGCCAGCAAGCTCTTAGGAGAGGGAAGCCTGCTGGAAGCTACTTTCACTGCCGATGTGGAGATACCTATAGCAGAGAGACAACGTTGTACAGTCAACGACACCAGATAGGACCTCAGTAACCAAAAGGAGAAGGGATGTCCTTACCTTGTGCCATGGTGGACATGACCAGGGATGGGGTAGAAGACACCATGGTGGTCACTGCAATGCTCCCGGTGGGTAGAGACGGAGAGAGGCCGCTGGCGTTGCTGCTGCCGATGACGGAGGACTGGGTGGACGAGATGACCACCGGCGGCTTCTGTGTGGTGGATGTGATGACCGACGTGGGGACCAGTTTGGTGACTGCCGCGTAGTTGTGGGATTTCGATAAAATGTTTGGAACAAACGTTGAACTTGGAGAAGTTGTTACGATGATGACCTACCGGTAAGTCATAGAACACGGGAAGATCAGAACACGACTATATCAACAATATACTAAGGAAAAACTAGAGCAGGAAGATTCTATTGTAGACCGAAACATAGAATCATTTTATTATTTCCACTGTATTAATAGTTCGGGGGAGTTTGTAATAAAGTTATATCTGGTCATCCTCTCACTTTCCAGCCATGATATACAGATCATCATTAAAACCATTCTTACTGCCCCTGTGGGGGTAACCTGAGGCACTGACCTTCTGCGTGGACGTGTTCGTGGTCTGTGTGGTGGGTTTGGTAAAAGTGATTTTCACCGGCGACATGTGCGGTGGCAAGGAGTTGGCGATGCTCTGCATGATGTTGCTGATTTTGGGACTGCCGGTGACTGGCACGGTGATGGTTTTCGAGACCGGCGTCGCGGGCTTGGGAACGTCTTTTAGGACCACCGGAGAGGAGCTGTTGGAGTTTGTGCGTCGCCGTTTGCGGGGCTTCTCATCGTCATCTGAACAGTTGACACCTGGCAAGAGGACAGAGAAGGTCAAAAAAACATAAAACAAACAGTAAAAGAGATTAAATAAACAAGAATGCATTTCACTTGTGATTAATTGGTTTTGGAGTTCAGTTATGGTAACCTAGCCCTGTCCTCACTAACACATCACCCGTCTCCTGATATACTCTGTACTGCTGGGGGACCCTGCTCCTTCCAGTATATAACTCTCAGTCTGTGGCTTCCTGCTGCTTCCATTCCCCTCCTCACATCATGTCACTGCCCCTGTCACATGCAGCCCTGTCCTCACTAACACATCACTCATCTCCTGATATACTCTGTGCTGCTGGGGGACCCTGCTCCTTCCACTATATAACTCTCAGTCTGTGGCTTCCTGCTGCTTCCATTCCCCTCCTCACATCATGTCACTGCCCCTGTCACATGCAGCCCTGTCCTCACTAACACATCACTCATCTCCTGATATACTCTGTGCTGCTGGGGGACCTGCTCCTTCCACTATATAACTCTCAGTCTGTGGCTTCCTGCTGCTTCCATTCCCCTCCTCACATCATGTCACTGCTCCTGTCACATGCAGCCCTGTCCTCACTAACACAGTCACATGAAAGTACAGATCACCGATTGATTACCGCGCACTTATCTCCTGCTGGGGTGGTGATTCCAATTGACTATAGGTTGCTAAAAATAAAACACAGCCTTAGATCACACACTGACCATCAAACTAAGTTGTCTTTCGTTTAACGGTGGTTAGCTGAAACGGAACTTTAAAAAAGGATCAATATTTTGCAAATCATTGTATTACCGACTGAGAGACATGAGGTTTGGAATAAGTGTAACATTTTGTTCTAAATGTTTTCATTTCACGTGCAATGATTTAACGAAATTTCATAAAACATTTTAAACAAAACACAAGTTCACAAAAGTAATGCTGAATGTGACAGGTGTCTATAGGCGCAAGGTACAGGTATTATATTAAATATAATTTTATACATTTTGCGTTACTAGAAAGGACCCAACATCCCCACGCTGCGGCTGAACCAATGGTCCTGAGAATGCAGCCTATCAATTCACCAGGAACTTGTGATATCACGAGGCACTCGGTACCTCATACCTCAGTGACGTAACTAGTTTCCAGTGAACTTATAGGCTGAATCTGTTCATCCCACAAAACAGCTGCCTCTGCCGGGTCCATTTTAAGAAACATTTTGCCCATTTGTCTGTGAATTCTCCAGTCTCTGCTAAATTAGAGTTATTCAGCTGTAATATTCTCTAACTGCAGAACCTCAGGAGCTCCTACCGAGGAGAGGAAAGGGTCATAGTGTAAGAAGGAGGATATATATCTGTGCTGAAGAGCTCCCCACACGTCGGACGACTTCTGGCTGCCATCACTTACTTTTAACATAAACGGTGCTGCCGCTGGGCAGTACCACCACGTTGGAGGCAGGACTGGCTGGTCGGGGAGACTTCACCGTGGCCACACTCCCGCTGGGAACTGGGGTGGACGTCGGTGTGGACGTCGTACTGGTGTAAGAGTAACACACGACTACTACCAGGGGGAGAAGAAGTCAGTGTTAGCTACATTAAATATATACACTTTACCTGCTAAGCCAGAGTCCATCAACCTGAGACAGTTATATTAATAGCTACTTATGTCTTCTTGATTTAAACATAAAATACCAGTTTGTTATTTTTTTAAAAAATAAGTATTTATTAAAAGGTGACTGCCACTCAACTACACATCTTGATTGAATGTCTTATGGTTGAAATATAGCACTTATGACTGCTGTTAAACATGTCAAGCGGTTATTTTTTTTATCTGTAAGCGGTAAGGAGCTGCACCCCAATGAGTGTGTCCGAGTGACGCAACTCCTGACTCCTGTATAGTTGTATCCGCCTCTAAGGAACGAGGTGCCGCTTCCTTGGAGATGCTAGAGCAAGGCCACAAGGATGATGCACATCGGTGAGCTATGAGCTTATAGGTCTTCAGCTTTCTGTAGCAGACTGAATTAGAATATTACAAATCTATGTGTAAGAAGCAGAAGTATCCAGCTGGCTTCAAGTGGATGCCATAAAAGGTAGGAGGAGCCTGAGCCCACCCTCCACCGCACTCACCTTCCTTGTTCCCGGTTTCTGCCGGGTCCGGCAGGGAAGAGTTGTGCTGCCCAGCGGAATTAGCTACGGCATTGGCAGTGGCCGTGAAAGCCGTTTGAGGAACCAGCCGCGGCATCAACGGGACTAACCGCCTTCCTTCAATGGACCACTCAGAAGAGCTGTTCGGACCAGACATGCTACAAAAAAATAAAATAAATAAATCACATCCAGTACGAACATAAATACATAAACATAAAAGATTGATGGTAATTACAATGACACAGAACCAGACTGTGTGTTGGCAGCTCCAGGTTAGAGACGTACAATTTAACACTCTACAAAGAGGACGCTGTGGTGACATGAACAGGAACAGTATCCTCAAAATACTATTTAACAAGTCCCGTAAAAGTAATTAAAACAGCGTTTACAATTCATTAAACTTCAAGAGTTTATAAGCCAGATTACAGTCTACAAGAGACCAGGAACAACGGCAGTACTTACTTGTGAGCAATGGTTGTGAGTCGCTCATCGTTGACCGCTCTGCGCACCTCCGCTCGATGCCGCTCTGTGGAAATGCTGAAAGCAAACATGGCACTTTATACAACGCAGACAAGCTCATAAAGAACCTTTGGCACAGACCCCGGGCACAGCAAATATGGTGCATTAGCCTAAAGTAACCAATCAGATTTCACTTTTCAATTATTGAGCGGTTCTACAAGAATGTTTTACCAGTTAGAATTTGATTGGTTGCTGTAGGATACAACATATCGGTTACTTGTTATTAACAAAAATATATTTACTGTGCACAAGAGACAGATTTATCAGGTATACTATTAACATAAAAAGAAAGATGGCCGCAGCGAAGTAAAACTCCTGTGAGATTAGAGGACTCACCTCAGCACTTTAGAGAGTTCTCCCAGAAGGTCTTTCTTCTCCTTGCTGAGGTCGCCCTGCGCACGGAGCGCGCTAATGACGCCAGCGTAGGCCTCCAGCTCTAATAACACGAGATATAAACCAGTGAGCACCAGAGACAGAACTAGGAAATAACTATGGTCAATAAAGTCAACGTTATACAGCGAAATATTCCTATGATGTAAGCAGGCGACGGAAGTCTTTAAAAATGGCGACTTGTGGAGATTTGGCAACAGATATTTCTAAGTAAGGGGGATCCCGCTATTTGTTGGGCAGGTTAATCAGATCCCAACGGAGGTCTTGTTGAAAGTCAGCCGATGACCATACACGCCTTGGACAAAACGTGAGTCTCCAGATGCTTTGGGACAACAAGTTCCAGCAAGCTATACTACTCTGAGATGGCCGGGCATGCAGGAACTTGTAGTTCCACCACAACAGAACAGCCCCCACCAGCCTGAGGCTGGATTAACCCAACAGATAAGGTTTATTAACATGCAAGTATACCACACACAGCTTATTCACCTACACTGTACACACAACCCCTAGAGGTAAGTACACATTCACATCAATGGTCAAGTTTTCTGAAGCTACACATGGTGATTGCTGCTTGGACGGATGTCAGCACAGAGATCAGTCACCTCTATGGTAAAACACAACGTCAGTAAAGACGAACACGTCTGCCAGACCCAACTGTACCACGAACCATACTACTGCCGGCCAAACAGGAAGGGGATCGCCGAGCAGAGCAAAATATCAAAAAGGTATTAATGCCAAGCGAGTACTCTACCAAATATAATACTTCAGAACTTCATATAGGCTCATACTTCAGGCACAGACATAGACAAAACATTGTATTGTGTCGTCAAACAGTAATAGTGTGTTCTCCAAGTTTCCCTGCCCAAAGAAATCTATTACGTTGTTATCACTTGGGAACACTGCATGTAATATTGAATTTAATCCAATTCAATTGGAACGCTTGCCAGAAAGAGTCCATTCACTTATATTATTTTTTGGATTAGAAGCATAAAAACTTTAATAGACTAAGCTATCGCCCGTGAGTATGAGGACAATACATTAGTTATTACCTACTAGCCTTTATCTAGCAATATACAGCCCACGTCTGTGTCATCACTGCAAATGTGTAATAAGAGATTTAATGTATATGTAACACTTAATATGAAGACAGCGGGGCCTATATGGACATTGAGCACTGAAAATTCCATTAGCAATAATTACTATTGCCCTAAGACACTAAATTACACAGACAAAATAAAGTAAATACAATAATAGATATACTTTGAGTTTTGTTCAGTTAAACAATGAGAGTGTATACCTAAGTGTGAGAAATCCTTTCACCAGTCTTGGTATTTTTATTATGGAAAAATGTAAAGGCATGCAAGGTTTACAGTGAGATTTCTATAAATATTTAAGCAGCCAGGTTGTCTGTACTTTCTGTCTGATAGAAACAGCAGCTAAACAGCCTAATAAAAGCGTCTGCACTGTTCCCTTCATCTTCCCAGATATTTTCACAAATACCAGTACAAAATAACGAAAAAAATCCCCCCGCACACACACACACACCAGTGCCACTTGTGCAGATACAGGGCTCTTATTTAGTCTAGAGGGGATACGAGTGGGATTTGGGTAACAGAAGGGGTCTCTGAGGAGCACACCCACTATGCAGCAAATTGCTCATTGGACATTGGGCTGTCACTCCAGCACCACCTCATCCACTTTACATGCTCCGTACCGATGCAGAACAGAGATCTCAGGTGCTAATCAGTATGTAATTAGCATACTAGTCAGCCTGATTACATATTAGATATTGTACTGGCCAGATACTGTCCTGGGTTGTGGGAGGAAAACACTGTTGTTCATCCCACAAAATTAGGAGTGCCACAGGTTGCCTAAACGTTCTAAATTCTACCACTAGATTATAAGCTCTTAAGATCATGCCGTCATTTCTGCAGTCTTCTTTTCTACTTCCCATTTCATCAACCTCGTATGTCTTTAGGTTAGGCGTCATGTTTGTTCATTTTCCCCGGCTCTGGTGATACCGAATTATGTCACACCCTACTGCCTGGGTTTTTTAAAGCCGAAATCCCACAAAGACACAAGCAGGACGTTTTGTACCTTTGTAACATGAACTAACACGAAGCCGATATCGGATACTATAGCAATATGTCATGTGACTGTGGTTGCCATAGTAATCCCATGACACCTTGGTCATTGTGAAGGGACTGTAAGAGTCAAGCTCATTTAGTATTTACAAAGGGGATCTGCAAGAGCCCCAGTGCTTCTTGTGACACCCACCCGAAAAATTCAATAACCCGCACCAAGGCTCTTGCAACTCCATAAGACCCCAGGGGGTAAATTTGTCAAGCTGTGGGTTTGAAATAAACATCCACGGTAAGCGATGGAATACCAGGTCTGTGGGTTTGAAATAGTGGAGATATTGCCCATAGTAACCAATCACATTCTAGCTGTCATTTTATAGAATGTACTAAATAAATGATAACTAGATTCTGATTGGTTGCTATAGGCAACATCTCCACTTTTTCAAACCTGCAGCTTGATATATTTATCCTCAGGCCTTTATAACTGGGATTCAGTATTTCTAATGGAAAACCAGGACATCTAGGCGAGCTGAAGATCGCCCACACTGCAACATCCCACTGGTGACACCATTGTGACCATCAGTGCTAGAGCAGATCACAGGCTAGGACTATCAGAGACTGTCAGTCACAGAGGTGTTGGCATTATGATGTGGAGCAGAAGTCTGTAGGTTCTAACCCGCTGGTATAAACATGTACAGCAAAGAGCGAGTGTAGACATGTATAGCAGAGAAAGTAGCAGTACTCCGCATTGTATTTAGAGTATACTATGCTTATTGTGAGTGGAAGTTGGACCTCTGCTTTAAAGTGTTTCCATTTGAACCATACAAGACAAGTCTTAAACACCACAAAGCACCAAAATTAAAATCTTCAGCTGTAAACCATGATAGTAAAATACATTGCTCTGAGTTACACTGATTTTCTATTGCAGCTCTGTGATACCCTCCCCGCTACAGACAGCTGCAACTTCTCTCACACCTTTAGGACAGTGGCCTCATGGGATCAGACACAGGTCACAGAGCGGAGATTGCAGTCATTTCAGATCCTGCAACACCCCTGGCCCCCGACCCTGTGTGTGTGAATCTGTAAATCCACAGTGCAACAATTCTTCCAGGCTGTCACTCACTCACTGCCTTCTCAAAGCTGCCACAACCTCCCTAACAAGGCAACTAGCTGCAGAGAGCGAGAGCATGGTGGACATATTAATATAAATGCTCATCTTTTCATGTATTTATTCACACATCTAAATAGTGTATTTACTGTTATTTACAGGGCAATCTAGCAACAATTAAAGAGCACCTATCGCCAACATTCAGCTGTGACAGTCATCTTGTGGGCCGATCCAATATGAATCACTATACAGCCTATGAATTCACAAATACTGCTCAATATTCATGAGCTTCTGGTTCCTAGTAAACGGATAGATACCATCCTCGTGAATACCAGTCCAGCACACAATACAGCTGCCTCTACCACCTACAGGTGACAGATCATAGTGATTGACAGCTCCACTTTAGATCCAATGATAATGGAAATAGTCTAATTAATAAAACCACTGACCACAACGTGCAACAAGATATTAACAGCATCAGGGACAAATACTGTATGGAAGCCATGTGAAACTACAAGCCCCAGCATGCTTTGCCAGTAGATAACTAGCTGATAGCTGGCAGAGCATGCTGGGACTTATATCATCATCATCACCATTTATTTATATAGCGCCACTGATTCCGCAGCGCTGTACAGAGAACTCATTCACATCTGTCCCTGCCCCATTGGAGCTTACAGTCTAAATTCCCTAATATAGACACTCACACACACAGACACACAGAGAGGGAGACAGGTAGACACTAGGGTCAATTTTAATTGCAGCCAATTAACCTACTAGTATGTTTTTGGAGTGTGGGAGGAAACCGGAGCACCCGGAGGAAACCCACGCAAACACAGGGAGAACATACAAACTCCTCACAGATAAGGCCATGGTCGGGAATTGAACTCATGACCCCAGTGCTGTGAGACAGAAGTGCTACCACTTCGCCACCGTGCTGCCCACCACCGCTATGCCACCAATTTGGCAATTTCACAACACCTGGAGTGTCATAGGTTAGCCATCACTGCTATAATATGTAACCTTGCTGCCTAATGACACTGTGCAGCTGGATACTGGTGTGACCTGGAAACCTACATACAGCCAGGAAGTCCCAAGAAAATACATCTTTACATTCTTTGCTCAAACCCACTTCCCACTGTGCAGTTACATGATGCTGATGCTTCCCATACAGTATAAACTCACAGTGAAGGGAGCTCCCCCTGCCGGCAGCAGCCTGTACTCACACCCACGAAATGTTTACAGACAGACCGGGCGCTGACGTCAGGGGGCGTGACTGACAGCACTAACACAAAGCAGGCCGCGCATGCGCAGTGCCGCAGGACCGAGAATAACGGTAAATCGAGGGGGATAGTTACCCAGTTTGCGGAGGATCCTCTTACACTCATCCCGGCTAAAGTCCAGGAGGGTCGGCCACACCACAGGCATCCTGTCCCTGTGTCCTCAGACCACCTCCCCTGCAATCAGACAGCCCTGGTGGGGAGGTGACTGGAGGGCATCACTCCCGGCAGCCCCCGGTCACGGTGTGAGGGCCCCTGGGACGGTGCGGGGGGCTCCTGGGATGCTGTGAGGGCCCCAGTCTGTCCTTTCAGGAGCTGATCAATGGGGGCGGATCATGCAGAGGGGGGAGGAGGGAGCGGACTGGCCGCAGGATGAGGAGGCAGGACCCTGCCACACACCCCCCGGTGTAGGTCCGCTCCGGAGACGTTCAGCTGGCGCAGATACGGTAAGTTTGACTGCGGCTCCCGCTGTCAAGATGGCGCGCCGGTGACATCGCGCATGCGCGGGGTACGCCGGGAGTTGTAGTGCTGGCCGCTGATTGGTGGCTGAGGGGATGAGGCGAGCGTATCGCTGCCAGCGGAGGAGGTGACCTGCCGACGGATGCCGGCGTGGGACAAACAAAAGAAGGACACAGCGCCCCCTAGGTGGTACTGCAACACTGGAGGACTGATAGGATACGTTTCTACTTCTGCATAGTGCAGTCCATCAGGTCAGGCAGGGTGATACCTCTGCTGTTGTGGTACTACAAGTCCCAGCATGACCTTCATGTTCCATGTGGCTGGGTGTGCTGGGACATATAGTACTACAGTAGATGGCGAACCACTGGCTGCCTACCAGTACTGGAAAGTTACATCAGAGGGCCTCATATCTTGTAAATTTGGCAGGGAGTGCTGGGACTTATAGTCCTCCACCACCTGGCGAGCCACCGGTTGCTTACTTTTGCAGGAAGAGCCATATAACTGCTCACTGATAAAATGTCTACGTCCCAACTCTCCAGATTTGAGGGGACTGTTCCACTTCCCTGACAGAACCTTTATCCCTAATCCCATTGGGAGGTATATCCCACTCACCATGGTGAGCCGATGCTGTAGGCATCTGCCACTGGTGACGGGGGTTTTCTTAGGGACGAAGAAGTTATTTAGGGTGAGGACCACATCCTAACATTTTGTGTGCACACGGCCGTTACATGCACACGTTGGGCCTGATTCATTAAGGTACTTAAATTAAGAAACTTCTTATTTCAGTCTCCTGGACAAAACCATGTTACAATGTAAGGGGTGAAAATTAGTTTTCTGTTTTGCACATAAGTTAAATACTGACTGTTTTTTCACGTAGCACACAAATACTTCATAGCTTATTTGTACACTGAAATTTAAAGTTGATATTTGTGTGCTACATGAAAAAACAGTCAGTATTTAACTTATGTGCAAAACAGAAAACTAATTTTCACCCCTTGCATTGTAACATGGTTTTTTTCCAGGAGACTGAAATAAGAAACTTCTTAATTTAAGTACCTTAATGAATCAGGCCCGTTATCCCAATTTCCACCAGGACAATGTTGAGAGGTATTCAATGTACAGTTGTTATTCTGTCAGGGATTGCTGGATCTTGTTGCCACCTCTGTAGTTAAGTTATATCTAAGGACTCTTTAGTACAATATACAGTTGTAAGTCTTTAAATGTGCTGATAATTCTCTTAGATCTGAAGTGAAAGTACCCCCCAAAACAGAAACATCTGTTAAGCTCCATAGTGTTTGTAGGTGACAGGACTGTCTGGGGTTTCTCCCACAGAATCTTTGTCTCAGAATGTCTGACTAGTAATTATAGCATTAGTAACACTTATAGGGCGAGTGCCACAAGTTTCTAAACTCTGCAATCCTGCAATGTCCATAGGAATTTCTGAATTATCTTCCTGCAGTTCTCTTAGCTGTTATAATAACGTTACATAAAAGTATTTGCACAGGAAACTTCACATGCACACTATGGGATAAATGATAAGTGCTGTATGGTGAACACTTAAATATTTAATGTGTGGTATAGCATAAGCTAAATAATATGCAAATAATAAAAACTAATCTGTCCATTTTACAGGGCTCTCTGTATTTACTAACATAACACTGAGCCCCATGACCACACTATACAGTTCTGAACCGCTTGGTCCCTCTAGTCTGCCCAGTTTTTACCCTATGGTAACCTCAAACCTTATTTGATCCTTAGTTCTTTGTAAGGATATCCTTATGTCTATCCCAGGCATGTTTAAATTGTTCCTCCTTATTGGCCTCTTCCACCTCTGATGGGAGGTTATTCCACTTACCCACTACCCTTTCTGTGAAGAAGTTTTTCCTCATATTTCCTCTGAACCTACTTCCCCCCAGTGTCAGTACATGTCCTCGTGTTCTAATACTTCTCTTCCCTCCAGTGTCAGTACATGTCCTCGTGTCCTAATACTTCTCTTCTCCCCAGTGTCAGTACATGTCCTCGTGTTCTAATACTTCTCTTCCCCCCAGTGTCAGTGCATGTCCTCGTGTTCTAATACTTCTCTTCCCCCCAGTGTCAGTACATGTCCTCGTGTTCTAATACTTCTCTTCCCCCCAGTGTCAGTACATGTCCTCGTGTTCTAATACGTCTCTTCCCCCCCAGTGTCAGTGCATGTCCTCGTGTTCTAATACTTCTCTTCCCCCCAGTGTCAGTGCATGTCCTCATGTTCTAATACTTCTCTTCCCCCCAGTGTCAGTACATGTCCTCGTGTTCTAATACTTCTCTTCCCCCCCAGTGTCATTGCATGTCCTCCTGTTCTAATACTTCTCTTCCCTCCAGTGTCAGTACATGTCCTCATGTTCTAATACTTCTCTTCCCCCCAGTGTCAGTACATGTCCTCGTGTTCTAATACTTCTCTTCCCTCCAGTGTCAGTACATGTCCTCATGTTCTAATACTTCTCTTCCCCCCAGTGTCAGTACATGTCCTCATGTTCTAATACTTCTCTTCCCCCAGTGTCAGTACATGTCCTCGTGTTCTAATACTTCTCTTCCCCCAGTGTCAGTGCATGTCCTCATGTTCTAATACTTCTCTTCCCCCCAGTGTCAGTGCATGTCCTCGTGTTCTAATACTTCTCTTCCCCCCAGTGTCAGTACATGTCCTCGTGTTCTAATACTTCTCTTCCCCCCAGTGTCAGTACATGTCCTCGTGTTCTAATACTTCTCTTCCCCCAGTGTCAGTGCATGTCCTTGTGTTCTAATACTTCTCTTCCCCCCAGTGTCAGTACATGTCCTTGTGTTCTAATACTTCTCTTCCCCCCCAGTGTCAGTACATGTCCTCCTGTTCTAATACTTCTCTTCCCCCAGTGTCAGTGCATGTCCTCGTGTTCTAATACTTCTCTTCCCCCCAGTGTCAGTACATGTCCTCGTGTTCTAATACTTCTCTTCCCCCCAGTGTCAGTACATGTCCTCGTGTTCTAATACTTCTCTTCCCCCCAGTGTCAGTACATGTCCTCGTGTTCTAATACTTCTCTTCCCCCAGTGTCAGTACATGTCCTCGTGTTCTAATACTTCTCTTCCCCCCAGTGTCAGTACATGTCCTTGTGTTCTAATACTTCTCTTCCCCCCCAGTGTCAGTACATGTCCTCATGTTCTAATACTTCTCTTCCCCCCCAGTGTCAGTACATGTCCTCCTGTTCTAATACTTCTCTTACCCCCAGTGTCAGTGCATGTCCTCGTGTTCTAATACTTCTCTACCCTCCAGTGTCAGTACATGTCCTCGTGTTCTAATACTTCTCTTCCCCCCCCAGTGTCAGTACATGTCCTCGTGTTCTAATACTTCTCTTCCCCCCCAGTGTCAGTACATGTCCTCGTGTTCTAATACTTCTCTTCCCCCCAGTGTCAGTACATGTCCTCCTGTTCTAATACTTCTCTTCCCCCAGTGTCAGTACATGTCCTCGTGTTCTAATACTTCTCTTCCCCCCAGTGTCAGTACATGTCCTCGTGTTCTAATACTTCTCTTCCCTCCAGTGTCAGTGCATGTCCTCCTGTTCTAATACTTCTCTTCCCCCAGTGTCAGTACATGTCCTCGTGTTCTAATACTTCTCTTCCCCCCAGTGTCAGTACATGTCCTTGTGTTCTAATACTTCTCTTCCCCCCAGTGTCAGTGCATGTCCCCGTGTTCTAATACTTCTCTTCCCCCAGTGTCAGTGCATGTCCTTGTGTTCTAATACTTCTCTTCCCCCCAGTGTCAGTACATGTCCTCGTGTTCTAATACTTCTCTTCCCCCCAGTGTCAGTACATGTCCTCGTGTTCTAATACTTCTCTTCCCTCCAGTGTCAGTACATGTCCTCGTGTTCTAATACTTCTCTTCCCCCAGTGTCAGTGCATGTCCTTGTGTTCTAATACTTCTCTTCCCCCAGTGTCAGTGCATGTCCTCGTGTTCTAATACTTCTCTTCCCCCCCAGTGTCAGTACATGTCCTCCTGTTCTAATACTTCTCTTCCCCCAGTGTCAGTACATGTCCTCGTGTTCTAATACTTCTATTCCCCCCAGTGTCAGTACATGTCCTCGTGTTCTAATACTTCTCTTCCCCCCAGTGTCAGTACATGTCCTCGTGTTCTAATACTTCTCTTCCCCCAGTGTCAGTGCATGTCCTTGTGTTCTAATACTTCTCTTCCCCCCAGTGTCAGTACATGTCCTTGTGTTCTAATACTTCTCTTCCCCCCCAGTGTCAGTACATGTCCTCCTGTTCTAATACTTCTCTTTCCCCCAGTGTCAGTGCATGTCCTCGTGTTCTAATACTTCTCTTCCCCCCAGTGTCAGTACATGTCCTCGTGTTCTAATACTTCTCTTCCCCCCAGTGTCAGTACATGTCCTCGTGTTCTAATACTTCTCTTCCCCCAGTGTCAGTGCATGTCCTTGTGTTCTAATACTTCTCTTCCCCCCAGTGTCAGTACATGTCCTTGTGTTCTAATACTTCTCTTCCCCCCCAGTGTCAGTACATGTCCTCGTGTTCTAATACTTCTCTTCCCCCAGTGTCAGTGCATGTCCTTGTGTTCTAATACTTCTCTTCCCCCCAGTGTCAGTACATGTCCTCGTGTTCTAATACTTCTCTTCCCCCCCAGTGTCAGTACATGTCCTCGTGTTCTAATACTTCTCTTCCCCCAGTGTCAGTGCATGTCCTTGTGTTCTAATACTTCTCTTCCCCCCAGTGTCAGTGCATGTCCCCGTGTTCTAATACTTCTCTTCCCCCAGTGTCAGTGCATGTCCTTGTGTTCTAATACTTCTCTTCCCCCCAGTGTCAGTACATGTCCTCGTGTTCTAATACTTCTCTTCCCCCCAGTGTCAGTACATGTCCTTGTGTTCTAATACTTCTCTTCCCCCAGTGTCAGTACATGTCCTCGTGTTCTAATACTTCTCTTCCCCCCAGTGTCAGTACATGTCCTTGTGTTCTAATACTTCTCTTCCCCCAGTGTCAGTACATGTCCTTGTGTTCTAATACTTCTCTTCCCCCCAGTGTCAGTACATGTCCTCGTGTTCTAATACTTCTCTTCCCCCCAGTGTCAGTACATGTCCTTGTGTTCTAATACTTCTCTTCCCCCCCAGTGTCAGTACATGTCCTCCTGTTCTAATACTTCTCTTCCCCCAGTGTCAGTACATGTCCTCGTGTTCTAATACTTCTCTTCCCCCCAGTGTCAGTACATGTCCTTGTGTTCTAATACTTCTCTTCCCCCCAGTGTCAGTACATGTCCTCGTGTTCTAATACTTCTCTTCCCCCCAGTGTCAGTACATGTCCTCCTGTTCTAATACTTCTCTTCCCCCCAGTGTCAGTACATGTCCCCGTGTTCTAATACTTCTCTTCCCTCCAGTGTCAGTACATGTCCTCGTGTTCTAATACTTCTCTTCCCCCCAGTGTCAGTACATGTCCTCGTGTTCTAATACTTCTCTTCCCCCCAGTGTCAGTGCATGTCCTCGTGTTCTAATACTTCTCTTCCTCTTAGTGTCAGTACATGTCCTCGTGTTCTAATACTTCTCTTCCCCCCAGTGTCAGTACATGTCCTCGTGTTCTAATACTTCTCTTCCCCCCAGTGTCAGTACATGTCCTTGTGTTCTAATACTTCTCTTCCCCCCAGTGTCAGTGCATGTCCTCGTGTTCTAATACTTCTCTTCCCCCCAGTGTCAGTGCATGTCCTCGTGTTCTAATACTTCTCTTCCCCCCAGTGTCAGTACATGTCCTCGTGTTCTAATACTTCTCTTCCCCCCAGTGTCAGTACATGTCCTCGTGTTCTAATACTTCTCTTCTCTCCAGTGTCAGTACATGTCCTCGTGTTCTAATACTTCTCTTCTCTCCAGTGTCAGTGCATGTCCTCGTGTTCTAATACTTCTCTTCCTTTGTAGAATGTTTCCCTCCTGCACTTGTTATAACCCTTTATATATATGAAAATTTCTATCATGTCCCCCGTTCCCTTCTCTGCTCCAAACTACACATATTAAGATCTTTTAGTCTTTCCGGGTAAGGTTTGTGCTGTAGACCATGCACCATTATAGTTGCCCTTCTTTGTACAGTGTCTAATGTATTTATATCCTTGCGGAGATATGGCCTCCAGAACTGAACACAGTATTCTAGATGAGGCCGTACCAATGACCTATACAGTGGTATTATTACTTCTTTCTTTCTGCTACTGATTCCTCTCCCTATGTAACCAAGCATCTGACTTACCTTCCTCATTGCTTTGATACATTGCTTACCTGCCTTTTAAGTCATCTGAAATAGTGACTCCTAGATCCCTTTCCACCTCAGTAGTTCCTATTATAGTGCCGATAATACTATATTTAGCCTTTGGGCTTTTGATAACCAAGTGCATGATTTTGCATTTTTTGGCATTAAACTTTGATTGCCACTCTCTTGACCATTCCTCTAGTCTACCTCGATCATCAATTATTTGTTTTACCCCTCCTGATGTGCCTACCCTCTTGCATACCTTCCCTATGTACGTGTGGCAACTACAGTTTAATGCCAAAAAAATGCAACATTTTTACGTCTGTCTGCAGCGTTTTGCTTTAAATGTGAAATTATAGATGACATTATATCCTTGTAATAGTCCAACTGCACTACAGACCCAAAAGAATTGGCACTGTCATCGTCCCAGCTCAAGATATAGACATTAAATTCAGCGGAATGACTAAAACAAAAATGGAACACAAGGATTGCATTGATTTGCGAGATGATAGCCTTCCTTCCTCGGAGGGGTTAACGCATAGACCGTTAGCCGCATCTGCTGACGATTATCTTGCAGTACCGGATATCAAACTGAAATCAGCAAATTAAGTATTGTCAGCGCTGAGCACTGCCAAAAAATATATTTCCTGTAGTGAAACACCTGCTCGACTTGAAAGGAAATAACTGAGATTATTATCAGTAAAGGCATAGAATTAAGGGTAAAGACCATTATCAGATATAAAACGTAACAATAAAAGCTGTTATAACCAAGAGGGAGCTCGGATAGTGGATATATAAAAAATAAAATAATATTGAGATGACTAATTAGTCTGACAATTGTTCTATAACTGCATTTCGGGAAGTTTCAGCTACAATATATTTGGCTTCGTTGTATGAGACACCTATGTAGTATGTATTCTAGACTACAAATCTTGCTAATCCAGGGCTTTTTATGTCCAAGACGCTCATTTCCAAGAATAATACTGACCAAACAGCATGAGACACTCAGGAAGAGACGTTGGATGGAAAGAACTGGGGTCAAAGCTGTATTGTTTTTTCCACAAATGGTGCCTGGGGATAGTTCAAAGTGGGTGGTAACGTGTTGTCGGAATAATTTTGACAATTCTCTAGTCTGTAGCTGTAGCTGTTCTTGGTAATGGGAGGGATCTCCAGCGGAAATGGTTAAAATAAAATAAAAATCTGATGACCAATTCAGCAAGAACCAATGTGGCTTAAATATTGGTTATAAAGTGCCTTAATGATGTCACAAGTTCTTTATGAATTCATATAATATGGCCTCTGAAATATTGGTTCTGCACAGAAGCGGCACTTCTTGGGCCTGATTCATTAAGGATCTTAACTTAAGAAACTTCTTATTTCAGTCTCCTGGACAAAACCATGTTACATTGCAAGGGATGCAAATGAGTATTCTGTTTTGCACATAAGTTAAATACTGACTGTTTTTTCATGTAGCACACAAATACTTGATAGCTTATTTGTACGCTGAAATTTAAAGTTAATATTTATGTGCTACATGAAAAAACAGTCAGTATTTAACTTATGTGCACAACAGAAAACTAATTTGCACCCCTTGCATTGTAACATGGTTTTGTCCAGGAGACTGGAATAAGAAGTTTCTTAAGTTAAGATCCTTAATGAATCAGGCCCCTTGTGCTTAAGTTACAGCCTTATTCCCTTTTCCCCAGTACTGTAACATAGGTATTTGTAGTAAAGAGGTAACTTTATTTCTAGCAACCACCATAAAAACACTAATTCAGCAAAAGAAACAGTGCAATGTAAAACATACACAGTGGGGAAAAACACATTTAGAACACAGAGACACAATCCTTGTTGATCAGGGTCCCCCCTGCCTTACTGCCGAAACGGTGGCACAGTACTGACTTTTGAGGATGCCACTGACTGATATTGGCGCAACTAAACAGGGAGACGCAGAGTCTAACGCACCCCCGGTATTCACCAGGGACCCCCGCAAGGAGGTATGGGCTTGGCTGCGTGAGCTGCGCAGGTCGCGGTTCTCCAAGTTAGCTATCAGTGCAGCGGGAGAGACAGGAATAGTCGTATGGTCCAGGTCAGATGCCAAACGATAGCGCAGTACACAGGGGAGATCCAGAGGGAATGTCAGAAGCGAGCCAGAGGTCAGAATCCAGATATCAACACAGCCAAATCGCAGGACAAGAGAGTGGTCAGGGATGAGCCAGGAGTCAGGAACCAAAGAAGCAAATACAGGAACAAGGGAACAGGATTCAGGACGCTGGAGCTTGTGAAACCAATACTCTGGCACCAGACTAATAGAGAGAGGTGCCTTAAGTATGATTGTGTGGGCCCTGATAGGAGGAATGTGATTTCGGCAGTCAGATGCATCCGTCTGGCCGCCGAAATAAGCGGCCCGTTGCCTAGCAATGGGACGCGGACCTACTGCACATCTGCTTGCAGCGTACCCAGAAGTACGTCCCGTTGCTAGGCAACGGGACGCGGCTTAGCAGAAGAGACGGGCGTCCGTCCCCGGCATGAAAGGATAGAGCGGGGACAGCGCTGACAGTCGACTGGCCGTGGAGAGAAGTGTCTAGTTGCCTAGCAACGGGGTGCGGACCTACTGGGCATGCGCGCATCGTACACGGAAGTATCTCCCGTTGCTAGTTAACAGAACGCGGCTTAGGAGAGGAGACAAGCGTCCAACCCCGGGACGAAAGGAGAGTGCGGGAAAAGCGACTGAGAAGCGGTAGCGGTTCTGCCCAGACGTCCCCCCACTATCGGTAGGCACACACCACCATATACGAATGGCCTGTTTTGTTTGGTTCCTAGCCCCATGCTCTGTACAAACGGCGTTGAAAACTGAATAGTGTATTCTCCCCGTGTTTGCGTGGGTTTCCTCCGGGTGCTCCGGTTTCCTCCCACACTCCAAAAATATACTAGTAGGTTAATTGGCTGCTATCAAAATTGACCCTAGTCTATCTCTCTGGGTGTGTGTATATGTTAGGGAATTTAGACTGTAAGCCCCAATGGGGCAGGGACTGATGTGAATGAGTTCTCTGTACAGTGCCACGGAATCAGCGGCGCTATATAAATGGTGATGATGATGATAGTGTATGTTCAATGTGATACCAACCGCATTGCAAACCTTGATGCGAGACATTACTGTTCGGTGTGTGCTGAGATGGATCTAGATATAGTTTCCATTGGATCTATTAGTCATAAAAATAGGTGGAAACTATTGGGAGTCTCTGATGACTTTGTTAAGGTCCTTCTTGGTTAAAAAAAAAACAAAAAAAACCCTAAAAATAAAAAAACATCCTCATTTTTGCTTCTTTAAGGCCTGAAGACCCTTAATTAAAGTATGCATTTTTCCCATAGACTGTAAGCTTGTGAGCAGGGCCATCTGACCTCACTGTATGTATTACCCAGTATTGTTTTATTACTGTTTGTTCCCAATTGTAAAGCACTACGGAATCTGCTGGCGCTATATAAATAAACGTTGATGATAATGGTATTCCTTTACACGGGAGACCTAAAAGGATACACGTCAAGGTAATTTTCTAGAATTGCCCTCAGTATGTAAAAGTAGCCTTGGGAAAATTATGGAAAAGCATCTTATTCCTAGCTAATAAGCATAAACTAAAAAATTTGTTGCTGAAAACCTTATATGTCCTGAAAAAACAATGTTTTTTGCAAAGAGCACTCAACAATACTGCATGTACAAAAGTCCTGTAAGCTTTGCAGTGTGAATCAATATTTTGCAGACTTTCATAAATGAAAAGGAAGTGACTGAAACATTTGGCATTCCCTGTCAACCTAAAACATTTTCCTTTTTTTCCCCCCTATCATGTTTTTTCCATAAAAGAGCAAAAAAAAAAATTACGGATCTCCCAGACGGAAATCTGTCTGGTAATCATTTACCATCTCCGAAGGTGAGATCCAATAAGATTCTGCTTCCTGGGCCATAAAAATTGAAACATTCAGGCAATGTCACCAAGACAGAATGTCGTAAATCCCATGCAACACTTTTCCGCTTGTCTGCAGGTTCCGAGACGTCCAGCTGTTTCTGACATTCACGGGTATTCAGCCAGCAGAGCCGAGTGCTCTGGGTGTATTTCAAGCAGGCTGCAGTGATACAAATTATATGACATATTGAAGGTAGAGTTACCACTCAGGCAGAACACCAGAGGTACGTTTACGAGGAAATCTGTTTTGCTCGCAAGAGAAGTTTTGGGGAGATGGAAGATGCTGTTAAATGGTACTGTGACCCTAAAACAGGCACTGATTCATGACTCCAGCGCCAAGCCAGGAGTTCTAATTTATAAATAAAGTAAGATAGGATTTACAGATTTTGGATTTTGCATGTGTCACCATGATTCAATTCTTTATTCTTTTTCATTGGGTTTTATAAGATCATCGTTGTTGAAGAGTATAGGGAATGAAAGACTACATTATATCAAATTCAGTAAACATGTCTTAATTTAGATTGTAATGTCCTGAAGTCCATCTAAACCAGGGGTGTCCAAGGTCTGTTATTGTTTGTTAACATCCCTGTAGCCCACTCTTAACGCTATTCTTGAGGTTGCCAGAAAAGATCCTCTGGGGCGGGTCTTGCCCTGCTCCTCGTTCAGTGCTGACCAATCACCGTTTAGTGAGCTACTCAGGTTAGGTAGTGCTGGTTGGCAGGGAGATGGGTTGCAATTTGCTGTAGTGGTCCAAGGCGAGAGACTCCGTGGCGGTTGTGAGAGGGCTCCAGTGACACTTAGCGCTGTATTTATGTAGAACTCCCTTCTGACTTGATACAGATGGGATCTCCCATGAAGGTGACCTAATCCTTTGTGGCTCATCACCGGAATGATGAGTTCTCTTACTCGTTCTATTGTAAGCTAGGAACCCTAGTAAGCTCATGCAAAACCATGCTCACATTCCGCTCCAATAGCTTTGAATCTGGCACCAACATTTTCCTAAGCCTTGTCTAAATGTACAATCCATGCACAGGAAAAACAGGTTTGGAAGTTTGCAGTCTTTTTCCCTGTCCCACTTAAAACCTGCTTTCCAGAGCCGGATTAACAATAGGGCTAAAGGGGCTACAGCCTAGGGGCCTCGGGCAGCTGGGGGGCCCTCCAGCATTCATTGGGTCGGGGCCCCGGCTCTGACTGTCACCTGTTCAAGGAAAATGGCAGGCAGCTAACATCAAATGTTATGCTGTTAGCTGCCTGCTGCCACTGTAGGGCTTACGCGGCGCGCAGTAATCTCCTTACTGAGGAGATCTCGTGAGAGTGAGACTATTGGGGGCCTCATGGCTGGGGGGGGCCTCATGGGGGGACCCTCACAGTACCCTTCCCTCAATCCGGCGCTACTGTCCCCTGGTAGCCAAAATAATTTGGTACACCTGAAAGGTGCTTGAATGCGACTGGTTCAGCACAATGTACTGGTAAATGATTTTAAAATGTTGGCGAGTGTGTAAGATTCAAGTACAACAATTTGACCCTTAAAATTGCCTCTGAAAAGCCAGTATTTAAAATCTTGGGGGGAATAAGCCATCCGTTTGTAAGTAGGCAGAACATGTATTGACCGCACATAATTCTTTGCAATACAGTGTATCAGTTAGGTAGTGTCACTTTAATCAATATTAGATCTACTGACAAGGAATAAACCACTAATTTCGGCATTGACACCAAGATGATTCCATACATATTGCTGCTATTTCCCGCTGAGACAAATGACCCTGTCTGTCTCATAAACGCATCACTGAATACTATGTACATTTCAATTATGTCCTTATTCTGTATGTAAGTATATGGTGCTCTTTTTCTGTATGCTGAATGTAATTTTCAATGTCTGTTCTTAGTATGAGTAGCAATAAATGGATAATACCACTTCTGTTGTAAACTATGTGCTTCTATTCTGCATGTGTGAACATTGGCATAGAAACGCCACCATCCCCCCAGGAAACAGAATTTAAACATTGTCAATGTATGTATATAATATATACCAGCATTACCTCCGACACACACAAATATAAGTCATATGGTAATTTTCCATTTGCATTCTACAAAATGACAGCTAGAATCTGATTGGTTGCTATAGGCAACATCTCCAGTTTTTCAAAACCGCAGTTTAGTAAATATACCCCTTAGAGGTATATTTACTAAGCAGCGGTTCCAATGAACAACAGATTCTTGGCACTCTGGCGTCATTTTTTTTAATTTTATAAAAGACAAGGCCCATTGGCTTTATAGAAGTTGTGGGAAGTTGCTGTTACTTCTTTATGAGATAGGTTATTCAAGAGTAAATGATGCTTCATAGCATTTGCGTTTGCAACATATAAAGTAAAAGGTCTATTACATAGTCACAAATAGGACATGAGTGTCTTAGGGGTGTGTTTGTAGTGATGCAAATTGCACTTTTTGTGCAAAACGGGGAAAGCTGCATACAGGGTTAGGCTCTTACAGACCAAGAACCCTAGGTTTAATAGGGTCTAATGAGGTAATTAGACCAAAGGGAGGGGCTTTGTGTATTTAAGCCTGTATTTCCAGTTGTAAGGTGTGACCGATGCTAGAAGAGCTGCCCGGTGACTAGAGAGCTGGACTCTGTGATAGTAAGCATTAAGGTCATCAGGAGGTGTAGGTAAATCGGTATTACTGGTGTCATCCTGACTAAACTGCATGCTGTTATTGTGATGCAAACAATAAAACACCAGTTTATTTGAAGCAAAAAGTTGTTCATATATGAATCACCTAAGGGTGTCAGTGACGCAAGGTGTCAAAAGTTCTACAAGATATATATATAGGAATTAGCAATTCAGTTGAAAGTCTGCAGGTAAAGGCTGCAGACCGGGTTACACACATGTATAGTAGTGCACCTAGCTTAAAGGTACACAGGTGTAAGACATGTGTGACAAAGTATAAAGTGTGATTTAACATGCGTGGAGGAAGTGGTATGGATATGTTTTGTTTTTTTTACAGCTGAATGGGTGTGTCTGCAGTGCGACAGATCAAACAGAGCACCTGAAAAGACCTCCTTCTATAAGGACCAAGTGGGAGTGTCACCTGTCAATCAAGCTAAGAGGGAGGAGGACTGCAAAGTATAAAAACCTGTATTGTGCTAATGTGTGACCGATGCCAGACGGTGGCTGGTGATCAGACAGGAGAACTACGTCTAGCCAGTGCGGGGTTTCCTGGTGTCATCCTGATGGAAGTGTATGCTGCTCTATTGTGATAGAACAATAAAAGTACTGCTTAGATAGCAAGAAGTTGTCAGTGTATGAATCAACTAAGGGTGCCTGTGTCGCAATATATATGTAGATAAAGGAAAAGCAAACATGAGACATTGGGTAGAGAGCCAGCCCAGTACATGAGAGTTTGCAATGTATGTGTGTGTTGTGTGTGTGTGTGTGTGATTCTTTGTAGACCAGTTAAGATTTTTTTTATTGCAAATGATAATACAGTTTTGCCACCTAAACCAGTTAAATAATGCAATGCTTACAGCAGAGCTAGCAGAGTAAGAGGGTGAAGTTTTCCTAATAGATGTCTGGCCTTTATCCCAACTAAAATACAAAAGACTGAGCAGTGTTTATTGTAATTCAAGATCTGATCATTGCAGACTTAAGCTGGTAGCATATTGCTCTGGCTTCTCGGTGAGCTGTGATTTATAGTTTTGTAGATGGAGAAAAAGTGGGACCAGCGCAGTGAAAAGGTGAGACCATGGAAAAATAGTCATATTACACAATGTTATTCCAGCACCACCTGGAAGCATAGGATAAATCACGCACGGGACCGATAGACACACAGGACTGTCTGAGGTCGTCTGGTTCTCTTGTAATGATACAGTCATTTCTACAGCGCTACTGAATATCTTAGCGCTTTATAAACACTGTAATAAAAAAGCATTATAAATTCTTTCAATGGTATGAGCTCAATCTATGTACAAGACACATGGTCATTTAAATAAGCCGCAACAAGCTACAGATATTTACCAAATTACAAACATAGCAGGTTATTTACTAAGTGTACTGCAACCAATCCGTAATTAGCTTTCATTGATAGTGTGATAATCTACTGACACTGCTCAAAGGTGCAAATCTCCACTCAGACAATCGCTTTCATTTCTTCAATTCTTAGAAATGAGCCCTAATGAACGCAGGTTTCTCTTTGGTAGATCCGGGTCACTGCACTTTTATACATTGTTAGACAATTTTGTTTTACATTCAAATTCTGTTGAGAGTAGTGTAACACTGAACCAATTTAATTATTACTACTTTTTGTAACAAATAAAACAGAGTTAACTCATTTAGATAAATAGTTTGCATCTTAACATACAAGACAGGGTGCTCAATCAATTTATAAGCTGCAGAAAGTGCTACAAAGGACGGGATTACTTGTGAAACAAATTAGGATCCCACAGCTCTCAAATGCTTCCAGCAGAACAAGATAATAATACAACTGCTTCGAAACTAATAAAAAACAGACGTCTTAGGGGTAAATGTATGAAAGTCCAGTTTTTTCAACTCGCCGGAAATCGGCGACTTTGCAGCTAAAATTTAAAGCGGCGCTGGCTTGTAAAGGCAAGTTCGCCTTTACAAGCCAGCGCCGCTTTAAATGTTAGCTGTAAACTCGCCGATTTCCGGCGACTTGAAAAAAACCGGACTTTCATACATTTACCCCTTAGTGTATATTTGTCCCTATATGGTAAGCCATAACCACTTACAGATCATCATCACCATCTATTTATTTATATAGCACCACTAATTCCGCAGCGCTGTACACAGAACTCATTCACATCAGTCCCTGCCCCATTGGAGGTTACAATCTAAATCCCATAACATACACACACAGAGACCGAGAGAGACTAAGGGCAATTTAATAGCAGCCAATTAACCTACTAGTATGTTTTTTGGAGACTGGGAGAACCTGGAGCACTCGGAGGAAACCCACGCAAACATGGGGAGAACATACAAACTCCTCACAGATAAGGCCATGGTCGGGAATTGAACTCATGACCCCAGTGCTGTGAGGCAGAAGTGCTAACCACTAAGCCACCGTGCTGCCCACCTAATAGGTTGATCCTAACTCTTAAAAGTAAGAGTACCAACATTGGGTCATATATATTCATATATTTTTATATTGAGTGCAAAGCTGACTTGCAGGCATACTTGCCCAGTCTCCCGGAATGTTCGGGAGGCTCATGAATTCCGGGGTGGTCTCCCGTGAGCGCAGACCATTCTCCCGCATTCTGCCCACTTCCTAGTGAAATGGGGAGGATCGGGGGCCTTCGTGAAGCAATTTGCCTCAATTCGGGTCATCTTGACACTGCTCCCTGCATCGAAATAAATGGATTGCTCTTATGCATTAAAAAAAAATAGAAAAATTGCTACATCAATTTATAAGTAACAAAAGGGGCTCAGAAGAGCAGGGTTATTGAAAACATTCACTCACATATCCCATTAGCAGAAAAACATAATTGTATGGAAATACCCTTTAACATTTATGGTCCGATTTATTAAATGGAGGATAAATACCTTTTTCTCATTTCACCCTCGACATCAAAGGGCCGATTACATTACACGCACCGGCGGTAAGAACTAATCTCTATGTCTGGCAACAGCACAAAGTCTATTTAACAGGTATCCTGGCAGGATTTACTTTATTGAAATTTTTCAACAAATGGGTTAGGGAAGGGGTACAGAAAGGACAAATATAGAGGAGGGGGCATTCAATTATACAATAAGAGATTGCAATATATTACATCAGAGACATGTTCCTTACACCAACAATATAAATGTATGACAGTTATCAATGACAAGTTAACCCGTGCATGATACTCATGCATTCTAGTCAAATCAAGCTACTTAAGGTGTTAAAAAGGTTCTTGTCATGCATTTGGGCCTAGCCCAGGCCTCCTCAGGTTAAGAGCGTTACTTCCCGACGTAAGCGCCCTTTTTTAACGTGGTTTTGTCCACATGTCACCACCTCATCATTTTTCTCCATCACCTCATCCTTCATCTTCATCGCCACATCCTTCATCAAGCTACTTAAGATGTTAAAAACTCCCCACTGTCACCCCCGGCAACCACCAACCACTCCCAACTGTCACTTCTCCTTCAAGAAATATATAGGTCAGTGTATAACTCTGCCCAGCAGGTGGCGCTGCAGCTTGTTTTTTTTTTTTCACACACGCCACTAGGCATTTATATAGTAGATAATACAGGAAGCAATTCAACACCAGGGGCCTGGGAACGCCGCCTGCAAAATCAAAGGTCATAGGATAGTGGAGAAAGAAGACCCAATAATGCAGCAGATTGCAGAGAATCTAATTGGGGTATTGGAGATAATCCAAGATACAGTATATGTTCCATCCTATGAATTAAACAAACCTTCTCAATGGTGGAATTCAAACGCAGTGGATTGGTTTTTTCCTTGGTAAGGAGATTTGGCATCTACGCATTGAGGATAGGCTATATCAGCCTATGGGGGTGTCAGTAAGGGAACATGGAAAGAGGGCGTAAGAAAGACAACTGGTATCCGTATCTTAGCTCACAGCCGTAAGATAAGATCACCTTTCTTCTACAGAGGAGATATTTTTGGACATTTCCAAAAGGTGTGGTGCAGGGCACCCTGTTGTACGCAGAACAGCGGGGGCAAATGCAGGATTTGTGAAGGGGGTTTCCACACCAGTGGGCGTGACCAGCATGCATGGGGGCGTGGCTATAATTTTAGACAGTGCTTGGCTGCTCTCCAGCTCTTCCTATAATATACATGGGCAATGCTGCGTGCACTACCGTTAGGTACACGCAGCTCTCCCTTTTCAAGCAGAGCTGTGTGAAGCGGGAGCAAGGTACAGCCACCTCAATTATACAGGCTTGGAGGGGGGTTTCTAGGCACCAGGTAACCCCCCTCGGTTTGCTTATGAACAGGGGGAGAGAAGGGCACAGTAAGCACATGTTCACGTTACGACTGAGGTAGACCCGGACACTGATGTTAGAAGGTGTATCTCTTGCCCGTGCTGGAGGACTGGTGCAACAAGACATAATGATGACGATCAATAGCACTAGCTAGCTGCTGCTGATTGGCCGATGGTGGATTGACCCCTCCCACTGATGATACATAATTCATGTGTGTGCTTTTATTTTTTAAAAAATTGTGCATTGTTTCAATGATTTTCATCTCTTATTGCAGGGAGAAAGACACGATGATGGTGAAAACACCTGTAGCAGTAGGACTTTTCTTCTTCTTTATTAAACTGGCTCCTAAATTATTATTATTAAAAACCTTTATTTATAGAGTGCCACAAGATTTCCGCAGCGCTGTACATAATACAAACAGTGGACCATACAGGGTAAAACAGTACAGAACAATAAACGAGTAAAATCAAGACACCAATACCTCCACAGACAACAACCCTCTGACCAACATTGCAACACACACAGCCCACTCAATATTTTTACCTTTGCATTCTAGCTGGTCCATTGTGCAATATGATGTAGCACATGCCCTTGTGTTTCAAACTCCCATTGTCCTACAGATTGTAAGCTTGCGAGCAGGGTTCTCTTACCTCTCTGTCTGTATGTATTACCCAGTATTGTTAATGTTTGTTCCCAATTGTAAAGCGCTACGGAATTTGTTGGCGCTATATAAATAAATGTTGATGATGATGATAGCTAATACAGTGAAGTTGGAGGAGAAGAAATGGTTTAGAGTCAGGAGAGAAGAGGGCCCTGATCAAAAGAGCTTACATCCTAAAGGGAGGGCGAACAAACAGCAGACAGAAGAGGGAGTCAGTGGAGGTGATCAGGAGTAATAGGAGCACATATGGGGACATGGGAGAAGGCGAGTAGAACAACCATGAAGATGGTTAGGGGTATGGCTGGTATGTTCTGGGGAACAGATGAGTTTTAAGTGCCCGTTTGAAGGTGCACAGATTAGGAGACAGTCGGATAGAGCAAGGGAGGTCATTCCAGTGAATAAGACCCACTGTGCCAGAAATAAGGCATGTCCACATAAACACCCCACAAATTATACCCGAAACTCTACTAGGTCCTATAAATAAAATTTAACTATATGAATAAAATATAAACATATAATCATCATCATCGCCACCATTTATTTATATAGCGCCACTAATTCCGCAGAGCTGTACAGAGAACTCGCTCACATCAGTCCCTGCCCCATTGGAGCTTACAGTATAAATTCCCAAACATACACACACACAGACAGAGAGAGAGACTAGGGTCAATTTGATAGCAGCCAATTAACCTACCAGTATGTTTTTAGAGTGTGGGATGAAACCGGAGCACCCGGAGGAAACCTACGCAAACATGGGGAGAACATACAAACTCCACACAGATAAGGCCATGGTGGGGAACTGAACTCATGACCCCAGTGCTGTGAGGCAGACGTGCTAACCACTGAGCCACCGGGCTAAAATATAACTTAAAAAAACACACATGCATAATTAGGACCTGTCAGTGTTTAAATCATTTAGAAATCATGAAATCAATAGACTACTTTAATAAACTTATATTTGATTTAGATATAGTAGTAAACTATAAATGTGTTGAAACAAGGTAAAAAAAACAAACACCCACCAGACATATTAAATTAACTTACACGGTTACATGTCATTTTGGTTGAGTTTAAATGTTGTGCAAAGTTTTTGTTATATGATAGTTTCTCCTTTCTGCTTATCTGATTTTCGCCCCAGATGTTAATACATCTCTCTTAATTTCAATCTCCTCCGCTGGCAGCCGAGTGCATTTCAGGTGGTTACAAGAGGAGATTACGGGACACTTCCTGACAAGGCCCGGATGATGACAGCTCTTGTTCATTTCTAAAGGAAATTGCTGATTTGGAATTGTCATTTGAAATACATAAGTTTAGTAAGAAAAAAAAATAAAAATGAAACTTGAATTGAGGAATTGAGTGGCAGTGTAATTCAGTCTGTTCATTTTGCAAATGTAAGCTCCAGTTGTAGCTTAATGTGAGCCAGAATTATTCACTGAAAAATAAACATTTGTAGCTGGTCAAAGGTGATGTTCAGGCAGATATCTTGCTAGTTTTCTGCCCGACCCGTCACATGCTACAACGGAGGCAGCCATTTAATTCAATATTCAGCCTATCAACCTTCCTCTACTTTTCCTGCCCCTGCTCCACTCGCATTAGTTACTGTGCTCATAATACAGTGATTGCAGGAGGAAGCTCAGGTGATTGATGTAACTTGAAAGGATATTCTTAATTCATGGCAGGAACTGCCTCAGAAATAGGGCATGTCAACTAAAGCAGACCTGGCCCACCAGTGGCTCTCCAGGTTTTGCAAAAGTACAAGGCCAAGCATGCTTTGCAGGTAGATAGCTAGCCAATCGCTGTCACAGCATGCTGGGACTTGCAGTTTTACAACATCTGGAGAACCACAGGTTGGCCAAGGCTGCAAAGTGTGCCAATATGCTCCAAGTACCCCCTAATGTGTATACATCTATACTAAATAGCCCCATATATCTTAAAACATTTTAAAACAAATGTGCCATTTAATTTGTTTTGTACAAGTTTTATTCTTTATTAATACATCAAACAGGGGAATGGGAATGGAGAAGTTGACAGGGAATAGGGTCATTGGGGAAGATTATGGAATGAGACAATGAGATAAGTGCAGAGACTTCATCCTCTGTTGCAGGAAAAAACTGAGCATGGATTGCAGAGTGCCGGAGAGAGTGGGTTTGGAGTAGTAGGTCTGGCATGAGGGGATATCCTGTTGAATGATGCTGATTTTGTCTTTGAATAATTGCCATTCATGGGCTTCGAGGAAGTCTAGGAGATTGGCTGCATATTAGAGAAGTGAAATAGGTTTGCTTGGCGAGTGACAGTAAGGTAGTGGTAGTGTTGCAAGATTTCCTCAACTGGCACTCAGCAATGTGGGAGTAGTTTTACCGGTAACCGATCTCTTTGGTGTGCCACGGTTGTGGTTTGAATTTCCTGAGGTTGTATGTAGTGACTGGAGCTTCTGTGACTGGGGCTGAAGTGAGTGCACTATTGTACAAAGAGGCAGCCAGATCAGGGTAGTTGTAGTAGAATCAGATGGGGTCTAGAGTATTTAGGTGCCGCTGTGTGTATGTGGAATATAGTACAAAGGCAGAAGCACGAGGTAAGGTGACGATAAAGGAAATTAAGCGTTTGCCGGAGAGGGGGAAGGCCGATACTGGGGCATCTAAACTATAAATATATCAGCACCAACTGGTAGAGATCAATTGACTACTCCAGTGCCAAGTGAGCACTTGGGATATCTTTCCACATACTACCTATAGCGGTGGTAAAATATTTTCACACACAGATGAATCTCTGAACAAAGACATATGTAGTTTATTTAACAATCATCAAAGAGCTTTAGGACTTCTATGGAAGGATTAACAGTCCCACTGAAACACTGCAATACAATATAAAGGAAAACTATTGCAAACTCCTTAGGCCAATCTCTGGTGTATCCTGCTCTGGCGCAGTCCAGTGGAAACATGCTGCGGGCACACACTGTCATAAAACCCACAGAGAACTTGGGTGAAGTAGAAGACTGTCCAGTCCTCACAGTCCGATACGTGACAAATATCCACCGTAGTGTTCTTGTGTATACATTTGATGTGAACACAACTCAGTGCTGCTCTTCTATGAGCATTTTAGTTTTTTTGACATTTGAGGATAAACAGCGATATCTTTTTTGAGTAGCACCATAGGCTCTGTGCCCCATCTTAAATTAATTGTATTTTCTCCGATCCATGAAAGCCCAGCAAGACCATCATCCTTAGCCAGTCTTATCTTCAAAATCTTACTGCCCATCAGTTTCACCAAGTCCCACAGGTAGACTGGAAGAGACTGAGTTTCTGCCCCTCTCTGCCCCGTACACCTTGCTGCCTGGAGGTAAGTTCTCATAAAGGAACATAACCATTTCTGGTGATGATAGCTGTGGTACCCTCCCTGTATTAACCCCTTATAGTCTTTCCATGAGAATCACAGCTTCAGATTCCCTGGCACTTCCAGTCAATGTGAGTTTATAGTTTCAGGAACTTCATCAGTGATGGCTAACTTAGTGCATCCTGTGTGCTCTTAAATACTTCCTTCTTCATCCTGTAGCTGCTATGTGGAGCAAAGGGGTTCCGAGAATCACTTCCACTGGGTTCAACTGCTAGCAATCCTCTTTACTTCCTTCCACATCTTCCCTACTGCCAGGGCTGCCATCCTATGGTCTTGCTCCAGGTTTTCCTTGGACGAGCACATTTCGAGATCCCTGAGGGTTCCAATTCTAGGCTACCTTCTCCACTGCTCCATCCGACTTCCTAGCAAGTCGTCGTTTCATATTACTCCGGGCCACCGGACGTTGATTAATAGGCAATGATTTACGAATATTTGCAGTTGTTTGGTCATCTACTCTATGAACTTCCAAGTTTCATAAACATAGAGAAGGACTGACTTAACATTGTTTTAAAAAAAAGTCTCAGGTTAGTTTGTCTGGTGATGTTCCAGTTTTCCCAGACAGGATACAATTGTACAAAAGTGCCATTTGCCTTGTAGATACAGTGCTTTACATCCTCATCAGCCAGGTCTCCTTTCATGACAATACTTTCTAAATAAACAAGAGTCCACTTGCTCAATGACATTTCCATTGATACTGATCTTGCTTGCAATGTCTTCTTTGTTTTGCAAACATTGTCGTTCAAGCCAGTCCTCAGCCTCTCTCTCTGCACCTAAGCTTAGCTTCTCTTCCACATCTCAAAATCATTGTGAGAAGGCAAATATCATCAGTAACATTTTTGTCTTTGAGCCTGTTGTGTAATCCACACTGTACTCCTGTCTTCCTAACTTCTGCAACTTTCATTACTCTGTTCCAGCGCTAGCAAAAACAGGGTTGGTGAAAGAACAACCCTTGTGTCCTCCCAATCTCTCAACATTTCCCTGGCATTTGTAGCCATTATAGATTTCCCTGATAATAATTTTGCAGGGCATGCCATATTATTTCAGGGTGTGCCACATGATCCTTCTGTTCATCATCATCATCATTTATTTATATAGCGCCAGCAAATTCCGTAGCACTTTACAATTGGGAACAAACACTGATAAGACAATACTGGGTAATACATACAGACAGAGAGGTAAGAGAACCCTGCTCGCAAGCTTACAATCTATAGGACAATGGGAGTTAGAAACACAAGGGCATGTGCTACATCATATTGCACAATGAACCAGCTAGAACGCAAATGTAAGTCTTCTTCTGTTGGGTCAAATGCTTTCTCAAAGTCAATGAGGGTGTTTTGCCACTTGCTACTTTGCTCAAAGATTATTGGGAGTGTGTTGACTGAAATGTTTTCAGAACCCGGCCTGCTTTTTCCGAAGTCGAGCTTTGACAGATGCAGTGTAAGATCACTCTTGCTAGCACCTTACTAAGCACAACGAGGGTGATCCCTCTCTAGTTGCTGCAGTTGGAGGTGTTTCCTTTTTTGGGCAGCTTAACTTAACATTTATGCTCTTACTCTATTTCCAGGGAATCATTTCCCCTACACAGATCTTTTCTCGAGCAAGGGATGCAGCAGCGTAGCTGATGTTTCAAGGTCTACCTTCAAGATGTCAGAAGGGATGTTGTCGTTTCCATTGTCTAAGGGCTGTTTTAATTTCTGCTTTAGAAGGGACTTGCAGACAGTAATGGTGGGAAAACATTGGAACCTCTGGATCACCTTTGTCCATCACGACTTAGAACTTTGCTTCACCGGTAGTGGTGCGTCTTTGACAACTACCTCAGCCAAGTCGTTCTCTCCTGGGGGCATCCAGCACCGTGACAGTAGTCAGTCCTGTCTTCATGTCCTCACAAGCTTCCAGCATTTCGGGTTCCTCCCTCTGGTCTCCAGTAAAGGTTCCTTATCTTCACTACAGGTCCCACGGTCAATTGCTTTCGACTAACTGGAGGGAGTTTTATCTTCTGGCTACCAGATTGGCCGTAGCTTAGTTCTCAATAGGCATAGACACTGATGACGATGCTAGCTGTGGTTCCTTCGCTAAATTAATCTCCACACAATCTCTTTGTGATATTCAGAACTTCAAACTTACTGGCAGAGGAATGTTAGCCAGCTGAGCATATAGTCCGGGAATCTTTAGCAGAGGTGGTCGGTACTTAGTACACCACAGAAAGTGTATGCGCTTAAGCCAGTCTTTGTAGCAGGGTTATCACAGGGTGGCTATAGCTTTTTTCCATTTAAACAGTACCAATTAAGTTACATTTACACCCAAAAATGAAATTAGGTCTCTTGTTTCTGCTGGAAGAGGGGGTCTTGGGAGGACTGAATCTTTACTGAATGTACTTGGTACCTACCTCTTCATGAATATGAAGGACAACTGAAGCACAAAGTATAAAAGCATGCAGACAACCTATGCTGCTTGGACACATTAGGCGGGTTGCAGATACCTAGGGGCAGTGGCTCCAACAGCCGAACAGAGATGATAGTCCTACAGATTCTTGAAAAATACCTTGTTTTTGATATCATAATTCCTTAGTGCTACTTTATCAATTTTCCACAAATTTCATATAATCTAAATTTCTGCGACTAAGATGTGGGGGGTGACTCATTGAGCGAAAGTAAAGCTATTTTTACCTGTTGTCCACATGCCACTGATATAAAGAGCAAGAGATATTATATGGATCTGGAGTGCAGAATGGGTTGTGAGGTCTATGTATGGTTTATCTATATAGTAGTTTATAGCATATAAACAGATTTATTTATGCCTCTAGTACAGTACTAGTATGCAACATCAGACAATATTGATACTTTGTTGGTTTCTGAACCCCTTTCATTAAATATCATTAATTCCCCAATTACCAAGGGCCATTCCCATGCAGCAGTCAGATGAGGACCTTGATAATTATTATCAGTACTGAAACTGCAACGTTTGAATCCTGCATTCAGGCGCCATCTGCGGGCTAAACATTCCAACAGGTCCTAGATGAATATGTGGCTAATGATCAGACATATAAAGTCATAGCAATCTGAATAGGGACCACCACACTTAACGCCAATGGTGCAGGACAGTATTTGGCAAGGGGCTGTCCCTAAGGTCTGGAGTAGAAACATAAAGCAGCTTTTATGTCATATGTAAAATCTGCTTGAAGAAAGAACTTTCATGTCCAAAATATGTAGTTATATAGTTCTATATATGGAAATTGGTATTCTGTATGTTTATTTCATAGTTGCCTACTCTCCCTGAATGTCAGGGAGACTCCCTGAAATAGGGGTGATCTCCCTCACTCCCTGAAGAGTCTGGCATTCTCCCTGATGCTGAGCCAGTACAAGACGTGGTTGGCTTCGCCATCTGTGGCACAGTTCAGAAATTGTGTCCTATGTCCATGTATTGATGCCTATGGACGCGCCCATTTTCATGGAGACCAAGATTTAATCAAAGACTGACAGGTAGGACAACATGACTTCAGTAATGGAGACAGAAATGCAAAAGACACTTCAGTCTCTAGAGATTCATTAGCTGATTTTCTTTAACGCATAGTTGCCTACTCTCCCTGAATGTCAGGGAGACTCTCTGAAATAGGGGTGATCTCCCTCACTCCCTGAAGAGTCTGGCATTCTCCCTGATGCTGAGCCAGTACAAGACGTGGTTGGCTTCGCCATCTGTGGCACAGTTCAGAAATTGTGTCCTATGTCCATGTATTGATGCCTATGGACGCGCCCATTTTCATGGAGACCAAGATTTAATCAAAGACTGACAGGTAGGACAACATGACTTCAGTAATGGAGACAGAAATGCAAAAGACACTTCAGTCTCTAGAGATTCATTAGCTGATTTTCTTTAACGCATAGTTGCCTACTCTCCCCGAAATGTTTGGGAGACTCCTGCATTTCTGGGAGACCTCCCAAGCTCCCGGAAGAGCAGAGCAACCTCCTGGTTCTCACCCCCACAATAGATAAGTGGCGCGGGCTGGGCTTAATGATGCAAATATCGCGTCATCTTAGCCCCACCCCTGCTGTAGTTGGCCAAAATTGTGACAATCATTTAAGGGGCGTGGCCAAAATGATGTGATTCGACAAGCCCCGCCCCATACCTCCCCCAGGATCTCCCTGAAGCCAATGAGGGAAAAGTTGGCAAGTATGGTTTATTTCTATTATAATATTGATAATTTCTCAGTGCAGATAGGTTGCAGAATATTTGGTGCAATAATAATAATAATAATAATAATAATACATGCTGCAATTTCTGACAGTTACAGGAGATATAATATAATATAATAATGTCAGTAGAAATATAAAACAGATGTGACTATAATGCTATATGCCCTGCCTTTCTTGTCTCCACTACTGGGAATGGGAAGGCCTCCTGTGACTTGTAGTTCTACACCAGCAGAAGACACTCAGCCCTACACACAGAACATGACTTTAGTCCTCCCAGTACAGGCTGCTCTAGCCGCCACTAACACATCTCTATGGTCAGCCGCTTCCGGTCCGCGCTCTTTCAGCCCTGAGTCATAGAGCTGGCAAGGGGCGTGTAGAGCGTCGCGCGGTGCATGCTGGGATGTGGATGTGACTCCTCCGAGCCGCGCACAGCAGTGTGGAGCCGCCGCGGCCTCTCTGTCTCCCGGTGCTCAGTGTCCCCGCCCCCCGGGTGAGGGGAGGAGGCTGGGGTCACCCCGGTAACACCCGAAAATGCCGAATTTCTGCGCAGCCCCGAACTGCACCCGGAAAAGCACTCAGTCAGACCTGGCCTTCTTCAGGTTCCCCCGGGACCCGAGCCGGTGAGCACGTGACAGGGGTCAGCGGGAAACGTCATTGTATGACTGTAATGTGATCTGGAGGTGGGGTTCCTCCTCAGAGGGGTGTGTGCTGGAGGTGGGTTTCCTCCTCAGAGGCGTGTGTGCTGGAGGTGGGGTTCCTCCTCAGAGGCGTGTGTGCTGGAGGTGGGGTTCCTCCTCAGAGGCGTGTGTGCTGGAGGTGGGGTTCCTCCTCAGAGGCGTGTGTGCTGGAGGTGGGGTTCCTCCTCAGAGGCGTGTGTGCTGGAGGTGGGGTTCCTCCTCTGAGGCGTGTGTGCAGGAGCTGGGGTTCCTCCTCTTGGGGCGTGTGTGCTGGAGGTGGGGTTCCTCCTCTTGGGGCGTGTGTGCGGGAGGTGGGGTTCCTCCTCTGAGGCGTGTGTGCAGGAGCTGGGGTTCCTTCTCTTGGGGCGTGTGTGCAGGAGCTGGGGTTCCTTCTCTTGGGGCGTGTGTGCTGGAGGTGGGGTTCCTCCTCTTGGGGCGTGTGTGCTGGAGGTGGGGTTCCTCCTCTTGGGGCGTGTGTGCGGGAGGTGGGGTTCCTCCTCTTTGGGCGTGTGTGCTGGAGGTGGGGTTCCTCCTCAGAGGCGTGTGTGCGGGAGGTGGGGTTCCTCCTCAGAGGCGTGTGTGCGGGAGGTGGGGTTCCTTCTCTTGGGGCGTGTGTGCTGGAGGTGGGGTTCCTCCTCTTGGGGCGTGCGTGCTGGAGGTGGGGTTCCTCCTCTTGGGGCGTGCGTGCTGGAGGTGGGGTTCCTCCTCTTGGGGCGTGCGTGCTGGAGGTGGGGTTCCTCCTCTTGGGGCGTGCGTGCTGGAGGTGGGGTTCCTCCTCTTGGGGCGTGCGTGCTGGAGGTGGGGTTCCTCCTCTTGGGGCGTGCGTGCTGGAGGTGGGGTTCCTCCTCTTGGGGCGTGCGTGCTGAAGGTGAGGTTCCTCCTCTTGGGGCGTGCGTGCTGAAGGTGAGGTTCCTCCTCTTGGGGCGTGCGTGCGGGAGGTGAGGTTCCTCCTCTTGGGGCGTGCGGGAGGTGAGGTTCCTCCTCTTGGGGCGTGCGGAAGGTGGGGTTCCTCCTCTTGGGGCGTGCGTGCGGAAGGTGGGGTTCCTCCTCTTGGGGCGTGCGTGCGCAGGAGGTGGGGTTCCTCCTCTTGGGGCGTGTGGGGTTCCTCCTCTGCTGATGCAGGAGGTGGGGTTCCTCCTCTTGGGGCGTGTGGGAGTTGTGCGCAGGAGGTGGGGTTCCTCCTCTGCTGATGCGGGAGGTGGGGTTCCTCTTCTGGGCCGTGCGGGGTTCCTCTGCTGATGTGGGTGGTGGGATTTCTCCTCTTGGAGCGTGCGCGGGAGGTGGGGTTTCTCCTCTTGGGGCGTGTGTGGGAGTTGTGCACAGGAGGTGGGGTTCCTCCTCTGCTGATGCGGGAGGTGGGGTTCCTCTTCTGGGCCATGCGGGGTTCCTCCACCTTTGCATGCGCGGTCGGCAGGGTTCCTCAGCTGTCACTTGCGCTGGAGGAGGGTGTCCTCCGCTAGCTCCTGGGTGACCTCTGGGGTTCCTCCTCTGGCATGTGGGGTGCTATTGCCCATTGACAGTAACACTTTAATTGTAAACTGCCAGCTGCTATTAACCTTTACTTATATAGCACCTACATTTTCTGAAGTGCTTTACAGAGAGAATATTTAATCATTCTATTCAGTTCCTGTCCCAATGGAGGTTACATTTGTTAACACAAACTAGGGTTAATTCCCTCCAGAGCTAATTATCCTACCATTATGGATTTGGACTGTGGTAGGAAACCCATGCAAGCACGGAGCGAACACACAGGGCCCTGGTCGGAAATGATCCCAAGGCCCCCAGCGCTGAGAGCGCCAGTACTGCTAACCACTGTGCCACTCTGGCTATAACGCACTCCAAAAAATTATTCTTACAGTTTATATGGATAGTGTTGGTTAAGCTTTGCATATCATCCTCTAATTTTCAGGATTGTTATCTGTGAACGCCAGATCATTGCAATGTTCTTAAGTGCTATCTGCTTCCTTGTTAAAATTTGGATTAGATGGCAGCCCAGTATTTTAGTGCATTATTTGACAGTAGGCTCTGGTGACCTCCTGTTGGGTGGCCACATTTATTTGCCGTATTCTATCTAGTCATTTTTTCCTTTCCCATGTCACCGTAGATGCCAGAAGTGGGTCGAGAATTGTCGAAGAGCTGATTTGGAAGAGAAGACTCCTGATCAGCTTAACAAGCACTACAGATTATGTGCTCAGCACTTTGAGGATTCCATGATTTGTAGAAGTGTAAGTGCCAGGAAATATTTACACATTGTACTTACACATCGAAGTTGGTAGTTTAAAGAATAATGAGTTTTAGAACACTAGTTTTGGGTGGTGTTTACCAGGTTATGGTTAAATACAATGTTTCTTACCTCTGATGCGCCAGTTGCCCAATCTGCTGGATCCTCAAAGCTTCTAATAGTCCTATGTTCATCTTTTGTACTCTAGGCCTGCTTACCAGGATTCAGACAGGCAGAGCTGTTAATCCCCATTCCCTGTGTAATTTTCAGTGTATGTACAGTCATGGCCAAAAGTTTTGAGAATGACACAAATATTATTTTTCACAAACTCTGCTGCTTCAGTTTTTATGATGGCAATTTGCATATACTCTAGAATGTCATGAAGAGTGATCAGATGAATTGCAATTAATTTTAAAGTCTTTCTTTGTCACGACAATGAACTTTATCCCAAAAACATAATTCCCACTGCATTTCAGCCCTGCCACAAAAGGACCAGCTGACTCAGGTCAGTGATTCTCTCGTTAACACAGGTGAGAGTGTTGACAAGGACAAGGCTGGAGATCACTCTGTCATGCTGATTGAGTTAGAATAACAGACTGGAAGCTTTAAAAGGAGGGTGGTTGAAATCATTGTTCTTTCTCTGTTAACCATGGTTACCTGTAAGGAAAGATGTGCAGTCGTCATTGCTTTGCACAAAAAGGGCTTCACAGACAAGGATATTGCTGCTAGTAAGATTGCACCTAAATCAACCATTTATTGGATCATCAAGAACTTCAAAGAGAGAGGTTCAACAGTTGTGAAGAAGGCTTCAGGGCGTCCAAGAACGTCCAGCAAGCGCCAGGACCGTCTCGTAAAGTTGATTCAGCTGCCGAATCGGGGCACCACCATGGCAGCAGGCAGGTGTGAGAGTGAGGCGAACACTTTTGGAGGATGATCTGGTGTTAAGAATGCCAGCCAAGAAGCCACTTCTCTCCAGGAAAAACATCAGGGGCAGACTGATATTTTGCAAAAGGTACAGGTATTGGACTGCTGAGGACTGGGATACAGTCATTTTCTCTGTTGATACCCCTTTTAGATTATTTGGGGCATCTGCAAAAACACTTGTTCGGTGAAGGAAAGGTGAGCGCTACCATCAGTCCTGTGTCGTGCCAACAGTAAAGCATCCTGAGACCATGTATGGGGTTGTTTCATAGCCAAGGGAGTGGGCTCACTCAAATTTTGCCTAATAGAGCCATGAATTAAGAATGGTACCAAAACATCCTCCAAGTACAACTTCTCCCAACCATCCAAGAACAGTTTGGTGATGAACAATGCCTTTTCCAGCATGATGGAGCACCTTGCCATAAGGCAAAAGTGATAACTAAGTGGCTCGGGGATCAAAACATCAACATTTTGGGTCCATGGACAGGAAACTCCCCAGACCTTAATCTCATTGAGAACTTGTGGTCAATCCTCAAGAGGTGGGTGGACAAACAAAAACCCACAAATTCTGACAAACTCCAAGCATTGATTAGGCAAGAATGGGCGGCCATCAGTCAGTATGTGGCCCAGAAGATTGACAGCATGTCAGGGCGAATTGCAAAGGTCTGCAAATAGAAGCGTCAACGCTGTGAATATTGACTTTGTATAAACTTTATGTAATTGTCAATAAAAGCCTTTGACACTTATGAAATGCTTGTAATTTTACTTCCGTAGACCATAGCAACATCTGACAAAAAGGTCTAAAAACACTGAAGCTGCAAACTTTATGAAGACCAATACTTGTGTCATTCTCAAAACTTTTGCCCATGATTATATTCTTTAAAAGCAAGAAATGCTTAATATGACTAAACATAATAAAGTGAGTGATGCTGACAGACGGCGGATGTGGCGTTTGCAGTTTGTGCATTACACCTTTTGTCGTGTTCCATTTAATGGTAATTAGTTATATACCATTTCCTTGTAGGCATATGAATTTATACAGTGAGTTAATATAACTATATTTATTTTCAGAGTCCATACAGGACCGTACTTCGGGAAAATGCCATCCCAACGATATTTGATCTCACGAGTCATCTGGGTAATCCAGGCAGACGTCGGAAGAGAATAAAAGAGCTGGTAGGTTTTTTGTTTCCTCAAAATTGACTGTAACAAGACTGAGTTCCCCCCTGATCTGCACCTGCATGAACTAATGTGCCAAGAGAAATGTGTGTTTACTTGTGTGAGCGGAGTGAAGCTTGTATGTCTGCAGCTAGTAGCTTGTTATACTGGAGTAGATCATATGGCCATTAGCAGTGATGGGGGACATGTATGTTACTTGTAAGTGTTTTGGCTACAATGTGCAGGAAAAAAAGATGTTATCTCATATCCTGATTAAAAGAAATTTGATCTTATGACTCCTGAACCTTGGAGTTGGAGCTGTCCAGTCTTGGCTTCTGATGGCTACTAGTCACATTTACAGAGATCTATGTAAAGGTTTCCTTAGTTTTTTTCAATAAGCTCTCTGAGCTGAGCCTTGTCATGGGGGAGGCATATTTTCTCTGCACATCCAACTTCCTGTCAATAAGCCTCTTGCACGAGTGCTGGGGGACTGAGACGTAGGCAGCCGCATTGGACGAGATATGGTGTCCTGTGCTTGGGCAGACAGGTTGCTGGGGTCTGCTCGAGCCGTTGAAAGATGTCCGCGCACACAGGTGATATTCTTCCGACTGCGTTTACCTACACTTCCATCTGTGATGTGAAGGTCTCTATCTTGTGATCTGTATTTTACAGCTCTCCTGATTAAAGCCGGCCGGAGTGGTTGTTGATGCCCTTTCACTAGTGTGTATGTAATATGTAGCAACCATTTGAATGAAATTTTAATTACTAAATGCTATTTCCGGTCATTAACGAGATGAGTCTGCATTCCCAGGCGTAATGACAGCTGCATTAACAAAAAAAATTGTGTCTCTGTGCATATATGATGTTTAAACTTTCGTTCGATCTACTCAAGTGAGGTTGTAAACTCATGCATGGTTAGCAAGTGAGTGCTACGGATGGAGAAACACCTCAGTTATACAATTAACAAAGGATACATTTTGCTCACACAAGGATGTGACGATGTAATAACAATAATTTTGACTTTTCTTTTCAATACCGGAAGTGGTGTACGTACACCACTATAAGCAGAACAATTTTCATGCTTCGTTGCCGCTTTGGTATCGACAGACATGGAGTTGTAGAATGGAGGCAGAACTATGATTGTGCTTTGGTAGGTTTACATTTGCATGTGTGCCCCCTTTTCTATGCCCCCTTCCCCCGTGTCTGGTTGAATAATTAATACCATTGTCACCGGCAATAAACTGATAGCACCGTCAAGCTACAGGGTGACACATAATACTCACTGCTGCTTATTTTTATCTATAGCTCATACCTGCAGTTCAAGTGAATTGTTGGCTACTATTTTATATATTCCTCTTTATTCAGTGATCTTATTTCCCCTCCTGTGTTCTTTTATTTAGAGTGAAGATGAAATAAGGACATTAAAAGATAGAAAACGTAAGTGATTTTATTTGTAGAACAACTTGTTGCTTTTTGTTGAATAATTCTCAGATTTTGTCAATCAGTGATCAGAAGGGTAGCGGGAGAGGTTCGTCCGTCCCGTCTGCTTGCTGTTGTTTTTTTTTTTTTTGTTCACTTAATATTTTATCTGTAAATAGAAGGGATTGCATAAATTGACTAAAACACTGCTTTGTAGCCTTCATTTGTGAGGTTAATGCAGAGGAATATACAGAAGATAACTCTGCAAAAACATCTTAATTTTCAATACTTTTTACATTCTTCACCATTAAACAAGGGGATTTGCCAGTCTGAGAAAAGGCTTTGGTCAGTCCGCTGGCCTCTGGTTCTCACAAACTCCCCTGATAATCTGGTTTCGGGCACCAAAAGAGAGCTGCCATCTTCCACTGTCTAGATATTTATTTGGAGCCTGGTCGCACTGCGTGCAATTTGGCCTAGTTCGTTCCTTTTCTCAGTCATAGCGCTGCCCCTGGAATCACAGTAAGCAGGGGGTGAGCTTAAGACAGTAACTGCTCCTTTAAGGAGATAACCCTGTACCAAGCAGTTGGATGTGGTCACACCACCGTGTGTGCATGAATTAATGGATCAAACTAGGGCTACTTTTGAGCAGCCAAGACTCATATTACCAAACTATTGATTAGAGATTGAAACCAGACTTTGTAAGGAACTGTCCACCATACTCCTTTATATTATTCTTTACCTGCTTGGGACTTGCAATTTTGGGATTGGTTTTGTATTTCCCAGGACACCTACAGAATAACCTGTGATGTCTGACAAAATGACCAAGTCCTGAAGATATTCTGTTAGTGTTTGACCTGGGGGTTTATAGAATGCTGGACTCTGTTTCCCTACTTGTGTCCCTCAGTCTGATTGTCACTTTGTTCTACAATTCTAATATTATGCTGTTTTTCCAGTCTTTGCTTTGTCAGATCTTATTGTGGTAACTGAGTAAAACTAATGCTTAGTGGACACGGTTTGTGTTGAAGTTAGGAGCCAGTCAGACAAAGCTAGGTGATATTATTGTAATTGTAGACTAGAAAGACTATAAAACTTGCCCACCCACTGGAGTTTAACAGCCCTACCCTACTCTCTTTCCTGTTTATTGAGCTAGAAAAATAGGTCACAATATGTGTAGATGTATATGTTCAACAAATAAATGACACTTGCTACCACATGAGGCCGCTGTAACGCATGTTACTAGCAGTTCGCTTTCAGGGGTGTGATGACCTACGACCTGTGGAACTTTGGGAGACTTCAGGGTTCCACACAATAGATTGACAAACACTTGTTTAATGAAACTACACATGATCTGTTCATTACTGCTGGGCCTCAAATTGGATTGGTCCAGGAGGGTTTTCTCTACATTTTCTTGCGTTCCTTGCAATAATGCGCATCCTCGTATTTGTCGTAAATAACTTAATTAATCAAAACCGTAGATTATCAATTGGTGATACATTTATCCCCAAGAGCACCAAAAGTACTTTTAAACTCGTTATGATTATCCCCTCCACCCCCAATTCCCATTCTGCTATGTCAAAATGGGATTGACCTACGTACTACTCATTCAAAGGGAACCAATGACATCACCGACGTGCTTTATTATTGAATATTGGTTCAGTCTGAAAAATATCTGACTTTGTTTTGTGAAACGACAGATGCACTTTGAGGTTGTTTTTAAAGGGTGTTTCAGCTTGTTAAATTTTATTACTGTCCGCTACATTAGCGATATTAATGTATAAAAATAAAGATGATCATTTAGCATTACCAAACACATTGAGAGGGTGAAAGGTAATAAGACGGTTAAGAAAATCTATTTTAAGCACTAGGCTATAGCAAGGCCACAGTGTTTATACTTTTTAATGAATTTGTTTGTGTCGGAACCGTTTTGGAATGTTGTGTTAAAAAAATAAAAAAACATTTGTTTTAATAATTGAACATTGCAATTAGCTCGATTACAAACAGTGTTGTAATGTTCCTCCCCCTTCATTATGTTCTCACATTGAGGGGTTGGTTTCCATAATTCTTCATTTTTCTTCTATTTTCCATGAACTAAATGCATGAGAAGATCATTCAGTTTGCAGATAAACAAATTCAGCACATTTATCTTCCATCCATGCATTGCGCTATTTATAAAACTGCACGCTGGCTTTTGGAGGTGTGAACGCTCGTTATTTATTTTAACATTGTGTAAGCACTGCGCGAAAAAACGCATACCAAATGCAATGGGATGCGTTTTTGACGCGCTGGCACATATTTCCTGTCTATACAGGAACGGAAATGGTATTTGGATTACATCACAGTTTCATCATGGCTTCAAAATCATTCCTTGATATTGAGCTTCTGATAGCACTTGTTCGCCTGCACCCCGAGTTATACGATCCTCACAACGCCTCCTACAATGACACCGACCGGCGGATGATCCTGTGGAATCAGATTTCTTCTGAAATTTTCACGGACTGGTGTGACCTGAACCCCCAGCAGCGATATATGAAAGGTTGGTGATATTTTTTTTACGAGCTTTAATATCTTTACGTGACAACTTGCTGCTGCTGTGGATTATCACTGTACATAATTATGTAATATATCAATAATTTAAAAGAGACAGCCACACTTTATATACCTGTAGTGAGATGATGATTTATAGTTCAATATCATTAACATTTCGAATGGATGCACAAACAAATGTTTGTTACATTTAAACCTATGGAAAAAGTTAAGCCAATAAACCTTTAACTAATAAGTCAGCTGATAATTTGGGGTGGACATCTTTAAATTTTAAATTTTTACAACCCTGACCTCGTACACCCTATGGGTTTTGAAGAATTTCACTTCTGCCAACTCCAGTGATGGTGAGTTTTCCAGGCTGTCACTCCTGGAGAAGTTTTATCCTCATTCACCTCTCGGCATGCAGCCATACAATGAGCAGAGTATCAATTTAAACTACAGGGTGAAACACTGACCAGAGGAAACCATGAATGGAGATGGCTGGATGAATTCTCTAGAATGAGGCCCATCTGCCAGATGGGGGCGAGGGAAGGTTCATCTGTAAAAGAATGTGAGAATTTCTCCTTTTAAAGGAGTGGGTTACTATAAAACGATGCTGTAAATCACGCCACTACTTACCCCGGCAGGATTATGTATATGGCTTAGTAAAGAACCTTGTACAGGCGGTGCCTCCTTAAGTTACTACCTTAAGAGCTCGGATGACGCTCTGTCTCTTCAATGTGACGTCATCGGGCGCTGCCGGGTTCTTCAGCTGCTGCAAATGAGTAAAGTCTGCGTCTCAAGCTGGCCGTGTTTGCAGTGAGTCAGCGATGTGGTCTTCGCTGTAATCCTGCTGAGGGTAAGTAGTGGCGTGATTTACAGTATCGTAAAAGCGACTACCATCGTTTTAAAGGAACACTGACCTCAAATTGTACTTGCTTAATTTTATGTTTAGCGCAGGGTATGATCTATTCATATTATAGAAAGTGTAATGTTATCCCTTATGCAGGTTCTGAGTATGCTTAGGGGAGAAGTATCTGCTTTCTCTGCTCCTGCTCTGTCATATTTTTCTTTTCTAGCCTACAGTTGTTACACGTACCCCTTGTCGTTAAGCCCTACACCCTAAATAGTTGTCCAATTTACATCAGTGAAGTACAAATAAGAAAAAAAAAATATATATATATATATATATTTATTTATTAACGGTGGCCTAGTGGTTAGCACTTCTGCCTTACAGCACTGGGGTCATGAGTTCAATTTCTGACCATGGCCTTATCTGTGTGGAGTTTGTATGTTCTCCCTGTGTTTGCGTTGGTTTCCTCCAGGTGCTCTGGTTTCCTCCCACACTCCAAAAACATAATGGTAGGTTAATTGGCTGCTAACAAAATTTACCCTAGTGTGTGTTGTGTATGTTAGGGAATTTAGACTGTAAGCTCCATTGGGGCAGGGGCTCATGTGAATGAGTTCTCTGTACAGCGCTGCAGAATTAGTGGCGCTATATAAATGGTGATGATGATGTGAGATATATATTATTGGATCAGATGTGCCCAAGTTCAGTCTTCAAGGACTGCCAACAGTTCATGTTTTCAGGGTTTCTTTGATCATACACGGGTGAGTTAATCTATTTGGCTGGGTCAGTAATTATTCTACCTGTTTCTACAGACAGAAATCCTGAAATCATGACCTGTTAGTAGCCCTTGAGGACTGAACTTGGGCCCCTCTGTATCAGATTAAGAATCTGAATATTATGCTTGCGACACCACTCAAAATAATTATATTTGAATCATTTGTTTATTTTTCAGTAAAAGAGGTGCAAGCGCAATGGCAGTCGCTTAAGGAAAATTTCAGAAGAGAACTCTGTAATGAAAAGAAGCCAAAAAGTGGCTCCACCTGCCCTGAAACACCAGCCGTCTCTCACTTTAAGAAATTATTATTTCTTAAAAATGTAATGATGCTGCACGAGTAAGTTAATGCACAATTCATACAGTGTTTGTATTGTAAAATGTTTTAAAAAATAATCCTAAGTTTCTATCCTAGAACTGAAAGCTGGGTTGACCCTCCTACTATATCGGGAACGGCAAATGAGGAGACGGAACCAACGGAAGACGATCTAGAGATCGTCTACGTCAAGGACGAGCCCTCGTCTCCACATTCCCCAACAGTTCATGCAGAGATGGCCTCTTGGACCACCACCTACCCTGCTGACAGCCCTCAACATGCTCAGGAGCAATTCACCCACAATGTGATGGGACTGATGACCAGATTAGCAGACCAGAACCTAGAAGGAGATCCTCACATGGACTTTGCCAGAAGTCTTGTACCGTATTTGGCCCAGGTCCCCGACAGCCACCAAACAAGCCTTAGAATGGCTCTGACAAATGTTATTTTTTTGTTATATTGAGAACATTCAAGGTCATACCCCCACAGCCAGCCCACAATTGCTGCAGTATATCTCTCCAGGCATTTACCCGCAACCTTCTCCATTAGCCAGAAATCCGTTGTCATCAAATTCACCTTAATCCTAATGCACGCTTCATACACCGGAGGTGGACTTACCACCGAGGGTGTAAGGAAAAGTCTTGGTATAGCCGCTGGCGGCGTATGCTGGGTCTGTTAGTTCCACAGAAGCTGGCGAGCTAAAGCTTGCCTAAGCCCGATGTACACTAAACTCATTGTTCCTCGAGAATCCTCAAACTTCCACCAATGTTCCTATACTCGAAGCCATGATGAATGGTGAGAAGGCAGCACCAGCTTTATGTAATGCCTTCATTTGGATTGGTTTGACCTTTAATTTTCTGCGTAAGCAACATTTTGTGTGTAGTGTCACCTTTTTTTTTTCTTTTAAAGCTATACACAACTGCAGTAATTCAATGATTTGATCAGTGCCAATCAAACTGCAAGGCTCAGCAGACACGAAAGAAAACATCGCCGTACTTGGCGATGAACGCGGCCAGGCGGAGTTTGGCTCACCCAATGCCAGGTGTCGCGAACTTTGTGATTAAACCAATCCTAATTAAGGTTTTTTTTTCTTAAGATAATGTTAGCGATGGGGCTCAGGAGGCCTTACTTTTATATATAGTGATATGTTATGTAAAACAATTTCTTGCTAAAGTTTGTCGTGTGTAGAAAGTTTCCTAGTTTTTTTTGCCCATTAAGTACTTTTCATCTTTCAGTAATAAAATAAAATGTTTGTCACCTAGTCACATAATTGTCGCACACGTACATGTGTGTATATATTTAATGTGTGTGTATTTTTTTTTCTTGTCCTGTGTTAATTCATTTAATTCATACCATATATATTTTAAAGTTTTGTCCTGTAGTCTCCATATTACGATTTTGCTGCGTAACTTTGCATTATTGCTACATTTTTTATTTTCTTTAAAAAAAAATTGTGTGTGAATTTAAAGTGAGGTCCTTAGTATATATTAGCCTACGGCAGATTGCTAATTGCAACTAGTGCCAGTCTGAAGAGAAAGCAACTTTAAAAACAAAACAAAAAGCAAAACAAATCTGAATTTTTTATTTTTTTTTATAATTCATGTAAATTACCGATTGTTCAGGGTGACGGTATAGGGACTCGTTTGAACTGAGGATCAAAAAGTGAGTTAAGAACCTTATTTTGAATATTTAAAGTGCTATATTAGCAATGTTGTAGAGGTATTTATAGAAATACATTTTTACGGTGCTTAATATGCTTTAGTGTGTTTATTGTGGTTTAACCTTGCCTGCAAAACCAATACTTTGTCCAGCGGTGACATTGCAATCTCCATAGATAAACATTAGCAGTATAATGGGTTATGAAGAGCTCAGTGACTTTCAACCTGACACTGTCATAAGATGCCACCTCGCCCAGAGGTCAGTTCATCAAATTCTGCCCTGTTAGATCTGCTCGGTCAACTGCAAGTGTGAAGTGGATATAACGGCTCAGCCGTGGCCATACAAGCTCACAGAACGGGATCTCTGAGTGCTGAAATGGCAGCGTGTTGAGATAGTCTGTCCTCTGTTGCAGTAATCACTGTAGAGTTCCAAACTGCTCCTGGAAGCAACATCAATGCAAGAAATGTTTGTCAGAAATTGGGTTTCCATGGCAACAGCTCGCAACCCTCCTCACCATGTTAAAGACATCTGGAGTGGTGTAATGCACACAGTCATTGGACTCTGGAGCAGTAGAAACTTGTTCTCTGTGTTAACAAATCGCACTTTACTGTCTGACAGTTTGATGCACAAATTTTGGTTTGACGCCAGGAGAACGACACCCCTACCCAAATTGCGTACTGCCAACGTTTAAAGATTTGTGGAGGAGGTATAATGGTCTTGTACTGTCATGATTTGGCCTGCTTCTAGTGAAGGGAAAGCTCTAGAATATCATTGAATGCTGTAGTATTATCAACTTATTTTCAGCATGACAATGCTCCCGTGCACAAAGCGAGCTCCATAAAAAAAAATGGTCTCCTGATTTTAGTATGAAATAACTTGACATTGAAGAATGTCTAGGCTCCACTGCTCATGTTTGTTCGTCATTTCATTATAACACTGTGTTTATTGAGGGAAATTATTACTGCTGTCAATTAAGAGGTTTAGGCCAATCACCTGTAGGCAGACTCCTACACATGGGCATTGAAAGGCGCTAGTTAAAAGCATAGATCAAACCTTGTCCTTGGTTTAACAGAGCCTTACGCATTCATTAATGCATCTCAAAGCTTCCCTGCGGCTTAATGTATTATGTACTTATGGGCAGCAGGGTGGCTTAGTGGTTAGTACTTCTGCCTCACAGCACTGGGGGTCATGAGTTCAATTCCCGACCATGGCCTTATCTGTGTGGAGTTTGTGTGGGTTTCCTCCAGGTGCTCCGTTTTCCTCCCACTGTCCAAAAACATACTAGTAGGCTAATTGACTGCTATCAAAATTGACCCTAGTGTCTATCTCTGTCTGTGTGTATATTAGTGAATTTAGACTAAGCTCCAATGGGGCAGGGACTGATGTGAGCGAGTTCTCTGTACAGCGCTGCGGAATTAGTGGCGCTATATAAATTGATGATGATGTACTTAATAATCCATTGTATTTTACAATAGCGTTAAGGGGTCTGAACACTACAATGTTGAAGTTGATGTGAAGCAAACATTTTTCAGAAGGTATTTTTGGAGACCACACATTTCACCAGTCAAAAGTCCCACAAACATCAGCAGAGATTAAACAAATATATCCGTAATTGCTTTGCAAATATTCATATTGTCATTTTATATTCTTTCCCAGTTTCCTGCTCTTTGGCCTATTAACCAACTTCATAATTAAATGTTTAATTTGAACATATCTTTAATATCAGATGACAAGTCACATAACAGTGCTCTACACAGTGAACTTTTACTTCTTGTAAACACAGAGCTGGGTTAGATGTGCCGTATATATGAAAAAAAAGTAGTATATACTCTGCCACCTTAGCCGCTTACCAGGTTGGCACCTTAATGAACGTCCAACGCTGTGGGTCTCTAGGAAAGATTTGGGGGTAAATGTATGAAGCTCCGGGTTCTTCAACACCCGCCAGTACGGCGTCTTCAGAGCTTAAATTTAAAGCGGCCCTGCCTTGTAAAGAGAAACTTCCCTTTACAAGGCATCGCCGTTTTAAATTTAAGCGCTGAAGACGCCGAACTCGCGGGTGTTGAAGAACCCGGAGCTTCATACATTTACCCCTTGATTTGATGCCCCGTTGCACATTTATAATGGCATTCCATAAACGCATACTTGCCAACTCTCCCGGAATGTCCGGGAGACTCCCGCATTTTGAGAGAGACTCCTGAGCGAGTGTGGCAAATATCTGGATCTGCCCACTTCCTAGTGGGCAGAATTAGGTCACAAACGCCGCGATTCCTGGTGAATCGCAGCGTTTGGCCCCGCCCCCCACTGTCAAATGACGCATTTTGCGTCATGCCGTCACGGGGGCGGGTCCAAAATGATGCGAATTTTGATGCCCGCCCCCCATGATGCCCACCTCCCTCGCAGGCTCCCGGATACCAACATTGTAAAGTTGGCATAAACGCCATCATGATACTAAATTACACCCACTATTAAGCAAGTCTGTCTGAACTAAAAATATCTTTAATTATATCTACACTAGCTCGAACTTTCCCCCGGTCATGGATAATATCTTCATTCGATTAGTGGCAATATAAACAATTATCCAGCTTTTGTTCCTATGCTTCCAGAACAACCTTTTGAGAGAGCTTCCTTTCTTCTAATCTGTCTGTTCCTCCACTTCCCCCATCTAAAATGCTATTGCAACACTTCCCATACTTTTGTGCCTTCATTGTCCATAAAAGTGTGTAAAGAAAACGGATCCTACATGCACAGAAAACAGCGGCTACGCGTAATGCAACAGACCTGTGTCTGCGTAGGAAGGAACAGATACATAACTACAAATTGCTTACTAGGCATATCTAGTATATTAGATTAAGAATCATTTCCCTACCTGTGTCTATTTTATGTGTATGCACTTTATACAAAAATGCTACAAAAACAAGAAAGTTTGCGCTTACAGGCCCACTTCCCTAATTGTTGTTCACTATCTGCCTCAAAGCACATTTTATAAGGTTTAGGAAAGCTCAAAATTAACCCCAGTTTGCGCGAAGCTTCAACATAGTATTAAAGAGAATGAACAACAAAATCCATAAAATAAAAATGTACTGAATCGGAGCAATAATATTTCGTTTTACATCTTATTAAAAAAACGCGTCTTGATAGTTTTTCATTATTAATCTGGTCTAAGTGTTGATCTCCTAAGTATGTATTGAATCTGCTAATATTGTTACTGTAAAGCCCTTAGCAAGAGTTTATATATTTCACAATTAAGAGGTCATCTTACTGGTCACGGTTGGACGAGGGCCCTCCAAAGCTCTTTCTGTGGCCCCCCAGGTTCCCTGAAAGCTCCACAGACAAAGATGATTGGCATCGTCTTTTGAACAGTATTCAACCTGCGAATACGTACTTATGATAGAAATGTGTTCATCTTCATGGAAATACAACACTGCACTATATTTCAAATTTAATTCAGAAAGTTCTACAATATTCTTCCCTACATTATTTTATTTTTTATTTTCAAGATCTTTATTTAATCAAATCAGAGTGAGGAGACTTATTATTGTAGTCAAGAAAAATATATTGGGGCATGTACTTGTGGCAAAAGATATGTGGGAAGTCATTGAGACGTGGTCACATCTGGAAAGTGTGAAAAATTTGACCGTTCAGGAAAAGCCGTAAGAGATACAACCCCTAAATAGCATGTACTGAGGGATAACCTAAAACTGTCTATCCTATACATTTCCTTGTGTTTTCGCAATTAAAGAAAAAGTTTGCTTACAGTCCCATTTAATGCATTCTCCTTGGAAAAACATTTTGTTGTTGTGTTGTCATTTTTGATTTTCAATATGTTTTGCCCCTCCACTGAAATATCGTTTCTGTTCCTTTAGTAGATGCCGTGGTGCCCGAGAAAGAAAACCATCAAACTAATAACAATGACATGGAAATACAGATTGTCGAAATAGAACAGTCAGAGGAGATTGCGGTGTTGACAGCAGAAGAAAGAGAATACAAGGACTACTTGAAGTCCTTGTTTGAGGTTGTGCTACTTATGGGCAAGCAGAATATATCGTTTGCAGGTCGCAGTTTTAAAGTCCCCGATGAAGTTTATGTACCTGACAACTTTCAGGCTCTTCTGGAGTATCGTATAAATTCGGGGGATGATGTTCTGAGAAGACGATTTGAGATCTTTGCTGTCAACCAGGAGTATTGCACCCGGTTCCAGCAAGAGCAGATGTTGGAGGTTTGTGAGAGCTGCATAAGAGAGGAGGTGCTACTTGATATACGTAATTCCCAGTTCTTCTCCATAATTGCTGAAGATGCTGTGGATTTAGCAGGAGAGGAACATCTGCCCATTTTCATCAGGCATTTAGACGACGCAAATAACCTCCGTGAGGAATTCATTGGGTTTTTTCCTAGCCACGGAGATGCGGAAATCTTGGCTGTAAACTTTCTCTCAACTATTACCGAGAAATGGAATCTGAATATGGAATACTGTCGCGGGCAGTCTTACGTGGCCTCAAATAATCTTTCCTCTAAAATGAAAGTTGTTCATTCACGATTGTTACAAAAGTATCCGCAAGCCACTTATACACTCTGTTCGTCTTGTGTCTTGAATATATGGTTGGCAAAGTCAACACCTGTCACCGGAGTTTCAGTAGTATTGGGTACACTGGAAAATATTTATTTATTTTTTAAAAACTCGCCTAATTTACAGAAAGAGCTGGAAAGTACAATCGCCAGTCTTTTTCTGGACAATGCGGAGAAGGGTTCTGAACTTATAGAAGTCGTGCGATCGGATTGGATAAGAAGACACGATGCTTTTGAAATTATAGTGGCTCTTCTTCAGTCGTTCGTCCTCTGCTTTGACAAAGTAGCGTGCGACAACATGTTTCGATGGAATACGAGGACAACCAGTCATGCGTTTATACTGTCGAGCGCCATGGCGGATTTTGATTTCGTTGTTACTATTGTAATATTGAAAAATGCCCTTTCGTTTACCAGGGCTTTTGGGAAGAATTTACAAGGTCTGACGTCTGATATTTTCTCTGCAGCCAATAGCTTAACCGCAGTATTACATGCTTTGAACGAGGTCATGGAAAACATTGAAGTTTACCACGAGTTCTGGTTTGAGGAAGCTACTAATCTGGCAGCCAAGTTAGACATCCCAATTAAGCTACCAGGTAGGTTCCGTAGAATGCAACATGCCAATTTGCAGCCGGACCTAACGTCGGAAAACTTTTATAAAGAAGCCCTTAGTATACCGACAATCCAACACATAATTCAAGGTTTGAAGGACATCTTTTCAGAACAGCATTTAAAAGCCCTCAAATGCTTATCCCTTGTACCCTTTGTAATGGGCCAGCTAAAATTCAGCACCAGTGAGGAACACAACACCGATCTCTACAAATGTGATCTCCCCAATCCTGACACGCTCTCTGCAGAACTTCACTGTTGGCGTGTCAAATGGAAACACAGAGGCAAGGACGTTGAGCTTCCGTCTAACATCTACGAGTCCCTCCATCTGCCAGATATAAAGTTCTTCCCCAACGTTTATGCCCTCCTTAAAGTTTTGTGCATTCTCCCGGTCATCAAAGTGGAAAATGAGAAATTTGAAACTGGCAGGAAGCGCTTGAAGTTCTACCTGGAGAGCACGCCGGTGGACCAGCGGTCGCCTCACCTGGCGTTTTTGAACATAAATTATGACTCCAAACACGATTTGGATTTAATGGTGGACACGTATATGAAAATGCTTGCCAATAACGTTAAACTTGAACCAATGTCTTCACATTCAGAAATCGCTGAGGAAGTTTGATACCGATGCACCATAGTTTCTGTCCTCTCTTCTGACCGTCATGGACTTAGCTGCTGTGTTTTTGTTTTGGTCCTGACGCTTTGCCTTAAATGACTGTTCCCCAAACTATAAATCCAATTCATTATGCAGTAATGTGGGTTATAACCATATAAAAGTTACTGTGTGATACAGTAGGTATTTGGAAGGAGATGTGTCGACCCGCATTTGTAAATGAATATGGGTATTTACCAGAAAGGTTGTGAAATAAATGAAGCAGACCTATAAATATATACACATTTGCTATTTAATGGTTTTATGGAAAAATATAATTATTTCAAAGCTATATCATAAAACTATGTACTAAATGTTTTGTTTTTTTTGTTAATTGGAAAACCTTAGGTGCACTAAGACATCGGTTTAGTATAGTTACTAGGAGTTTAACTGTGTTTATTTCAGTTCAAAATTGGGTTAATTTAGCAAAGCTTAATAATAACTAGCAAAAGATGTACAAATTTCCTGTTTGTATTTTTATACTGAAATTTCATTTTTTTGTAAAATTTGAGACTAAAATAAAACTTTCTGTTAGAAAGTGATTTAAGAATTTTTTTTCCCATTGGCAGTGATTTTTAGGAGTTTGAAATGAATAAACATTTGTTGATTTGGAAACCGACCTGAGGGTTCTATACGCAATTGAAAATCAAACTGCAGACCTTTACTGTTTATTAACCCACTGTCTACTAATTCAGTTCAACCAGAAAAACGTACTTGTTATATTTGTGATTCATTAAACCTTTAAAGTGGGACTAAAGACCTTAAGTCAGTATGCATTATTTTAAGTCTTTGCAAATTGGGGGGATTTTCACAATTGAAAAAGATTGGCGGTTGCTTACTCTGGATTAATTTCAAATATAAGTGCAGGATCACAGGAGATCCAAAATAGGTTGAACTTGATGGACTGGTGTCTTTTTTTCAACCTCATCAACTATGTAAATTGTAGTCACTTACCAATTCTTTGACTAATCACACCGAAGCATTTGTTACTATAGAAATTTGTCTTATAGCAGCATTGTATTTTTGCTATTATGCAGTTGCAATAGGTTTAAAAATACCAGTAAGAAAATATATACGGAACATATTTGGCACACAGCACTTAGCACTTTTGTGGATTAACCTCGCTGAGTGGCATGTTTCATTATGATGCAGCCTGACTCCATCTGGAGTACGTCATGCTAAATATGGACACTTTTAGGTGGATTCTCATTTCGTTCCTCTACAGGTAATCTCATCTCACTACCTGTCGCCTTCTTTAATCCTCACAATAAATAAATTGTGTGTGTGTGTGTGTGTATATATGTATATATGTATGTATGTATGTATATATATATATATATATATGTTAACCCGTGCATGATACTCATGCATTCTAGTCAAATCAAGCTACTTATTGTCTTAAAAAGGTTCTTGTCATGCATTTGGGCCTAGCCCAGGCCTCCTCAGGGGAAGAGCGTTACTTCCTGACGCAAGCGCCCTTTTTAATGTGTGTTCATGAGGTAAAATTACCTCACGAAAATGAGTTTGACCCCTCAACTCGTAAATTTAGCCTTTACTACCCCTCCCACGGGGGGAAGGGGGGATGATAGAAGTTAACTGACTTCACTATTCTAATTTTTTTGTCAAATAATGTCAGTATACCAAATTTCAGGTCAATTGGATGAGCCCTTTCTGAGAAAATAGTTTTTTCCACGCACACTAACACACGCCGCTAGGCTTTTACTTTAATATATTAGATAATGCTAAGAATTTAGTAGGTCAGTGTATAACTCCGTCCAGTAGGTGGCGCTGCAGTTTGGTTTTTTTTCTACACACAGACTAACACACGCCGCTAGGCTTTTATATTATAGATATAGATTTTATATATATATATATATATATATATATATATATATATATATATATATATATTATATTTTCCATACTGGTTATCTCCTCTTCCTTCAGACATCCCCTCTGTTAATTAGCATGATATGCTATTTCTCTAGCCCCTCCCTGCCCCCCAGCAGGACCACTTTGTCCGTTCAGATACGGCCTGTCTCCATCTGAAGTATGTCATCTTATGTATGCGGGACTGGAACTGAAATGTCCAAGGACAAAACCAGCGAGTGCACCTCCACCGCCCTGCATACCTGGATCAACTGCTCCTCCCCACACAATATTAGCCTCATTTTATCCATACACCTCTACATATCTCACATCGCAATGTCATGCACCTACCTAATTTACATTATTTCTTCTACCCACTTCTACCTCACTTGTCTCCAACAGATCCTCTACCCAGCATCTCTCCCATTCCTGGGTCTTGCCTTTTTCCCACTCTATGCCACCTCATGTCCCAAACCTAACTTCCCCTTGTATACCTGCAAACCTCATCCACATCTTTCCTCTCGCCTCCTGCGCTCTCTGGATTACTAACAAAATGGCCTCCATTCATAATCCTCATCTCCATCTTCCTTAAGCTTCTTGCCATTATGGAAGTTTTGCTACTCCTTGTACAACATCCCTTCTGCTGTAGCTCTCTCCAGTGGGGGACTTCTTCCACACTCGCAGAGGCAGACTATGTGGCCTGGTCATGCTTCTTTCTCCCGGCAGCACTCTAGACTCCAGCCGTGGCACGCCAAGCAGACCCGTTACATGCAAAAGTGCTTCCATACCACGAAGTGGAAATCTCTTAAATGATTACTACTTCCATTTTAAGTGTATTATTTTCTCTTGCATCTCTGTCTTCTCCTTCAAAACTTATCCAGTCTTCCAACCCCTGTCACCTATGTCACCTTCAACTCCCCTCCCCTACCCACCCCATTCTTCATTTTTGTCCTCAACACAGTCGCCAACCACCACCAAAATTTACACTGGCAAGAAATATTCCTTCTCCCCTCTCCCAACATCTGGTATTTCCCCCAAGGCTGAAGAAGCAAAGTACAGTATTATTATTATTATTATTATTATCATCATTATTATTATCATTTACTTGTTAGGCGCCACAAGGTATCCGCAGCGCTGCACACAGTACTAACAGTAGACTATACAGGGTGAAATACAGAACAATGAACAAAAAGTACCAATACTTCAGAAACTCCGGCCAGTCATATGCAGTAAAGACGGAGCGGAAGAACAGGTATGGAGACAGGAGGGGAGGGGGCCCTGCTCATACGAGCTTACATCCTAAGGGAGGGTAAACAGACCAGGCACAAGAGGAGCCAGTTGAGGCAAGAGGAGAGAAGGGAGGACGAGCAAAGGGAGGAGATGGGGGTTAAGTAGATGGTTGGTAAGCTTTGAGGAAGAGGTGAGTTTTGAGTGCATGTTTGAAGGAGCAGAGAGTAGGAAAGAGACGGATGGAGCGAGGGAGGGCGTTCCAGAGAATGGGGGCTGCATGGGAAAAGTCTTGGATTATGGAGTGGGAAGAGGTGATAAGGGTAGAGGAGAGGCGGCGGTCATTGGCCGAGCGCAGGGAGCGGGCAGGAGTGTGAATGGAGAGGAGGTTAGAGATATAAGGGGCAGTAGAGTGGGAGAGAGCCTTGTAAGTGGTGGTGAGGAGTTTAAAAAGGATTCTGTAGGGAAAGGGGAGCCAGTGTAAGGCAAGGCAGAGAGGGGAGGCAGAGGAAGAGCGGCGTGAGAGGAAGATGAGTCTTGCGGCCGCATTGAGTATAGAGTGGAGGGGGGAGGCCAGTGAGGAGGAGGTTACAATAATCAAGGCGGGAGATGATGAGTGCATGGATGATAGTTTTGGTGGCATCCTGAGTGAGAAAAGCACCGATGCGGGCGATGTTGCGTAGTTGGAAGCGACAGGCTTGGGCAATGGAATGAATGTGCGGGGCAAAAGAGAGAGAGGAGTCGAGGGTGACACCCAGGCAGCGAAGTTGGGTGACAGAGGAGATGGTGGTGTTGTTGACGACAATAGAGAGGTCATCGTGGGATGGGAGTATGGGCGGAGGAAAGACAATGAGTTCAGTTTTAGAGATATTGATTTTGAGAAAGCGCTCGGACATCCAGGAGGAGATGGCGGAGAGGCAGTCGGATACCCGAGCGAGGAGGGTGGAGGAAAGATCAGGAGAGGAGATATAGAGTTGAAATTCGTCAGCATAAAGGTGATACTGAAGAATGAAGGAGGAGATGAGAGCACCAAGGGAGGAAGTGTAGAGGGCCAAGAACAGAGCCCTGCGAGACTCCTACGGGGGGAGGAGGAAGAACCAGACGTGGATACAGAGAAGGAGCGATTAGCGAGGTATGAGGCGAACCAGGCATGGATAGAACCAGAGAGGCCGAATTTACATGCTACTCTGTCATCTGCTACCCCCTCTATCTGACCGTATCTCTTCTCACTTCTTTCCTTTCCTATTGTCAACTTTCCCTTATCCTTTAAACATGCTCTCATCTCACCAATCCTAGATAAAAATCTCTGCAACTAATACCCAATTTGTCTTTTCCCATTCACCTGTAAATTACTTGTCTACTAGTGCCTCACAAGGTCTCTCTCTTCTCAGTCCTTTCAGCTCTGTAAATCATGTTTCTGTTCCCTTAACCAATTAAAGCCACCAACAATCTTATTAAAGCAAAGTCCAAGTGTCCCTTTCATCCTTCTATATCTGTCGCTTTGGACACCGTCGACCAACATCTCCTTCTGCACACTCTTTGCTCCATAGGCCTATGTGGGACTGTTCTTTACTGGTTCAATTCCTACTTCTCCAACTGGTGTTTCTCTGTTCCTACCTCTAGCTAATACTTCCCTCATGTCCCTTAACCATTTAAAGTCCCAAAAGGTTCCATCCTCAGACCTCTGCTCTTCTCACTGCACACGTCCTCACACATCTCACTCATATCTGCTGGCTGGTTGTCACGATTGACTCGACCCTTATCTTAATTCCCCAGAAATAATCTCTCTCCGTATCCTGTAGAATCCACCTTTGAAAGATAAGACCCATCCACATTCATCTGCCGCATTGATTACTGCAACTCCTCCGCTTGGCCTCCCTGTCACCTCTCCCCGCTTCAATCCATCCTCAATGCCGTGGCCAGACTGTTTTTGCTCTCCCGCAGCTCCCATCCTGCTTCCCCATACCCAGAGAATCCAGATGAAACTACTCGCCCTCCCCTACAAAGCCCTCTGCCACCCTGTTGCCCTCCCCCTTCTTTAACCTCATTTTACGCCACTATTAATCGATGCCTCAACTCCCCACTGATAACCCCATCCCACTGCTGCCTCCAAGACTTCTCCTGTGCCACTCCTCACCTATGGAATACACTTTCTCATCCATTCGGAATCCCCACCAGCTCTTCTGCTCCACAGGAGGTTTCTGTCCTCCCTGAGCTCGCCTTAGGACACCTGTGTTACGGTTTGACAGGTGTACCGGCCCGGTAAAATTTCCCACCTGCCACTGTCCTCGGAGCGGTTTCAAACGATTCTTAAAAACCCACATGTTCATCAAAACCTACCAGTCCCCCACCTAACTTTCGCTGACTTAGTGTGTCTACCTGCATTTTCACCTCCCCCTTAGACCTCTCCCTTCTTGTCTACACCAACCTTAACCACTTGTGTGTCTAGTATCATGGATCTTGTTTGGTCTGTATGACATATGCTTGTTCTATACCTCACCTGTTATATATTATGTATGCATAATTTTATGCTAATATTGTTTTCTTGTTGAATGTCCTGTATATTTGCCTTGTGCCTTTTTATTTTTTTTAACTAGTACATTTTATTGAAACTTTTATTGTACCATTGGGATACAGAAAAGAGAAAGGGAATGGGGGGAGAGATACAACAGAGGGAAGCGGGAGAACCTAAAAATGTGTCCCCACGCTCTGCTTTGCGAAACACTGTTTTGCAATCTACTAATTAATTAGTAACATTTTATTATTTTGGACAAATCGTTTTGTTTCTAAACAAATTTTGCAGCCAACAGTAATTAAAGGAAACCACATTGTTCAAAACTGAAACCTAGGTCAAAACTCCTGGATGTAGCCTGGATTACTTTGGCCTCTTTGGAGGACCAGTTTGCGCAGTTGGAAGCTGATCGCATGCAAATGCCAATATGAGTCATCTACTGTCTGTTTTTGTCAACATCTCTGATGCTAAACGTGTGTTTGGTGCTCTGCTGTCATAGAACACTGCAGGGATTTAGGGTAACAATGCCCAGCAGGGCTTCACATTGAAGCCCTGCAAAGATGACGTAGGCTTGAAAAACTTACTCTTGCTTTTACTTATGTCTGTAAATTGAGAGTTATATTTACTTAGACCCTGAACTGAGATATTAACTAAATTGTATAGATATTTGCTTTGTAACTGAATATCTGGATTAATATACCGTTTTGCAAAATGATGTTCTGGAATTGAGCTTTTATGTAATTACTTGACAAGTATCTGCTTTAAATGAAAAGCGACAATTTTGATCTGCTGGCCTTTTGCGAGCATGACGGGTGGGATAATTTTATATTTTTATTTTTTATTAGCTGTTCCTGAAGACGGAGCGTCTCGATGAAGGCTTCTCTGATGGCTCACCGTTCTAGTAATAAGATCCAGAAAATTTGGATGTATTTAAATTCCTCTTCAAGCTTAGAGCTTTGTAGTGATGACAGTACAGAGGAATTGGCAAAATGATTCCATAGTTGGTTTAATAACATTTCCAGGACCTGAATAATGGGCAGATAATTCCTGTAAGTAGACAGTTCGGAGCTGGCATTGGTCATAACCGGTTGCATCAGATTGCATTTCATCCACTACGTAGAGAAAGAGGGCAATTTGGCGAAGCAGTTGCAGGTGGCCTCTCGTTTCCGTTTTTTGGTAAATTCCATTTAGATTGCCGTAGTTGAACATCTGGGAATTTGCAGTAATGCACACCAAATGTTTAATTCTGGCACTCCAATAGAAGAGATTTATAGCAGTGTCGGAGATAGTTACAGGACAATTTATTTGAAGGATTTTGCATCCAATCTTATGTAGTATTTATCTATCTTGTTACCAGAAAAGAAAGCGATGTATAAAAGTTTGAAAAAAATATAAATGACATGGAAGTGGGGGGATATGTCAAAATTCAAAATATAATAATATAAAATGCATAATGATGCAAAAGCTTAAATACTAAGTAGACGCATCATAACTACTGCAAACTGAGTGTAACAGGACCTGTGTGTGGAGGAAGAAGGCAAAGACCGTTCTTCAACGCATTGGAGCGTCTATCAGCCAGTTGTGGTGTTTGCCGTTAGAGCGGTTTACTTGCACTGGACTCCAGGATCCAGTCGATGTTTGGTGCGGGACAAGAATCGGTGTTCTATCAACCTATAATACCGATGGCTACTTAGAAGATTGGTGGTCTAGAATAATCGGTTGTTAAGTGAGTACAGGTCTAGGAACTTGATGTTTTTTTATATACTTGTGCCAGATTGGAGTTCCTAGATTAGGGTCGGATTTGTACACTAGTCAACCAGAAGTGTAGTGAAGAGCACAAAGTGGGAAAATTCCACATGTGGAATGGGGTCAAAAATTTTCACCACTGTAAATGGCATAGTAAAGTCAGTCAGTATTTTTTTTTTTTGTACATTTTCCTCTATGATGCTGTTGATTCCTAATTATTTCAAAGGTAAAGAGAATGTATTGGACTTGGGGGAAAATTTACTAAGGCATTATTTTTTTGGGCCGGTTTTTAAATTGACGGCACTTTCCACCTCTAAGCTATAGGATTTTCTATCCTGCGGTTTGGATGGTGAAAAACTAAATGTGCGCCAGTTTCAACACCCCCAATTTGCATGTAGTTTAGCGGAAACCACCTGGTAAAAACCTGGATGGGGGAATCATCCGTCTTTACCTTGCGTTATTTAACATGCCGTGGTACTCCGCATCGTAGCACTGGGTCTCTCCTGCTACCCTTGGCCAGTGGGTACCAGGGTAAATACTGATAAAATGTCTCCTAAAACATAATGTCCGCATTGCTAAATAAAGCTCTAATTGTGCCCCCAGTTAATCATTAAATCCTACTGCCACCATTAAATCATAGCGCCCTCATTGAATAAATAAATCTGCGCCATTATACACAAGTGACATCATTTTGCCCCAAATGTTTCTGTAGTGCCGTGGGTTTAATATATACTTACCTGGAATATTCTTCTGTACTTAATACGACGTAATGGATAAAAAAAATAGAAACTCAGTGACGACATAGAATGCTACCAATGAGTTCCTGACGCAAAAATTAGTTAATGTCCGATAATCCCGCCAGCTTACTAGATGGGCAGCCGATCGGGAGCGGCCTCTCACTTCCTACAGATTGCCTTCCACGCTAACGGGACTGATGCAGAGTGGGTACTATGCCCGGTCCCTGTAGTGTATCTTATGTGAAAACTCTGCGCAGGCCCAGGAAAACGCCCACAGGTATATGTGCCTGTGCAGATTTCTGTGGCTGGCACTTATGTACGCTTGCCCTTGGAGAGGCCGAACTGATGAGGAAGGGGCGTTCTTACGTAGGTCATGTACAGTAAGGACGTCTAGGCGTCATTGGGACCTGATACAGAATGGGCCACAGACGCATAATATGCCTGTTCAAGCCCTAGGTGCAAATAGTGGATGATGATGATGATGGTCGCCATTAATAACGAATTGCTTGTGATTGGCTGTATGTGCGTGATCCGCTGACGCTGATAGGTTGCATGTGCATAAATTATGCATTTGTTCGTGTTTAAGCAAAACATGTTTTCACCTGCATGAGATGGGGAGTTGTATTAGGGTTTAGAAGTTGTATTGATGCCTAAAAGCCAATAAGTATTTTGCAATAAAAGCAATTGGTTATAAACATGGGTGTGAGTGTGTGTGGCGTAAAGCGGGCGCATATGTTACTGGTGCAAACCTGCACGCACCTGGCAGCTTTGCAAATGCCCTCAGCTTTTATTAGTGAATGAAATTTGCACCTGCGATTTGGGGAGCAATTTTGGCCGATTCTGCATCAGGCCCATAGTATGACTTTCGAACAGTTGCAACTTGGTGCGATTTCTGTTTGTAGTATGATTCTCGGTTATGCTTGTTTGAAATTACTTTTGCTATTTAATCTTGCCCTGTTCTCTTTACAATGGTATCCTCTATTGCCCTGCACAGCTCTGTCATATTTAACCTCTGGAGTGAGGCATGGCTTAAAGAACTTTCATATATGGGGCTTGGGCAAGTAAAGTCACTCTCTTCCATTGCTATATATCAAAGCTGTCTAATACTGAGTTAAATAATATGCATGACTGTGTTTATTCTTAACAATGTCCCCCTCTCACTTCTCTGCAGCAGGTTTCTGCGTGGGGGAGGAGCTTCTCTGACAGCAGAGTCAGAGGGACTGACTGTTTGTCAGACTTGCCTTTCAGAAGTACACTGTGCTGATTGGTTGATACATAAACAGGGGCAGTGCAAGTGATGCAACAACAACTGAGATATCACTGCAAGTAGGGGAATTATTAATCAGTTTACTTAGTGCTTTTTGACCCACCCTAATTACCGTCTTCTCTCTGACCAGCATGCAGGAAGAACTGATTCTTGTGTTTGTTGGGCCAAATAGCCAGTCAATCATAGATCCGTGTTACCCCTATAATACATAGGGATGTATATTTTGAGTGATATAGGTAAATGTCTTAGAAAAATAAGTTGAGGCGTTATGTGGACTTTAATTGTAACTGATCAAATTTTGTGGAGATTTTGAAATGTACAAATAATTTTTTAACGGTTCGAGTTCTCTTTACTAAGGTTATCTACATATGGGGAGGAGGCGTTTTATGTGCTTAACCAACACGCATGACATTGCAACCAGTCCGTTCACTGAGAAATAGTGACATCCCTGAGGCGTGAGGCACCACAACAAAATCTAATTTGAGCGTTAATGCATCACAAAACATTTATCACCTAGCAAATGTCATAGCACATAGCCATGTTGTAGGGTTGGCAACTACTGGCTATCATGTTTGGGTTATGGCCAGTGACATGCTCTAAGACCACTCCTAGGGTTTGATGCAGGTGAGCACTGCGCCAGATTGCATAGTGTATCGCTCTGCAGATGCCCAGAAAGTGGCTGCAGAAATACATGCCCATGTAGATGCTTCTTCCTCCTCCCCCTCCCCTCTCCCTGTTGGAGTCCCTCAGGGCTCTGTCCTTGGCCCTTTACTCTTTTCGCTCTATACTTCCTCCCTTGGGGCTCTCATCTCCTCTTTCGGTCTTCAGTATCACCTATATGCTGATGATATTCAACTCTACATCTCTTCTCCTGATCTTTCCTCCTCCCTCCTCTCTCGTGTAACTGACTGCCTCTCAGCCATCTCCTCCTGGATGTCCTCTCGCTTTCCTAAAATTAACATCTCCAAAACCGAACTCATTGTCTTTCCCCCACCCAGACTCCCTTCCCACCATGACCTCTCTATTGTTGTTAACAACTCCACTATTTCCTCTGTCACCCAACTCCGCTGCCTATGTGTCACTCTCGACTCCTCTCTCTCTTTTGCCCCCCACATTCAATCGCTAGCCCAAGCCTGTCGCTTCCAACTCCGTAACATTGCCCGCATCCGTCCCTTCCTCTCTCAAGATGCCACCAAAACTATCATCCATGCTCTCATTATCTCCCGTCTCGACTACTGCAACCTCCTCCTTACTGGCCTCCCCTGCTCCCACCTTGCCCCCCTCCGCTCTATAATCAATGCGGCTGCGAGACTTATCTTCCTCTCACGCCGCCCCTCCTCCGCCTCCCCTCTCTGCCTTGCCTTACACTGGCTCCCCTTCCCCTACAGAATCCTTTTCAAACTCCTCACCACCACTTACAAGGCTCTCTCTCAGTCTACTGTCCCTTATATCTCTAACCTCCTCTCCATTCACACTCCCGCCCGCTCCCTGCGTTCGGCCAATGATCGCCGCCTCTCCTCCACTCTGATCACCTCTTCCCACTCTAGAATCCAAGACTTCTCCCGTGCTGCCCCCCTTCACTGGAACGACCTCCCTCGCTCCATTCGTCTCTCACCCAATCTGTGCTCCTTCAAGCGGTCACTTAAAACTCACCTGTTCCTTAAGGGCCTACCAACCATCCACTTAACCTCTCACCTCTTCTTGTTTTCCCCTGCCCCCTTCCTCTCTCCCCGTTGCTTCACTGGCTCCCTTATGTACCTGATTCTGTTTACCCTCCCTTAGGATGTAAGCCCATATGAGCAGGGCCCATCTTCCCTCCTGTCTCCATACCTGTTCTTCCGCTCCGTCTCTACTGTATTTGCCTGCCTGGAGTTTCTGAAGTACTGGTACTTTGTGTTTATTGTTCTGTACTGTTTTACCCTGTATAGTCTACTGTTCGTACCGTGTACGGCGCTGCGGAAACCTTGTGGCGCCTTACAAATAAACAATAATAATGCGCATGATTCTGCCACTTATACCTTCCTGCGCCTGGTAAGGAAGGACTTGGGAGGTAAGGGGACTGTCTATGGTAGGCCAGAGTACAGTAAGGGCCTATTCACACAACTGAAGAACGGATGTAGGCAGGGAAAAGACGCATATATGTCTGATAAAGCTGTTTTATTTGCTGGTGATCAGCGGCAGGTGTACTTAGTGGATGATGCTGTTTCCGGCGCTAGTGAACCACTTGTGATTGGCTGTTTGCTATTGTACTGCTGATGCTGGTAGGTGCTTTCTTTGTCACTCTGGCATATATTATGCTTTTGTGTGCTTGTTTGAGCAAAAAAATTTTTTTTTCGTACATGAGACTGGGAGTTTTTTCTGCTGTATTAGCGGATTTTTAAGTTTTAATGATACATAATAGTGGATGGGTTTATTGCACATAATACAAATGGATTAAAACATGTCTGTGATATGATATGTCCCTGGCATATACCGGGCACATTTGTCACCGGTGCCAACATTCACGGATCTTCAGATGCGTACGGCTCAGCACATGGGGTTTGTTTTTTACCACTGGCTTTTTTTAAAAATCATAATTTTGCCCAGTTTGCAACCAACCCTGAAAGAGCTTATAAGTGTTTATGCTGCCCGAGTACAATGCGTGGGCATACAGAATGCCAGTGTGCCACTTCCCATAGACTTAAGTTGCTTTGATTCATATCTGTGTTGGGTCTCCGATGCCCACCCATAACGATCTTAATTCTTTCAAGTTGTAACGTAGAACAAACAATTAGTTCCTTCCATAAACTATTTTACAATGTTGTGTTTCAGTTTGTTATTTTAGAGTTCTTTCAAATGCACCCATCCTGTTGACAAACCTAACTATGAAGAAAGTCCCGTAGGCTCCGTTCCAATACTCTAATCCTGCACTGTCCGTCATTTCAGTTTCGGAATGTTCTGCGTTTCCTCTGTCTAACTCTCAGCTTTAAATTCATCCTTGAAAGATCCTGACAGCACTTATCAGCCACAGCTGCTCAGGACCTGCGATTGTGGACGGCCAAATCTCTGCGTCATGAAGAAAACATTTCCTTATTGCGTTCTCATGGGCCTTTCATGTCACCACGGCCGACCCTCCTGTCCAAAATAAAACAAAGACAATCTTAAAGCAAAATGTATGGCAATTGTAAGATTTATTTTAATCACAAAGAAAGCAAATGGAAAGGGCTTTATATAACAACCCCAACTGACGTGTTTTCCTTGTCTCAGCGTATTCCGTCTAATTTTGTGTGGTGGTGATATGACGGATGAAGGGAATAAGCGGTGTCTAACGGATGACTGAAGGGTGGAAGAACTTTGATCTTCCTTGAACAATAAAACTTTGCTTGTTCGCCATCCCAAGGTTATAAATAATAATCCAGGTAGATTTTATATCTCCTGATGCATTCAACATGTTTAGAAATTTCATGTTACATAGAACAGGACTTGGGTTATGTTCAGTGGTTTGCATTTGTTGGCTCCAGATAATTTTAGCAAGGTGGCAAGGCTTGTAGTAATAGAGGCTTTTTTTTTTTTTTTTTTTCTTAAGATAAGCCAATATATATATATTTGGATTTTATGCAAGCTCATTATATTTATTAAATAAACAGAAATTTCTGCAAGCTGGTTCCTGAGTAAGTAGACCCACTTTGTTTTAGAGATGAACGAAACGCCAAGGGGTATATTTACTAAACTGCGGGTTTGAAAAAGTGGAGATGTTGGCTAGAATCTGATTGGTTGCTATAGGCAACATCTCCCCTTTTTCAAACCTGCAGTTTAGTAAATATACCTTTTTAGTGTTTTGGGTTTGTCTCCAAAACCACCATAGTGGTGGTCTTATTTTTTACATATCACGAAAATATGTAAATTTGAGCATGGTGAAAAATCTCAGAAAATCGTGGAATTTTTTAGCTGTTTTTGCGACCTATCGTGTGCAGTCCTTTACCGTTTATTTTATAATGACCAAAATTGGTCAAAGCTGCCGCAAGCTGACTGGCTGGCTGAAAATGTTACATACACCTGAACATTAAATGGTTTGTAATAGGTCTATGGAAAATGTGCTTGCTCTCTCCATTGTAGTCATTTTCACTTGCATATTTAATAGGCTAAGTATTTAACCTTGTTGCAGTCTTATGTCTTTCTGCTACTAAGAGACGGCATTGGATGCAAATGACTTAAAACAGAAAAGCAGCACCAGGTGTGTAGGATGGGAGATTACGAAAGTGATACAAGTAGGCCAAATTTGCAATTGAAATAGGCTGGGAGAACAGCTGAAGATAGTTGGATGGCTGTTTAATAAAATATACATTTCCTACTCATAGTAAAACGTGATGGCAGTGAATGCAAATGAAACAGAGTGACAGACCAGCCCCAGATAGGATGGAAGTTTAATACAAGATACATTTCCTACAGAAAGAGCATCCCCAAGTTAAGATCCAAAGATTTCTTAGTACTAGGAGATGGCTTTGGATATGCATGAAACAGATTAGAAGAGCAACCCTATATTGGTAGTTGAATAGCAAAAAAAATTCCTCCTAGAAAAATGAGGTGGCTTTTGACACAAATGAAACAATAGCTGCATAATGACAGATAGAATGGCAGTTTTATAAAATATATAGTTGGGGCAAATTCCAAGATTTCTTAGTACTAGTAGATGGCATTGGATACATATGAAACAGATTAGAAGAGCAATCCCATAGCGGTAACTGAATAGCAAAACATTTCTTCCTAGTCAAATGAGGTTGCATTTGACACAAATGAAACAATGGCTGCGTAGTGGCAGATTGGATGGCAGTTTAATAAAAGATATTGTCCTTGGGCCCCCTTACCTCCCTAATGTTGGTACAATCAACAGAGCATGCCCATAGTTTATCAAACCAGAAACGTCAGTGATTTTTGTGAATGAAGTGCTTGGATTGTTTGAGGGCCCACAAAATAAAAGATTAAGTATTTTGGACTATGGATTAAAGATGAGGCTCAGAGTGGTCGTCTTCAATTTGTTCAACGTCCTCAACAATAGAAAATCGTTCCTGCTGGAATTAAATGTTACGTATTCTTTCTCAAATTGACAGCAGCAGTAGTCATCTAACAAGTTATAGAACATTTATAGTTCATTTTGACGAATACCAATGTTCAGCAATTTTTGCAACACTGATTTAAATTGATCCCGGCTGACCTTAGGCAGTCTTCTTTACCTTACCGTTTTCAAAGCAAATGTCTCCGATATCGACTTCTCTGTTATCATTTAAATAACCTTCCACCGCTTGAGACAGTGTTTCAGTTTGGGACATCATAGAGGCGGCAAGATATTTGGGCATCACTTTTGAGCCTGACCAGCCCTCGTAATAATCTTTACTGCGTGTGTGTGCTGCGGCAGCTCATTATCAGTGTAATTCTCATTACAAGAAGTTGTTTTCAGAAGCTGCAGAATTTACAGAAGAAACTGAAGGAGCTCCTTGATTCATGTGCCGCGTGAGCTGACAACCTGTTCTGTTTACCACCGTTTCTGTTAAACACAAAGACGTTCTTTACATGTACCTTGAGCCAAGCATGGTAGGTTCACTATATTGTGTCTATTTCAATATGCTGCGACCACTTGGGTGCCGGTGCAGCAATAAAAAACTTAACCTACAAGGTCAAAATACTTAGTATAGTCGCATTTATTTATTTGCGGACCTCAACTTCCTAGGGGTACCCAGCCCCGTGCCGACAGCACCAGGGCTATTCCTACACCCCTGGGTGGTGGATGTGCGGCAATAAATGGTTAATGTTCACCCTAGTGCTGGTCGGAGGAAAATTAGGGGACAAACGGTGTGTGGTCCCTCCAATTCTCCTCCAACCAAGCAAAGGCTTTGCTAGTCGAGGCTGGTGGCACTATAACAGGGGAACTAACAGCACGGGGTCTCCTGCCATACTGACAGACAGCCCCAGGGTAGTCAGCATTGGGCTGAATTCCCTAGGGAGTTGGGGTCCACACAAAACATGCAGCCCCCCTCCCCCACAGGGGTACCCAGGTGCTTGGAGTACTACAAGCACCAGCATACCTATGGCTGCCAGGGCATGCTGGCACCTAGGGAACCACAAGTACCAGCATACTCTGACACCCAGAACCACTGAACCCTGTAGTGCACCAATGCAAAATGTAAATAAAAGACATCTCTCATTGAAACCACAATATTTTATAAACATAATTTTTAAAAAACCATTCATACTTACCAGCTCTGTTTTTCATCGGTACGATCCAATCTTGTAAGCTTTTAATCCAAATGACTTTGGTAAAAAAAAAAATTGTCTTGCAGCTTGATATCCAAAATAATCCACCAAAACATTGTTGTGAACCATAAAATTTCAGCATAACTGCGCTGTTTGTCGCACCTGATTTTCCTCCGCCCTGCACTAGGCTGGCAGAACTACGGTTAACATTAACCATTTATTACCCCACACTCAGCACCCAGGTGTGTGGGAAGGGCCCTAGTGCTGTCAGCACATGGCTGGGTACCCCTGGGGAGGGGGCCCACATTTTTTTGCGGACCCCAACTCCCTAGGGGATAAAACCCTGTGCTGATCAGCTTGGGGATGTATTTGATTATGGAAGGGGGCACCACGCTGGGGGTTCCCTCAGCTTATAGTGCCACCAGCCCTGGCTGCCAAAGCCTAAGGCTGGTTGGAGGAGCATCGGGGGGACCTCACGCTGTTTGTCTATCTGATTTTCCTCCGAACGGGAGGGGGAGGGGGGCATGCTTTTATTTATTTTTATTTTTTTGTTTATTTTTAACGCTGTTTACTGCCGGCAGCTATACAGCCGCTGGACCCGCAGGCTTTGCTGATTTAATGTCGGCATTGTGACTGTCGACAAGCACAATGTCGGTGTTTTATCAGTGTCGGCCAACCTGAAATACTGAAATCTGCCCTGTCAGCATTTTCATGTTGGAATTTCTTCCATCGGAAATATGTACCAAACCCATTATTAAAGCCACTGATAGTGGTACTATACTGAGAGGAGGAGGAAGTTAGTCTAGCAACCTGCAATACGATGCTGTCTGTCATGCTTTGTTTCTCTTGCAAAGATTGTTTCACATTCAATTGTTTTTCATTTTAGTATGCTTATTCTTCTTAGATGTTCAGCAACAGCAGCCCCTAGTGCTCAAGCATTCTTCTTAAGAAGACATGATTGCATTAGTGGAATCTACTTGCATGGGCAACTTTGCTGCAGGACATGATAAGAATTAGGAGGATGATGTTGCTGGTATTTTTCATTGCTGCCAATATTGGACTGCCTGGTACTATACATGATTTCACTGCTTGTGAAAAGCTCCTGGATTGAATTTGCTGCAAATTACATAGCAGGGAGGAGGTGTCTAGATGGTCTTCGTTCCTACCTATACACAATCTGAGTTGAGAAATTCTACAGATAGCCTGACATCTATTTTGTGGGTTTGGCAGAAAACATTTCACATGCAACATTCCACACATCAGTTTGTCTTTTACCTGGACTGACAGTGTTTCTATCCAGGGAATGTGGTATCGTCATAGTCCTCATTATCTCCAACACCATCTCCCTCAAACTCTAGCATAGTAAGAACTACTAAATAAGCTTCCTCAATTTCTATTTCTAAAGCATTGTCATCATGAGTTATCCTTGCATATATACTGGTTTGAGAAAATGAAGGAAGGTGTGCCAGCTGAAATTTTAGACTTCGAACTGTCATAAATACAACTTGTGAACACCCTTAGACTCTCCTCAGTATTACATGAAGGTCCAATTGTTTCTTCTTAAGCCTCAGTGTTCTTCTGATACTTTGATGTGCATGTTTTAATGGTAACGGACGTATTGTTACAACTCAGGAGGTACCTGTGTCAATCCCAATTGGCACTAGCAGACCAGAGGCGCGGAGTCTAACGGATTCCCCGGTATTCACCAAGAACCGCTTCAAGGCAGGATGGACTTTGCTGCCAGGAACCCGCAGCTCGCGGCCCTTTGGACTGCTTCAGGGTGTAACACAAGGCCCAAGGAGGAAGACAGAGAATTCCTGGAGAAGCTGAGACCGTTAATAGAGAGAAGGCAGGAACACACAGTAATCAGCACTGGAGGTCCGGCAGATGAAGGACTGGTAGGCGGTTAGTCGGGCAGAATAGTCTAGACAGGCGAGGATCTGGTACACGGGGTATTACTCAGCAAATAGACAGACTAGGTCGGATCTGGCACACGGAATATCAGACAGTGGATAGTCGGACAAGCCAAGTTCGGTACACAGGGAGGTCCAGCAGCACGTAGTCAGACAGGCAGTAATGGTACACAGAAGATCCAGCAGAAAGCACCACACAAGCAGCAGCACAGAGGAGTCAGACACACACTGAGCAAGTGTCAGTGCTGAGATTTTATAGAGGCAGATTCAAAGAATCCGCCCTGACAGCCGAGTCATGTGACCCGTTACCCGGAAGTGCCGATCGCGGCACGGAGGAAACAGCGCTGGAACGAGGAAAGGTAAGAAGGTTACACGTATACATAGAATTTGAAAGTGATATATGAGAAGATACAGAAACATGGCCTTGGTGGGCACTCACTTTTGTACTGGGAATTCTAGTGTGAGCTGTAGCAGATCCAGTACAAATAAAGAGTGGCCCTGATTTTGAGCGTTTCCTCGCCCCTGCAGGTGTGCATGGGATGGCTACTTTCTTTTTACAAAATCCATCACCGCCATTATTATAATTGTTTTCCTTATTTGACTGCATTACTTACTAATATTGTTTTATTTTGCCATCTTTAAGTGTTGCTGTTCTACAGGTCTTGGCCCAGTCCATTTCAAGTCTGTAACAGGTTCTGTTACAGACAGTTCTGAGAAGACTAGCTAACCGTGCTTTCAGCTGATCACCCGTTCACTCACACAGTTACTGTAGAAAAGCCTTATCATTCTATCATTCTATCCTTCAACGAAATAAGATACTTTTGGTTTGGACATGTATATGCGCAAATGATTTAGTTTATTGAGGCTGAAAGCTTATTTTGGCTCAACGTTGCTGCTCACTGAGTTTGTAAGAGTTTTTTTTCCCAATCACTCACAGTTAAGCGTTTAACACAGTTTAATTTGAAACCTAAAAGCCAGTTTGGTCCTCCAGAGACGTTACATCTGTTGTTGTGGGTATTGGACGGTTTTTGTATGATATTATGAGCAATTGTTATTGTGTTGCTTTACAACTGGTAAGGTGGGGCAAAAATTTGGCTTGTGAAACAAGCTGACAAAGAAGGTTCCTTAGTAGTGATTGATAGGATGGACTTAATATGCTGAAAAAATCAATCTGCAGATATTCGATACCGTGGTACATTCCTTACTACCCAATGACGCTCTTCTTAAAGGATAACATTTTCAATGTGGTTGAATCCTATGTGGACAGGAGCGTCCTAAACATCTTTAAGATTTTCTGATGAAGGCTTATCCTATTACCCCGGGTTTTATATATTACCTAAAATACCGACACATTTTTAAAAACAAGCCCCAGAGTGTCAAATCGAGGCACTTACTGGCTCCATTCTATCTCCAGTATCATAAAAAGATAATTAACTCCATTGCTATATGCAGTTAAATATTATCTTTTGGACACTTTATATTTCCTTGAGATTTTGAATAAGGTGTGTGTCCTTTTAAGTTCATGCCATACATGAAAAGGAGGAAAGAGGAGTGTAAGAGAAGGAAGAGATGTGGGAGAATGATGGGGCAGTGTGAGAGAAAAGAGGAGTGAGAAGGATGATAGCGTTATGTGTAAGACTGAGGGGAGAGTAAATATCAATTGTAAGCTTGGGAGCAGCGACCTCTTAATTCTTTATCTGTTTGTTAATATTCTGCTATTTTATTACTGTGTTTCTCCCCGGTAGTAAAGCACTACAGAATATGCTGGTGCTATATAATTAAATGTTATTATTAATAATACTAATAAAACCAGGAGAGAGTGAGGAGTGTGAGATTAGAGGGGAAAAGAGGGGTGGGAAGTGGGTGAAGGATGGGGGACAATTAGTGTCAGGAGGAGGGGAGAAAGGGAAGTATAAGGAGGAGAGGAATGGTAAGCGTGAGAAGGAAGGGGGAAAAATGTGAGAATGGTAAGTTGGGGAGGGGGGGGGGGACTATGACAAAGGGGCTGGGATCCCTCAAACACAGAAAAATAAAGTTACAAAAAGTCAAATACACTTATCTCCTGTGTAGTCTACCAGGTCATTGTTATACGGGTATCCCTGGATTAGACTCCTAGGTACTTTCTTCACAGGGAGTCCACAATACCCAACCACCAAGGGGGAGGAGCCTCAGGGTTATGCCTCATCACTGACCCACCTATCATAACCTGGCTACTGCCCTTAGTCCGCCCACCACTCGCTCCACCTCCGTGGGAATAACGACGGATATATAACCTGTGTTTTGACTGTACTGAGGGTGTTTGTGGATTGGTGACTAAGATCTGTGCTTCTGTCGCGTGTGTATGCTGTACCTGCGAAGAATCACATCTGTCTGGTGATTGTGTGCCCGCAGGTCTGTATTGCCATGTACGGAAATAATTGCGCTCTTGTTGCAACAATCTGCCGGGGTGATTTACAGAAACCCATTAGGAAGTGCGGTCCTCACACCAGGGTGCCAGTATGTCCCATCCAGTAGCTATATGGCCATTTTTTAGCAAAAATAAGTCTATAATGGTGGATTTATCATTTTCAAGCCAATATATAAAAGTGGATAAAACTGTTATGCTGGAAGCACACAAGTGCCGTTCTACTGTGCTAAAAACACACTAGAGTTGTCAGCGGATCAGACGGTTTGGACAACCCCGTGGCCTCTAAAGTCCATCATCATGAGCAGTCCCAGCTGCTCCCTCAGCGATAACCAGATGATATTGTCAGAGTGTGACATCAAGAAACCTCTTCACTCCCTACATATAATTCTGAGCTCACTTACTGTTGTCTAGGGAGTGTGTGTAGGGAGTAAGACCCACAAAAGATTCCCAGTGGCAAATGTATAAATCTGCGTTCGATTTTTGTCAATTTGATGGATATTTAATACTGCAATTTTATGAACAGCAAAGCCTATGAAATATTTCCATTTTGTCTATATATTTCCCACCCAAAATGAAATTTTCAACTATTTTGCCCCCTTACAAATCTGCAAAATAGTTCTCTTTTCATGGAATGATCTTGTTTAGCGACCCTCTATGCTTTCACGGGAAAGAACACATTGAATACAACGCAAAATATATTATTACTTCTATTTAGAATACAGAGAAATTATGATTACACTGCAAATTACACTGACAACTACTGCTGACTCATCATCATCATCATCATCAACATTTATTTATATAGCGCCACCAAATTCCGTAGCGCTTTACAATTGGGAACAAACATTGATAACACAATACTGGGTAATACAGACAGACAGAGAGGTAAGAGAACCCTGCTCGCAAGCTAACAATCTATAGGACAATGGGAGTTAGAAACACAAGGGCATGTGCTACATCATATTGCACAATGGACCAGCTAGAATGCAAAGGTAAAAGTATTGAGTGGGCTGTGTGTGTGGCAATGTTAGTCAGAGGGTTGTTGTCTTGCGTTAGCAGTGTAGTGGATGGTAATAGGGTAATCTAGGGAAATTAAGATGGTGGTTGAGGAATATCATAACCTTGTCTGAAGAGGTGGGTTTTCAGTGAACACTTGAAGGTTTGAAGACTAGAGGAAAGTCTTATTGTGCGTGGGAGGGAATTCCACAAAGTGGGTGCAGCCCGGAAAAAATCCTGTAACCGAGAATGAGAGGATGTGATGAGAGTGGAGGAGAGACGTAGATCTTGTGCAGAACGGAGGTGTCGAGTAGGGAGATATTTCGAGACAAGTGAGGAAATGTATGTCGGTGCAATTTTATTGATGGCCTTACATGTTAGTAGAAGAATGTTATACTGGATTCGTTGAAATACAGGCAACCAATGTGGAGATTGACAGAGTGGCTCAGCAAAGGAATAACGGTTTGTAAGGAAAATCAATCTAGCCGCTGCATGCAAAATAGATTGTAGGGGTTCAAGTCTGACTTTGGGAAGACCAGTAAGGAGGGAATTGCAATAGTCGATGTGGGAGATGATGAGTGCATGAATTAATGTTTTTGCGGTGTCTTGTGTCAAATATGTGCGTATTCTGGAAATGTTCTTTAGGTGTATGTAACATGATTTAGATATAGAGTTGATGTGGGGAATAAACGAAAGTTGTGAATCAAGGATTACACCTCGGCAACGAGCTTGTGGGGTGGGATTTATGGTCATGTTATCAACAGAAATAGAAATGTCAGGCAGGAAGCTTCTGTTTTTGGGTGGGAATATTATTAATTCAGTTTTTGAAAGACTGAGTTTGAGTTGGCGAGAAGACATCCAAGATGAAATGGCAGAAAGACAGTCAGTGACGCGAGACAACACAGATGGTGAGAGATCAGGAGAGGATAGATAGATTTGTGTATCATCCGCATAGAGATGATACTGAAATCCAAAGGAGCTTATTCGTTTTCCAAGAGAAGCGGTGTAGATAGAGAACAGCAGAGGACCTAGGACTGAGCCTTGCGGTACTCCAACTGATAAAGGGAGGGGAGCAAAGGTGGATCCAGAGAAATTAACACTGAAAGAGCGATTGGATAGGTAGGATGACAACCAGACTCAGACCAGATGTAGACAATTCCTCTTAATGGAACTTGCATCATTTAAATTAATCAATTTCTTTATATACTATGAAGTTTTGCTTCCAAAATGATTTTGCTACATTTTATGCTGGATTCTGCAATTATCCTGATTTTTGTGTTACTACTTTATCATCAGATTTCTTTTTTTTACACAGTAGTTTTTTCGCTTAGTTACTTAGTCTAGAAAAGTGTTACCATCTTAGCACTGGATATTTCAGAGTTGCTAAATATGACCACTAGTTTCACGATCTTTAGTAAAATACTATTTGTCGTCTTTCATAATAGGCAATGTGACACCATCACCCACACACACTCACCAATAATATTAAAGGATGCTATCGGGTACACAACACTGAATACACTGTCCCTTTAACCCATGTCCTATATGTATGCTCCCCATTCTGCCACATCTATTCCACATCTCAAATACTTCCAGTATTATTTTAAACCACCCAAGATGATCTGGTTTCGATTTAACTTTTGTTTATACGAAGCCTGAGAGATCTCGTCTTTTTGGGGAGGGGGTTGATTGATAGTGTTTTGTTACAGCTCTCCGTTGTATCTTTTCCATCTGTACTTTACGAAAGCAGCCTATATCGTGAGCTGCCCCGATCAATCAAAATTATCTTTAATAATTTCCTACTTTCTGTCTGGAAACCATACAAGGTCGGCAATCTGGCTTTCCGTAATGAAGCGAAATACAACAGCGTGTTTATCATTTGTAATACCCAATTTGGCATTGATTTATTATAAGTATGGGATAATATACCCCACGTACGTTATAAAAATGTCACTAGCAATTTCGATGAAAAGGTAAAGCAGATTTAGGGAACAACAAGTTCCAACATGCCGTTCACGTACTATTATCTTTTATTATTAAGGCACCAGGAAGGGTCCACAGCATCGTACATACATACATTTTCTAAGTGAATTAACGGAAGGGATCGTACGGCCGTTTTTCCGCAGAATGATACCGGTACAGAATAAACAACAGTGTTGTCCAACTTATAGTCCACAGGCCATAAATAAAGAAGTGGTAAGAAGTGTAGTAAAGGTTTTTGCTATCAATAAAGAATTTAGATGTGACAAAGGTATAAGTCAAGGGAAATATAATGAGTATAAATTAAAATACAGTCAGACAATGTTTAAAGCTCTTTCAGAGATATAAGTTGCATGTTACTATCGACCGCTAATTGAAATGAAGGATAGTAGTGGATATAGGGAAAAAATAGGACTGCAATATTGGGTCCGGAGGGATTTTTCCGATTGAAACAGATTGGTGGTTGCTTAATCTGGATTAATTTCAAATATAATCAAGGGTACGCAGGAGATCCAAAATAGGTTGAACTTGATGGACTGGTGTCTTTTTTTCAACCTCATCAACTATATTATTGTGGTGAGGTTGAAGAACGGATGATATTGTGGTGAGGTTGAAGAACGGATGATATTGTGGTGAGGTTGAAGAACGGATGATATTGTGGTGAGGTTGAAGAACGGATGATATTGTGGTGAGGTTGAAGAACTGTAAGATGTAGAAATAGGTCTTTAAATACAGTTCTCAATAAAAAAAAAAGTAAAACTCTTTATTAGTGCAGTATTGATATAATATGTAGACGTTTATAATATTCATCAGTCTATAATTCAGTTAGAGCGTAAAAATCTAGGGAGAAAATTAGATAAGGGGTCTGATTCCGCAAGGCACGCATACTGAGCGTAAGGTGCGTTTGTTTTATAACGCCCATAAATCGGCTCTGCGTACTCCCAAATTCAACAGGGAAGGGATATGAAGATATGTGCGCTGATGAATTTGGGTGTAAGTCTGTTCTATTCTACTACACTGACACTGCACGATACATACAAAACCTATGTGGAAAATAAATTTGCAAAAGGATGCACAGAAATACAAAAACCTATTCAATTAACGTCACCTGTTAATAATATAGGCATTCATATACCCCCCCCATGAAATACGTTTACTATTATGTTCTTAATGTCCACTGAACATAAAATAATTTTTTTACAGTTGCTCCTGATTGCAAACACATGTTATAGCATGCATAGGAGACAGTCATCACTATTGATCAGAACTTAAATTGACCCTGTTGCTGGAGCCAAGAGACACTGCAGAAAAACAAGAAACCTTGAGATGCCCAAACCTTGAATCGGACGTGCTTGAGTTTGGCCCGCCCCCTACTGTACATTGACCAGGAGCGAACGCCCCTTTGTCGCCCCGTTCCCTCCCAAAAAGCTGTAGTAAGTATCATTTGTGTACGAAGATGAATTGAACGTTGCTGCGTTTAGTTGCGTATGGTCCGGTTTTGGGCATACGAAGATTAAATTTGTGGATTATACGCCCAAAATCGGCATTTATGTTCTTTGATGAATTAGGCCCCTGGAGGAAATTATTATAGTATATATTATTGTGCCAAAAAAGAGCCAAGGTCAAAGTCCAGATTAAGACCTAACGGTGAAGTGTTTTTAAATCATTAATCAAAACTGGTGTGATAGTGGAGATCAGGTTGTTATTGCAGAAAAAATACCCATTTTGTTTTATAGTTGTATTTCATGGTATAACAGTATAAAACTGTTTGTGATGATATTGCGTAGACTTCTTGCTTTTCTGTAAATGATTCTTGGGCGATCTGTCAAAAATGCATTGATTTACTCATCCATTTTTATTGTATGCCAGTGGTTTATTATCATGTTTTCTATAATCTTTGTATTGCTATCATGCTGAGTTGTGAATTTGGTTTCCATTTTTTTTTTTCGGGGGGGGGGGGGGGGGTTATATTGGAGGAGTTCACTTCTATCTTTTGTTTTTACCTTTTCTAAAGCTCTTTGTACTGTTTCTTTGTTGTACCTTCTCTCCAGGATTTTCTTTCAGATCTTCACATTGTTTTTGTTCTCTTTGAGTCTATGAAATTGGTGTCCTGGAATATTTTTGATCCAGTTTGAGTGATGGTTGCGTCTGGCTAATAGAAAGTTATTGTCCACTGGTTTTATGTGGTTCTTTTTTTATTCCTCAACAAAGCTTCCAAGATCCAAAAAGGTCTCCTGTTCTTTGCTAGTGTGAGAGTTAAATTAAGGGTTGTTGAGATTGATGTGTGCAAGGAAATCCTGTAGTTCATCTTGCCATCCCAAATAAAGAACACATCATCCATATACTTTTGCCAAAATATGATCCGATTTATGTAAAGGATGTTTGACCAGATTTGATCATTCTCCCATTTTGCAACAAATAGTTTCCCATAGTAGGGTGCGAAACGTGTGCCCATCGCCGTGCCAGTTAATTGGTTGTAGAAGTCTCCTTTGTACCAAAAATAGTTATATTGCAGGATGTACTCTATACTGCTTAAAATTGTATTTATTTGTTCATTTTTCAAATCTCTCTCAGTACATAAATAATGATAGGTATGAGCACACCCAAGTCCTGGGCCTCTAGCTTCAAAGTTTTATTTTTATTGACTTTTAAATCTCCATATGCTGGCCAAGCAGAAAGTGTGCAGAGTCACGTTTCAATCATTCTTTACCACTGCAGGTTGGTAGCACATGTTTGAAAAAGTTGGCTGCAGATCAAATGGGCAGCGCATATCGGAAGATTGTGTAAATATGTTGGTGAAGACTGGTAATATGTGGAAATTACAACATAGAGTATTATGTATATTGACACTGCTGTGCTAATATATTTGGCTACTGCGGGGCAACTGTATATGAACATTGAGCGAAGTATATTATGACTTGTGCACTAATATGCTCTTAGTTGGCCGCTTTATTAGGTACACCTCTCTGGTAATTGTTAAAACTCTCCTTTGCTCCCAGAACAGCCGAATTCTTCTGGCTTGGATTGAACAAGGTGCTGGAAACATTTCTTAATTATTCTGGTCCATGTTGACATGATAGCATTACGCAGTTGCTGCAGATGTGTCGGCTGCACACTAATTTTCCGTTCCACCACATCCCGAAGGTGCTCTATTGGACTGAGGTATGGTGACTGTGGCCATTGGAGCAGACTGAACTCATTATTATGTTCGTGAGACCAGAGTGAGATGACGCCTGCTTTGTAACATGGTGTGTTATCCTGCTGGTAGTAGCCATTAGAATACGGGTAGACTGTGGCCATAGGAGGATGCACAAGGTCAGTATCAATACTCAGGTATGCTGAGGCATTTAAACAATGCTCAGTTAGTATTAATCGGCCTTACTGTCTGCATATTGCAGCAGAAATTGAGATCTGCCAGACCAGTGGATGTTTTCACTAAGCTTTACTTGGCCAGTTTTGGGGATCCTGTGCCCACTGTAGCCTCAGTTTCCTGTTTTTAGCTGACAATAGTGGATCCCGGTGTGGTCTTCTGCTGCCCATCCACTTCAAGGTTCAACGTGCTGTGCTTTCAAAGATGCTCTTCTGTATACCACTGATGTAATGCATTATTGGAATATCTTTCACCTTTCTATCTGCTTAAACCAGACCTGACATTCTCCTCTGTCCTCTCTCATTAACAAGGAGTTTTCACCCACGTAATGGCCGCTCACTGGATTTTTTTGTTTTGTGCATCATTCTCTGTAAACTCTAGATACTGTTGTGCGTCAAAACTCCAGGACATCAGCAGTTACTGAGATACTCAAACCACCCCGTCTGACACCAAAAATCATTTCACGGTCAAAGTCACTTAGATCACATTTCTTCCCCGGTCTGGTGCTTTGTCTGAACAACAGCTGAACCTCTTGACCATGTAGGTGGGCAATGCTGGGTTAATGTGGATAATAAAAGAACAACACTGCTTAGCTTTGATGAAACAAAAAATAAAGCAATATATTTAGAGAAAAAATGAATAAAATACAGTGGTCTGAATATGGCAAACCCATGCAAATATTCAAGAACGGAAATGATGAGTGCAGAATGATGTATATCCATGTTTTAGTAACTGTATAGAAAATAAATAAAATAATAATCCCTATTTATAAAAACTGCATATTTCTTTTTTACAGCTCTCATTCCATTCTTTTATCGGGACTTTTCCTTCTCGATGTCCCCTTTGAAGTTTTTCAGTGTTCTTACCTGTCCCCTATGATCTTAGCATTGTTATAACCACTTTTTACGTTGTTGCGTCTCTTACTGAGTTTTTATTGTACTCTGTCTTGGTGCTTGAAATAAAATGCAGCTCACTTGATTTGTAAAGCACTGGGATTGTCTCTGTTACTTTGTATTACTAACAGAGCGAGGAGACATGAGTGTAGCTTGTCATTTACTGTTCATGAAAGTCTTTATAAACATGGGAAGCAAACGATAGTCAGGAAATGACCGATATATAATTTGACCTCTAGAGTTTTCAGTAGAATGCATTAAACCATTCCGCACTTGACTGATAAATATTCATTTATTGAATTTATTTCTGCAAAAAGAGGAACATGTTACAGATCTGCATTAAATTTGCTTTATGGTGTATATGTTCACCCATTCCATTGAATATTATAGTTAATGGTAAGTTAGGAAAGGAGTATAGAACCCTGCGAACAAATTAGAAAACTATTATTAATAGCCATAATAATCAAACTTTTCAAACACCCACTTCCATAAGAATGATAAGGCTGCTCGCTGAGTGCAGCTAATACATGGGAACGAGCTCCCTGGGAAGATTCTGTTATCCGTGCAGGACGCAGTTCTGAACTAAACTCCAAACCGTTTCTCCAGAGATCACAGAATAGTGAAATTCCAAATGCTTGAAGCTTCGGAATACTTTGAGATAGCAAGAGGAAAGAAATGTGAAGTAATGACTGATTTCCAGGATGCTTCCTAGATGGAAAATATAACTAAATCCAGCATACAGGCCGATTTAAAGGGCCAGAAAAGGATGTATTCTTATGAATATTAGTGTAGCCGACAAAATGGCCACTGCTCCAGTGTGTAGGTGACAGGTGCATGTTAATGAAGACTTTTAAGTGTGTTCAGCTAAGGTCAGAGCACTTTTTGTTAGCAATCTTCATTTCCTGCATGTCTGTGTTCCGCCAGTTTTGAAGTGGGGCGCGGATAGAACTAACTGTAGCCAATTAGACCATTGGAATGCTCACAGCAGCACATAGTATTTCGAAAGAAGCGTGTGCTGATTTTGTGGGAGGCAGGGCTGAATGCGGAGCTGGCATTTGGACTAAGCAAACCAGACCATTGCCAGGAAAGAAGGGCTCTGAGCTTCTTAAAAAAAAACAAAAAAAAAACATTACTTGAAAAATGTTTAATACAGCAACCCCCTTTCCTAACAATCCTTTCACATAGTAACTGGATATACTCTTAAGATAAAGCTCAGTATATTAGACCTCACACCAGATCTGGCTCTGCATTGTAGACAGACGTGGCAGTGGATGTGGCTCTGCATACTATAACTAGCACCTGATCTCGCTCAGTATCTTATATTTAGCATAAGATGTGGCTCAACTTTGTATATTTGGAACCATATACGGGTCAGCATTTTATGCTTCGCACTATATACGGTTTACGTTGTATATAGATATTGTGACAGGCCTCTAAGAGAGGAATTAGCTATACAGCTGACAGTCTCCAGGAGAAGGCTGTTTACAGGGTTAAGTCCTTACACAGTAAAACTCCTAGGCTGAACACAGATAGGTGGTCTAATGGAGCAATTAGACCAAAGGGAGGGGTTTGGTGTATTTAAACCTGTCTTTTTCATTTACACAGCATGACCAATGCCAAACAGTGGCCAGTGACCAGACAGGAGAATTATGTGTAGTCAGTTTTAGCAACTACTCCACTGATGCCCCATAATGCATCCCGCCTTCTCCAGCTCACACATCATTGACAATGTCTGCTCAAAACTGTATGCTGTGGTGCTGCCCTAATGCCCCCACCACACTGCAGCACCATCCACCGTGCACACCACAAACAGATATAATTTCATATTAAATATATAGTTATTAAATACTAGTCATTTCTTTTTTTTTTTTCAAACCCCAATAAGTGTGACCACACTTTCCGAAAAGTTTTATGTGCTTCAGCACCCTGCTACATGGGCGGTCTGGATATGTGGCATCGGAAATTACAATGAGCTGCTTGCTGGTCCATCACTAAGTGTAGGACATCTCATCATGGGTTTTGTCCATTTCTCCATTTGGTCTAAATCTGTTCCTGGCTGCATGGGACAGTGACATTATGTGAGGAGGGGAATTGAGGCAGCAGGAAGCCACAGACTGAGAGTTATATAGTGGAAGGAGCAGTGTCCCCCGGCAGCACTGAGTATATCAGGAGATGAGTGATGTGTTAGTGAGGACAGGGCTGCATGTGACAGGAGCAGTGACATGATGTGAGAAGGGGAATGGAGGCAGCAGGAAGCCACAGACTGAGAGTTATATAGTGGAAGGTGCAGGGTTCCCCAGTAGCACAGAGTATATAAGGAGATGAGTGATGTGTCAGTGAGGACAGGGCTGCATGTGACAGGGGCAGTGGTATGATGTGAGGAGGGGAATGGAGGCAGCAGGACGCCACAGACTGAGTTATATAGTGGAAGGAGCAGGGTCCCCCAGCAGCACAGAATATATCAGGAGATGAGTGATGTGTCAGTGAGGACAAGGCTGCATGTGACAGGGGCAGTGACATGATGTGAGGAGGGGAATGGAGGAAGCAGGAAGCCACAGACTGAGAGTTATAGAGTGGAAGGAGCAGGGTCCCCAGCAGCACAGAGTATATCAGGAGATGAGTGATATGTTAGTGAGGACAGGGCTGCATGTGACAGGGGCAGTGACATGATGTGAGGAGAGGAATGGAGGCAGCAGGAAACCACAGACTGAGAGTTATATAGTGGATGGAGCAGGGTCCCCAGCAGTACAGAGTATATCAGGAGATGAGTGATGTGTTCGTGAGGACAGGGCTGCATGTCTCACTGATGCTAGAAGATTGATGTGTCAAACGCATCTCTATATGAAACAAAGTTTATACACCAAACTTTTTTTTGTCACTTGAGTATCAACCATTTGTTTCTATACAATTTTATTGGAGGGGGAAATTGGAAACATCACACAACAGATCTGTTTGAATTAGTGTACAAGTGGGGAAAAATGACATTAAAATGTGTGTAGAACAATACGTAAGCACACATCTGGCTGTAACAGGAGAGTTTCATGGTGAGAAGTCTTATTCCTACCTGGATTTTAGTATATCCTGATGCGTTGGTCTTTGTGCATCTACCTCACTGTAGGGAAAAACAAATGTCAGAGGCTTTAAATATTTAAAGCCATATTATGCTAGATACTACAGATCTGGTAGATAATACAAGAAAATAATAAGATTTATTTATTCATCGTGGGCCTGCATTATGTTCGGATGCAACTTGCATGTAAATAAAGTGGATCTCAAGATACATTTCCATTTGAATCATGGTGTAAATACATTCTGCCTAAACATTACACACAGCCGCACTATGCAAACAAGTATCAGTGATTATCATATTGGCAGATGCACCTTTAATGAGGCAACCTGAGGTCTCATGTAGGTGACCTCTAATTGCGGACTACTCCTGAGGACTTTGATCTCTGATTGGCGACTGCTACTAGCATGGTGATCTCTGATTGGGGACTGCTACTGAGCACGGTGATCTCTGATTGGCGACTGCTACTGAGCATGGTGATCTCTGATTGGCGACTGCTACTGAGCATGGTGATCTCTGATTGGCGACTGCTACTGAGCACAGTGATCTCTGATTGGCGACTGCTACTGAGCACAGTGATTTCTGATTGGGGACTGCTACTGAGCACAGTGATCTCTGATTGGCGACTTCTACTGAGCACGGTGATTTCTGATTGGGGACTGCTACTGAGCACAGTGATCTCTGATTGGCGACTGCTACTGAGCACGGTGATTTCTGATTGGGGATTGCTACTGAGCACAGTGATCTCTGATTGGCGACTGCTACTGAGCACGGTGATTTCTGATTGGCGACTGCTACTGAGCACAGTGATCTCTGATTGGCGACTGCTACTGGGCACGGTGATTTCTGATTGGGGACTGCTACTGAGCACGGTGATCTCTGATTGGGAACTGCTACTGAGCATGGTGATCTCTGATTTGGGACCGCTACTGAGCAAGGTGATCTCTGGTTCGGGACTGCTACTGAGCACGGTGATCTCTGATTGGAGACTGCTACTGAGCATGGTGATCTCTGATTTGGGACTGCTACTGAGGAAGGTGATCTCTGGTTCGGGGCTGCTACTGAGCACGGTGATCTCTGATTGGCGACTGCTACTGAAGAAGGTAATCTCTGGTACAGGACTAATACTGATGATCTTTGATCGGGGATTGCAACTGAGGACTGTGACCTGATTGATTCCTCTATAAAGCACAGGAATTAGTCAACTCATGTAAGCTGGTTATCTGGTCTATTTGGAATTTGTAGATCAAACGATTTCGCCAATAGTATGAGCCCCAAATGATATGATCTGTCAGATCAAATTGGCATCCAAGGGGAACTTGTCAAATCTCTAATTGGGAAGGAGGAGCACTACTGCGTGATAATCACTTATTCAGAAGTAGACAACCCTATTATTGTAATCATAATACACCTGGACTATTTTCAATATTCCCATTCAATAAAACTGTCTTTCTAGACCCAAAAAATAAGAATATATCATGAACGTGCAGAGAGAAGAGGTGTAATATTATGTCGTTAATCAGTTTGAAGAATACGGAGACCATGTAAGGGATAAAATGTTCTTGAATAAATCTTCAAAACACACAGTTCTGTTCCTGGGAATTAGGGATAAATGGCAACTGGCTGGATTATAACCAGAATATCTGAGACTAGGTCAATATATTTAAGTTTTTGTAGAGACATCATAGAGAAAACATTAATAATGAGTTTAATGTGTTGGTATAGACCTTGTTACACCATCTACCTTACAGAGGTTACTTCTCACATGAATTAAACTGTTTAATTTTAGTAACTTCCTCAGATACCTATATAGAATGTTAATATAAACTGTAATCCGTTCACATATGCCTTGTTTAGGATTTCTAACTGGCTCTAGCTTGCCCTCTACTCTGTAACCCAGCTGTAATATACATAAGTTGTTATCACCACTAGATGGCACTGCAGTCATTAGGACTGGCAGAGTAATTGCAAATAAATATTACCCTGCATAGATCTCTGTCCACTGTTAGTACAATGTAACAGTGCATTTATTGCAGAACAGTTACAGTGTGACATTCCAAGATGTAGCATTCAGTAGTTTTTATCATTTAAAAACTAAATATTCTATGGGGTTCTGTTAGTCCAATTGTTTCTGGAAATATATATATATATATATATATATATATATATATATATATATATATAAAATATATATATATATATATATATATATATATATATATATATAATTTATTATATGGACAAAAGTATTTGGCCACACCTGTTAATCATTAAATTGAGGTGTTTTAATCAGACCCGTTGCCAGAGGTGTATAAAATCAAGCACCTAGCCATGCAGTCTCCATTTGCAAATATTTGTGATAAAAATGGGTCGTTCTGAAGAGCTCTGTGATGTCAAGCGTGGTACTGTGATAGGATGCCACTTTTACAATAAGACAGTTCATGAATTTTCATCCCTGATGGATATTCCACAGTCCACTGTAAGTGATATTATTAGAATGTAGAAGTGTTTAGCAACAGCAACTCAGCCACGAAGCGGAAGACCACGTAAAATCAAACTGCGGGGTCAACGACTGCTAATGTGCATGGTGCATAAAAGTCGCCAACGCTCTGCTGATACCATAGCTGAAGAGTTCCGAATTTGCACTGGCATTAATGTAAGCACAAAAACTGCGGCAGGAGCTTAATATTTCTGTTTACAGGATACATTTTGTTACATAACTTTTCTTATATATGTATATATGCGTATGTATGTGTATTTATATTAGTGGTGGGACTTAGATTTATACAGTGGTGTCTGACGCCACTTCTACTGCCTTCAGCAGTGTCACATTCCAGTCACTTACATTATACACTCTATACATGCGACTATACTGTCTGAATAAGGGATTTTTTTTTTATATTGTGAAGCACTTTGACTTAAATATACTGAATTATAAATAGACCCCGGTCTTTCCAGTTACTACCCCCGGCATTCCTCTCCTCCTGACAGTTGTCAAGCAGAGCTCCTCACAGTAACTGAAGGAGACACTTTCTGATCATGTCTGTGTGCATGACATTATCACCAAATAGCAGCAATTATTTACAGTCTTCCTTTCTGATTTTCTTTATTATCCGGTTAATGCTTTTCCAGGTAAAATAACCCTTAACTCTACCTGTATTCATAATGATTAACTAGTAGTCATGTGACCCTTCCTTCCATTCTTATTTCTGTCTGGTATTTTTACAGAATAAACCACTATCCCAGAATTCCTAACATGAGATAACACCACAGAGTATTGCGGCATGGGGACGGCTCATGTCCTCCTGAACCACTGATTGGTTATAAACAAACCTCCTCCGTATATCAGCTGGCAGTCTGTATCCATGGTACTCAGGGCCTCCAATAGGACTCCAGGGCCCCTGTGCGTGTGATTCTTATGGGCACCCCCTAGTCTTGACTTATGGGAGGTGACCATACAGACCAGCAGGAAGCTATTTGTTCTCCCAGTCACTATCCAAAATTAGGCCCTGATGGGACCGGAGGTGTGACCGGAGCCTTATCCGTCCTCTCACAATCATCACCTCCCCATTCTCCCTGAACTCCATTGATAACCAACCAGTTACCTAGTTATACCTAACTTGATCATTGTGTATGAGTGTGTGCAGCTTAATATAAACAAGAATCACACAGTTTATTTTCAATTTTTTTTTTTATTTAACAATATTCAGAAATGAAATATTACTGATGTTTTATTTCAAATTAAAACATACATTTGTTATTCTGCATAAAATAGGAACATATGTTTGAACATTGTCCTATGTCTTTTTCACACTTGTAGAGAATCTATAAGAGAACCATGATAACAGATACCCCTGGACTCACGAAGAGTCATCCTTCAGCGCTCAGGAGAGGAAAAACCCCTGTGGAGGAAACCTCTGGGGAACCATGGCTGCGAGGACTGCCCTTCCCTCTGGGCATTAAGGGGCTGCAGAGATAACGTGTAAGGTTGAAATGTTTGTTGGTCCATACAGGTGAAATTCACCAGTATTTCTGGTAATAATGTCCATTGTTACGGTCCTGTTTAAGCTCTCGGCGATCTGGCTTCAGAGTTACTCTTCTTAAAGATCCAGAGGAAGGCGAAAAAAAAACCCTCAGAGACATTTCATTATCCTCAAAGAGGGAAAAATAATTCCTTCCTGACTCCACATATGGCAGTCGATTTTCGTCCTGGATCATATATATCTCTGTAGAGAAATAAAGGGGAGGGTGCCCTGCTCCTAGGAGCTTACAATCTAATAAGATGAATCCTGCCCACTGGGGCTTACAATATGATTCATCTATACAGAACAGGGGAGAGAGCCCCGCTCAAAGGAGCTTACAATCTAATGAGATGAATCCTGCCCACTAGGGCTTACAATTTGATTCATCTATACAGAACATGGGAGGGAGCCCCGCTCAAAGGAGCTTACAATCTAATGAGATGAATCCTGCCCACTAGGGCTTACAATATGATTCATCTATACAGAACAGGGGAGAGAGCCCTGCTCAAAGAAGCTCAAAATCTAATTAGATGAATCCTGCCCACTAGGGCTTACAATATGATTCATCTATACAGAACAGGGGAGAGAGCCCTGCTCCTAGGAGCTCACAATCTAATGAGATGAATCCTGCCCATAGGGATTACAATATGATTCATCTATACAGAACAGGGGAGGGAGCCCTGCTCCTAGGAGCTTACAATCTAATGAGATGAATCCTGCCCACTAGGGCTTACAATTTGATTCATCTATACAGAACAGGGGAGAGAGCCCTGCTCCTAGGAGCTTACAATCTAATGAGATGAATCCTGCCCACTAGGGCTTACAATTTGATTCATCTATACAGAACAGGGGAGAGAGCCCTGCTCCTAGGAGCTTACAATCTAATGAGATGAATCCTGCCCACTAGGGCTTACAATATGATTCATCTATACAGAACAGGGGAGGGAGCCCTGCTCCTAGGAGCTTACAATCTAATGAGATGAATCCTGCCCACTAGGGCTTACAATTTGATTCATCTATACAGAACAGGGGAGAGAGCCCTGCTCCTAGGAGCTTACAATCTAATGAGATGAATCCTGCCCACTAGGGATTACAATATGATTCATCTGTACAGAACAGGGGAGGGAGCCCTGCTCCTAGGAGCTTACAATCTAATGAGATGAATCCTGCCCACTAGGGATTACAATATGATTCATCTATACAGAAGAGGGGAGGCAGCCTATACAGATATAATTACATCCTTCTCACTTACCTCATCCATTGGATACAATGTGATTGGATCTTGCCTATAGGGTTTACACAATCCTGCATAGAAGAGAGCAGGGGATCCCACGCAGTAACTGTTATAAGAACAAGTTACTTGAGCAACCCTGAGTTGTAGATCTCTTCGCTGGTGTCAGTGATCCTCGGCGTCACCCTCCCAACTGACTTCCTGACTGACTGACTGCAGCAGGTTCTGGTCCTTATATCAGTCTCATGAACATTCCATCATAATGGTCTCCATGGAAACTATGTCCCCTGCTCTGATGTCATAATAGGCTCTGACCTCATGTTACTGATAAGTGATGAAAGTATAACCAGAGGTGGTGGAGGGTGTAAGCCTAAAATATAAATACAGAGATCACATTCATGTCATGTCTACATCAGGTCTATGAGTGGATGGAAGGTTTGTGGCCCCTGTGGCCCTTTCTTACTGTGTTACCCCTTCTCCCAGATTGGTCTCTGAGATCCATGGCCCAAACCTCCACCACATTCCATGTGTATAATACTATAAATCATCTATTCTGCCGCTAGTAACAATGTACCTGTTCCTCCATCCTATCAGAATTACAGTCTCCATCCTATCAGAATTACAGTCTCCATCCTATTAGAGAATACAAATGAAACAAAAGAGTCATTTCTGTTATTTTGCTCCTATATAGTCTTATGTGACATTTCCACTAATCCGGCTGCAGGTAATTAAAATAACTGTACAATTTACCCTTAATTTACAGAAGTTTAACAGATATAAGAAGAGGAAATATACTAGTATATATAATGTGACGTACATGACCTCAAATACCCAACACAAGAATATATATCTAGTATCACTGTTTAAAACACCATAAATAAAAAAGCATTTATGAATTGCAAGTATTTAAAATGAATAATTTTGTTCTACATATTCAGATTAATAATTTATTAAGTAAAAAATAAATGTAAATAATGAACTGCCCATAACTGAATCTGGAATATCATTAGTCACAAGGATCTCTATGGTCCCTGGAAGTTATAAATGTGATCCCTGCTCCCTCTATGTTGTGCAGAGATGTTAGACGTTGTGCACACATTATGGGCCTTGTGTACAGCCTGACATAGGCGTCTGTCAGACAGGAAATATGGATCTTTGTACTGAGCATGAGCAAAAGATGCAGAAGCGCAAGTTCCTATGTAGAGTGTGGCGCATCTTACACTTAGGTTTAGAGAGGTAGCAGGGGGGGAGGTCCAAGCGTAGGCCGAGTACAGTAAGGACATGTCCACGTAAATGTGACTGAGTCTGACCTGGGCAGACCCAGGTCAGAACCAGTTATGGGCAGAACGGTGGCTCAGTGGTTAGCACTTCTACCTCACAGCACAGGGGCCATGAGTTTGATTCCTGACCAGGGCCTGGTCTGTATGTAGTCTGTATGTTCTGTCTGTGTTTGCATAGGTTTCCTCCCACACTCCTAAAACATATTAGTAGGTTAATTGGCTGCAGACAATTTTTTTTTTTAACCTAGTGTCTGTGTTAGGGAATTCAGACTGTAAGCTCCAATGCAGCAAAGGACTGATGTGAGAAACAAATATTCTTTCTATTGTGCTGCGGAATTTGTGTTATTATATAAATAAATGATGAAGATATATACAGTGGTGGAAGTGAGGAGTGTATACAGGAGTATGTCAGACCGGCACTTCTACTGCCTTCAGTGTAATACTATCACATTCCAGCCACTTACATTATACACATACATAAATATATATATATATATATATATATGTTTGTAGGCAAATATCTTTGACGCCCCTGCACCGATTGGTATGATACCAACGCGAGGTGCTCCAGATGAATCCTGGCCAGGTTTTAAGGGGGTTAGGATACTGGTTGGACCACTCATCGGTGTACGCTGGTCAGAACTTGGACCCGCAGAGCCTGTGCTATCCCTTCCATTGGACGGATTTGGATAACATTTAATATAAAGCAAAAATGACACTTGGCAGCCACCTCATAGGTGTGTTGAAAAAGCTCATTGATAACTTAATAACTCGAAGATATATATATATATATATATATATATATATATATTAGAGATGGTCACTGACCCCCGTGTTTTGGTTTTGGATTCGGTTTTGGATCTGGATTACCGTCGTGTTTTGGTTTTGGTTTTGGTTTTGCAAAACCGCCATTGCGTGTTTTGGTTTTGGTTTTGGTTTTGTTTGGTTTTGTTTTGCAATTTGTTATAAAAATTACATTTATTGGTGCTAAAATAACATAATTTAGGTATTATTTTGTAGCTACATTATTATTAACCTCAGTAACACTAATTTCCAGTCATTTTTTATTCAATTTTGAACACCTCCTATGTCACAATATGATTTTCATACACTTGAAAAGAAAAATTGCTGCAGTTCTTGCCAGTGATAACAAAAAGGCCATTGTCATGCCTGGGCATAAGACCAAAAATCCACCTCTTAAGTGTGGAATTATTTTTACACGAATCCTGGCAAGAGTTGTCTATCCATTTGTAACATTTTGAAAGCCACACTCAGTAGAGGTAGGGACCTTAACCATCTGGGATCCTCATCCATGTTTCGTCATTTTTCAGCGAGTTATTGGCAAACTGTTGGGAAAATCAGAAACTTTGGTTAAAAAAAAATTAACAACAAGCATTCCAGCATAATCTACCTCCCTTCTCTCATCTACATCCCAGCACCTGCAATCTTCCCCCCCAACAATTGGCAAGTAAACAATCCTCTGCAAGAGGAAGCAAGAATGAAACCTGTCACCCAGTCGCAAAGCGGATCACAGACGCCCTGGGTACTATGTTAGCGTTAGATCTGTGTCCAATGTCCACTATTAATACAGTTGGTTTAAGACATTTAATTGAGGTGTTATGTCCCTGTTAGCAAATGTCATCACTATACCATTTTACTAGAAAAGCTTATTCTCTCCTGTACCGGAAAGTTCCTAAAAATGTCATTATTGGGTGACAAAATGGTATTCTACCCACTGTATACTTAACCACAGATATGTGTACAAGCGTAACTGGGCAAACAAAAGATTATATGACTGTGAAAGCCCACTGGGTTGGTCTTTCGCCTTCCCCAGCATGGACAGCAGCAGCATGTACCCAGGTACATCACATTTTTGAGAAGTAGGCTACTCTGTGTATCAGCAGCTTCACTAAGAGGCATACAGCTGACAAACTGTTCCAAAAACTAAGGGATGTCATTGAAAGATGGCTAATCCTGCTTGGAGTCTCCTGAGGATATGTCATTTCTGATTACGACCCCAATATTGGTCCAGCATTACAGCGGGGCTGAATTCCATCACATTTCCTGTTTTGCACACACTATCAACTTGGTGTTACAGAACTTTTGAAAAATGACATGCAGGAGATGCTGTTTGTGTCCATAAACATTTAGGGTCAATTTGTGGTTTCTGCAACAGCATGTAGGAGAATACAGCAGCTGCAAGAAGACTAGCATTTGAGGGGAATATACTTTAGTCCAGCGAAGTAGTTACCTGTGAAGAAAGTGCAGACACGGTTAGCTTGAGTCAAGTGATTGCCTTAATAATAGATTTTGAAAAGGTGCTACATAAAATTATAGTGTGCAATAAAACAAAGTAAATGTGCTAACTATATTTTAATTGTAGATGAAATACTTAATTTTCTTTGCAAGGATCCCAGACTTATCAACATCTTGTTGGGACGTCTTCTCCTTCAGTTTCTCTGGCAACTGCTTGTAGTAAAAGAAATTGCTTTCCCAAGACACCCAGTGGTGATGCAGATGAGTCCGCTAAACATTTTGATATTTGCTGTGCTGTAAAAGAATTGCCCAAAAACCGTGACAGCTCTGCCCTAAAATCAACTAGTCATTCCCTTTGGAAGGCCATTATCAGCAATTACATCATACTACACAGACTTCTATGATATTGGGATATTGGGATGAATTAGTATTGTTGGAGGAAGATTATCACTAAACCCTGCCACCTCTCCAGTTTCGCAATGAGCTATGGTACAATAAAATGTAACTGCAGATTTAGACCAAGACTGTCAGCCCTATTATTTCTATTTCAGCAATTACAATTAGCAATGGAGCAATGGAGCTCTTCTCTTTGGGTGTTACCTATATAACGCAGCACAATTTGCCTGCAAATTCTACAGACAAGCCTGCTTGTCTTCCTCTCCATCAATGACTCTTAGCAATTGAGCACTCGTCTTTGGGTGTATATTACACCCAAACATTATTAGTGAAAATTATGAAAAATACAGTTTAATCCCTGATAGGCCCTCCACCATCCTTTGCATGTTAATAGTAGGATTGGTTGGAATTATGGTCAAGGTCACACATTTTTTTGACAAATCCTTCAAACCAGCCCAGATGTCAAACTGTTGTGGTCTGCCCCCTGCGTCATCCCTGCTTGTGTTTGGAAAGTGCATATTGGTGCCAGAACCTCACATGCCAGAACTGCTCCCACTGGTGCCACACTGCTGCAGGACTTACACAATCAACCGCATCCTCATCGTCGGATACCCAAATCTCCCCCACATCCTCTTCTAAAGACAAAGTGTCATCCTCACTTGGTGTATCACCGGCTACACTCGGGCTGTTCAGGCACACATCAGCAGAACTGCTGAAAGGGCCCTTCTTTATGGGTAGACTAACAGAATGGTCACGATTAGACATCCCACTGTTGGATGGACTCTCCACAGGGATTGTTGTCATTTGTGAATCAGAGCAAATATTCTCCTGTAATGCCTCACTGTTATCTTGCAGCTCGGCTTTGACGCGTAACAGTAGTTGTGCACCAATTGTAGGCTGGGTAACTTTTTGGGATCTGCCACTAATAGCCAAAGGTGAAGGCCTCATTCTCTCTTTGCCACTGCGTGTGTAGAATGGCATGCTTGCAATTTTTTTTTTATCGTCACTTAACTTTTGCTCAGTTACACTTCTTTTTCGCTTCAATACAGTAAAATTTTTTTTGGTTTTTGTTTTTTGCACTAATTTGAAAACACTCTGTTGTTTGACATCGCCTTGGCCAGATGACGTACTGGGAACACTAACATCAGGACTGGTGACAGAACCTGGTTGCTCATTCAGATCATATGTGGACTGCTTTGAATCCATTCTGAGCGCAAACCACTGGGGAGTGTTAAAAATTATTTAGTAGATTCTGCTGACAGTTATGACTTTTGACAGCCAGAAATATTAATGCACAATTAGGGAGGACACCCCAAAAACACTGAGGAGTGCTACAAATTATTTAGTAGATACTGCTGACAGATATGACTTTTGACAGCCAGAAATATTAATGCACAATTAGGGAGGACACCCCAAAAACACTGAGGAGTGCTAAAAATTATTTAGTAGATACTGCTGACAGATATGACTTTTGACAGCCAGAAATATTAATGCACAATTAGGGAGGACACCCCAAAAACACTGAGGAGTGCTACAAATTATTTAGTAGATACTGCTGACAGATATGACTTTTGACAGCCAGAAATATTAATGCACAATTAGGGAGGACACCCCAAAAACACTGAGGAGTGCTACAAATTATTTAGTAGATACTGCTGACAGATATGACTTTTGACAGCCAGAAATATTAATGCACAATTAGGGAGGACACCCCAAAAACACTGAGGAGTGCTACAAATTATTTAGTAGATACTGCTGACAGATATGACTTTTGACAGCCAGAAATATTAATGCACAATTAGGGAGGACACCCCAAAAACACTGAGGAGTGCTAAAAATTATTTAGTAGATACTGCTGACAGATATGACTTTTGACAGCCAGAAATATTAATGCACAATTAGGGAGGACACCCCAAAAACACTGAGGAGTGCTACAAATTATTTAGTAGATACTGCTGACAGATATGACTTTTGACAGCCAGAAATATTAATGCACAATTAGGGAGGACACCCCAAAAACACTGAGGAGTGCTAAAAATTATTTAGTAGATACTGCTGACAGATATGACTTTTGACAGCCAGAAATATTAATGCACAATTAGGGAGGACACCCCAAAAACACTGAGGAGTGCTACAAATTATTTAGTAGATACTGCTGACAGATATGACTTTTGACAGCCAGAAATATTAATGCACAATTAGGGAGGACACCCCAAAAACACTGAGGAGTGCTAAAAATTATTTAGTAGATACTGCTGACAGATATGACTTTTGACAGCCAGAAATATTAATGCACAATTAGGGAGGACACCCCAAAAACACTGAGGTGTGCTACAAATTATTTAGTAGATACTGCTGACAGATATGACTTTTGACAGCCAGAAATATTAATGCACAATTATGGGGGACACCCCAAAAGCGCTGGGGAGTGCCAAATATGAAGAAAAAATAATAAACCTCTATCCTCCTCTCTGCACTAGCGATTTTGGTTAGAGCAATTGCAAGAACAATATTGTATTCTCTGTCCCTGCTCTAATTAGCCTATGACTACACCCTGCTCTCTCCCTCTGTCAAATGGCGATGGATTGCTGTGGAGGCGTGTATTTATAAAGTTGAAGTATCGCGAGAACCGAGTCCCGAGATCCGACAACGTCACAATGACGTTCGGCCTCGATTTGGATTCGGAATGGGCGGGAGAGTACCGAGCTGCTCAGCTCGGTACTCGGATACCCAAAGTTCGGGTGGGTTCGGTTCTCGGAGAACCGGACCCGCCCATCTCTAATATATATATATATATAAATGTCTTAATTTCGTGCTGCGCTCAAAATTATAGACACCAAATTAATAAGCAACTCACTTCATAGGGGCCATGAAAAATAAAGTCCAAAGGCAAATAGCATCTCCTTTTTTCTAAACATCCACATCCGAAATGGAATAATCTGGAATCAAAAAACAACGGGAGGAAGGGCGCTCATGCTGCAGTCATTAATGGACAATCAATGGCGCTATTGAATGACAGCAGCATACATTTTTTAAATATAAATAAATTATCTGTTCAATGATTTATACAGTCATGGCCAAAAGTTTTGAGTATGACACAAGTATTGGTTTTCACAAAGTCTGCTGCTTCAGTGTTTTTAGACCTTTTTTGTCAGTTGTTGCTATGAGGAGGAGTTTGTATGTTCTCCCCGTGTTTGCGTGGGTTTCCTCCGGGTGCTCCGGTTTCCTCACACACTCCAAAAAACATACTGGTAGGTTAATTGGCTGCTAACAAATTGACCCTAGTCTGTGTGTGTCTCTGTCTGTGTGTGTGTATGTTAGGGAATTTAGACTGTAAGCCCCAATGGGGCAGGGACTGATGTGAATGAGTTCTCTGTACAGCGCTGTGAAATTACTGGCGCTATATAAATAAATGGTAATGATGATGGTATACTGAAGTAAAATTGCAAGCGTTTCATAAGTGTCAAAGGCTTTTATTGACAGTTACATTAAGTTTATGCAGAGTCAATATTTGCAGCGTTGACCGTTCTTTTTGAAGACCTCTGCAATTCGCCCTGGCATACTGTCAATCATCTTCTGGGCCACATACTGACTGATGGCCGCCCATTCATGCCTAATCAATGCTTGGAGCTTGTCAGAATTTGTGGGTTTTTGTTTGTCCACCCTCCTCTTGAGGATTAACCACAGATTCTCAATGGGATTAAGGTCTCGGGAGTTTCCTGGCCATGGACCCAAAATTTCGATGTTTTGATTCCAGAGCCATTTAGTTAACACTTTTACCTGATGGCAAGGTGCTCCATCATGCTGAAAAAGGCTTTGTTCATCACCAAACTGTTCTTTGAAGGTTGGGAGAAGTTGCTCTTGGAAGATGTTTTGGTACCATTCTTTATTCATGGCTGTGTTCTCAGGCAAAATTGTGAGTGAGCCCACTCCCTTGGCTGAGAAGCAACCCCACACATGAATGGTCTCAGGATCATCATCATTTATTTATATAGCGCCAGCAAATTCCGTAGCGCTTTACTATTGGGAACAAACATTAATAAAACAATACTGGGTAATACATACAGACAGACAGAGAGGTAAGAGCCTTGCTCGCAAGCTTACAATCTATAGGACAATGGGAGTTAGAAACACAAGGGCATGTGCTACATCATATTGCACACTGGACCAGCTAGAATGCAAAGGAAAAAGTACTGAGTGGGCTGTGTGTGTACCAATGTTGGTCAGAGGGTTGTTGTCTTGTGTTAGCTGTGTAGAGGGTGGTAATAGGAGAGATTAAGATGGTGGCTGAAGAATATCATAAGATTGTCTGAAGAGGTGGGTTTTCCGAGAACGCTTGAAGGTTTGGAGACTAGAGGAAAGTCTTACTGTGCGAGGGAAGGAATTCCACAAAGTGGGTGCAGCCCGAAAAAAGTCCTGTGACTGAGAATGAGAGGATGTGATGAGAGTGGAAGAGAGACACAAATTTTGTGCAGAACGGAGGTGTCGAGTAGGGAGATATTTTGAGAGAAGTGAGGAAATGTATGTTGGTGCAGTTTTGTTGACGGCCTTGTATGTTAGTAGAAGAATTTTATATTGGATTCGTTGAAATACAGGCAACCAATATAGAGACTGACAGAGTGGCTTTAGCAGAGAAAGAACGGTTTGCAAAGAAAATCAATCTAGCCGCTGCGTGCATAATACATTGTAGGGGTTCAAGTTAGGGATGAGCGCACTCGGATTTATGAAATCCGAGCCCACCCGAACGTTGCGGATCCGAGTCGGATCCGAGACAGATCCGGGTATTGGCGCCAAATTCAAAAGTGAAACTGAGGCTCTGACTCATAATCCCGTTGTCGAATCTCGCGATACTCGGATCCTATAAATTCCCCGCTAGTCGCCGCCATCTTCACTCGGGCATTGATCAGGGTAGAGGGAGGGTGTGTTAGGTGGTCCTCTGTGCTGTTTAGTTCTGTGCTGTTTAGTGCTGTGCTGTGCTGTGCTGTTTAGTGCTGTGCTGTGCTGTGCTGTGCTGTGCTGTGCTGTGCTGTGCTGTGCTGTGTTCTGCAGTATCAGTCCAGTGGTGCTGTGTGCTGTGCTCTGTCCTTCTGAGGTCAGTGGTGCTGCTGGGTCCTGTGCTGTGTCCTGTTCAGTCCAGTGGTGCTGTGTCCTGTGCTCTGTGCTTCTAAGGGCATAGTTATTTCCCCAATATTCCCGTGTTTAAAAAAATAAAAAAAAGTTTTTTTAAAAAATACCAAAAACTACTTTAATATTTTTTAATTACCACAAAATTTTCACAACCAATCCTGCAGTATAAGCCCATTGGTACTGCAATATTACCAAGTTCACACATTCAGCAGTAAAAGTCCAGTGGTACTGCAATATTACAAAGTTTACACATTCTGCAGTATCAGTCCAGTGGTGCTGTGTCCTGTGCTCTGTCCTGCTGAGTTCCGTAGTGCTGCTGGGTCCTGTGCCGTGTCCTGTTCAGTCCAGTGGTGCTGTGTCCTGTGCTCTGTGCTTCTAAGGGCATAGTTATTTCCCCATTATTCCCAAGTTTTTAAAAAATAAAAAAAAAGTAAAAAAAAATAAAAAATTTAAAAAAAAAATAAATCTATAATAATTATAACCAAATTTGCAAAACCAATCCAGCAGTATAAGTCCATTGGTACTGCAATATTACCAAGTTCACACATTCTGCAGTATCAGTCCAGTGGTGCTGTGTCCTGTGCTCTGTCCTGCTGAGTTCCGTAGTGCTGCTGTGTCCTGTGCCGTATCCTGTTCAGTCCAGTGGTGCTGTGTCCTGTGCTCTGTGCTTCTAAGGGCATAGTTATTTCCCCACTATTCCCAAGTTTTTTAAAAATAAGAAAAAAGTAAAAAAAAATAAAAAATTTAAAAAAAAAAAAAATATAATAATTATAACCAAATTTGCAAAACCAATCCAGCAGTATAAGTCCATTGGTACTGCAATATTACCAAGTTCACACATTCTGCAGTATCTTGTGCTACATATAATGGAGACCAAAAATTTGGAGGATAAAGTAGGGAAAGATCAAGACCCACTTCCTCCTAATGCTGAAGCTGCTGCCACTAGTCATGACATAGACGATGAAATGCCATCAACGTCGTCTTCCAAGCCCGATGCCCAATCTCGTAGTACCGGGCATGTAAAATCCAAAAAGCCCAAGTTAAGAAAAAGTAGCAAAAAGAGAAACTTTAAATCATCTGAGGAGAAACGTAAAGTTGCCAATATGCCATTTACGACACGGAGTGGCAAGGAACGGCTTAGGCCCTGGCCCGTGTTCATGACTAGTGGTTCAGCTTCACCCACGGATCTTAGCCCTCCTCCTCCTCCCCCCCCCTACAAAAAATTGAAGAGAGTTATGCTGTCAGCAACAAAACAGCAAACAACTCTGCCTTCTAAAGAGAAATTATCACAAATCCCCAAGGCGAGTCCAAGGGTGTTGGTGGTTGTCAAGCCTGACCTTCCCATCACTGTACGGGAAGAGGTGGCTCGGGAGGAGGCTATTGATGATGTAGCTGGCGCTGTGGAGGAACTTGATGATGAGGATGGTGATGTGGTTATTGTAAATGAGGCACCAGGGGGGGAAACAGCTGATGTCCATGGGATGAAAAAGCCCATCGTCATGCCTGGTCAGAAGACCAAAAAATGCACCTCTTCGGTCTGGAGTTATTTTTATCCAAATCCAGACAACCAATGTATGGCAATATGTAGCTTATGTAAAGCTCAAATAAGCAGGGGTAAGGATCTTGCCCACCTAGGAACATCCTCCCTTATACGTCACCTGAATAACCTTCATAGTTCAGTGGTTAGTTCAGGAACTGGGGCTAGGACCCTCATCGGTACAGGGACACCTAAATCCCGTGGTCCAGTTGGATACACACCAGCAACACCCTCCTCGTCAACTTCCTCCACAATCTCCATCAGATTCAGTCCTGCAGCCCAAGTCAGCAGCCAGACTGAGTCCTCCTCAATACGGGATTCATCCGAGGAATCCTGCAGCGGTACGCCTACTACTGCCACTGCTGCTGTTGCTGCTGTTAGTCGGTCATCTTCCCAGAGGGGAAGTTGTAAGACCGCTAAGTCTTTCACCAAACAATTGACCGTCCAACAGTCGTTTGCCATGACCACCAAATACGATAGTAGTCACCCTATTGCAAAGCGTATAACTGCGGCTGTAACTGCAATGTTGGTGTTAGACGTGCGCCCGGTGTCCGCCATCAGTGGAGTGGGATTTAGAGGGTTGATGGAGGTATTGTGTCCCCGGTACCAAATCCCCTCGAGATTCCACTTCACTAGGCAGGCGATACCAAAAATGTACAGAGAAGTACGATCAAGTGTCCTCAGTGCTCTTAAAAATGCGGTTGTACCCACTGTGCACTTAACCACGGACATGTGGACAAGTGGTTCTGGGCAAACGAAGGACTATATGACTGTGACAGCCCACTGGGTAGATGCATCCCCTTCCGCAGCAACAGCAACAGCTGCATCAGTAGCAGCATCTACAAAATGGCTGCTCATGCAAAGGCAGGCAACATTGTGCATTACAGGCTTTAATAAGAGGCACAACGCTGACAACATATTAGAGAAAATGAGGGAAATTATCTCCCAGTGGCTTACCCCACTTAGACTCTCATGGGGATTTGTGGTGTCAGACAATGCCAGTAACATTGTGCGGGCATTAAATATGGGCAATTTCCAGCACGTCCCATGTTTTGCCCACACCATTAATTTGGTGGTGCAGCATTACCTCAAGAGTGACAGGGGTGTGCAGGAGATGCTTGCGGTGGCCCGCAAAATTGCTGGACACTTTCGGCATTCAGCCAGTGCCTACCGCAGACTAGAGGCACATCAAAAAAGCTTGAACCTGCCCTGCCATCACCTCAAACAAGAGGTTGTGACGCGCTGGAACTCCACCCTCTATATGCTGCAGAGGATGGAGGAGCAGCAAAAGGCCATTCAGGCCTACACAGCCACCTACGACATAGGCAAAGGAGTGGGGATGCGCCTCAGTCAAGCGCAGTGGAGACTGATTTCCGTGTTGTGCAAGGTTCTGCAGCCATTTGAACTTGCCACACGAGAAGTCAGTTCCGACACTGCCAGCTTGAGTCAGGTCATTCCCCTGATCAGGCTGTTGCAGAAGCAGCTGGAGAAAGTGAGGGAGGAGCTGGTAAGCCATTGCGATTACAGCAAGCATGTAGCTCTTGTGGATGTAGCCCTTCGTACGCTTTGCCAGGATCCGAGGGTGGTCACTCTTTTAAAGTCAGAGGAATACATTCTGGCCACCGTGCTCGATCCTCGGTTTAAAGCGTATGTTGTGTCTCTGTTTCCGGCGGACACAAGTCTACAGCGGTGCAAAGACCTGCTGGTCAGGAGATTGTCCTCTGAAGAGGACCGTGACATGCCAACAGCTCCACCCTCATTTTCTTCCACATCTATGGCTGCGAGGAAAAAGCTCAGTTTTCCCAAAAGAGGCACTGGCGGGGATGCTGATAACATCTGGTCCGGACTGAAGGACCTGCCAACCATTGCAGACATGTCTACTCTCGCTGCATTGGATGCTGTGACAATAGAAAAAATTGTGGATGATTACTTTGCTGACACCATCCAAGTAGACATGTCAGACAGTCCATATTGTTACTGGCAGGAAAAAAAGGCAGTTTGGAAGCCCCTGTACAAACTGGCTCTATTTTACCTGAGTTGTCCCCCCTCCAGTGTGTACTCGGAAAGAGTTTTTAGTGCAGCGGGGAACCTGGTCAGTGAGCGGCGAAGGAGGTTGCTTCCTCACAACGTTGAAAAAATGATGTTTATAAAAATGAATAATCAATTCCTCAATGAAGTACAGCACTGCCCTCCAGATACTACAGAGGGACCTGTGGTTGTGGAGTCCAGCGGGGACGAATTGATAATGTGTGATGAGGAGGAAGTACACACTGTAGGGGGAGAGGAATCAGAGGTTGAGGATGAGGACGACATCTTGCCTCAGTAGAGCCTGTTTAGTCTGTACAGGGAGAGATGAATAGCTTTTTTGGTGTGGGGGCCCAAACAAACCAATCATTTCAGCCAAAGTTGTTTGGTAGGCCCTGTCGCTGAAATGATTGGTTTGTTAAAGTGTGCATGTCCTATTTCAACAACATAAGGGTGGGTGTGAGGGCCCAAGGACAATTCCATCTTGGAAATTTTTTTTTTGCATTATATGACCAAGCAACAGTCGTTTGCCATGTTCAAAAAGTAAAACCAAAGGTAAAAAAATTCAAGAAATTAAACCAAAAGTAAAATGCCGTGTCATAATTTAAAACAAGAGGTATTGACGTGCTCTAAAACTACTGTATTGTTGTTTATATTTTATAAACACTACACTTGAAAGCTTGAGTCTTTCAATAGAAAAGTAACTGTCCATTGCACGAATATTTGCAACAGGGACAATTTTAGGGTTAAGAAAGTCAACTAATAATAACACTTCGACGCTGTGTGTCTTTATAAACACTACACTTGGAAGTTGGAGGAGGTATTGTGGCCCCGGCACCAAATTTACTACCGGGGACACTCCACTGTGCAGTCCATATTTAGGTGTATCAGATATTAAACAACGGTGACAGTTGATGCCCAATTTTTTAATTATATTGTGGCCTCATTATGTAACCCCCTGTCACTGTGTGTAGTGTGGGGTGCAAAGGGTACACAGTGCACCTCCTTCTCAAGCCCTGGCTAGCTGATGGGCATGGGTGTAAATGATCAGGGGGTCCCTGCACATGCAGGTGTTTCTTTGTAGTTAGTGGGACACAGGTAATGTCACTTTGGTGCAGTGTAATAGAAGTCACAATAATTTGGGCGCCAGACCATCTCTATAACAAACTGAACTTTTATTTACACTCTTCCTCCAGCACGATAATCATAATGGTTGCAGAATATATACATCTCCTTACTCTCTCCAGCACAGTTATTAATGAGAAATACGAATATGGTTGCAAATATCTTATCACTCCTCCTGCACAGTTCTTAATGTTATCCAGATGTTAAATAACATAATTTACATGTCTCTTGCACTCCATACTCACTGCAGATCACCCTTTCTGCAGGGGCACATGCATGGATGCTAATAGGCAGGCAGCCTCTCCTCCATGCAGCTCTGACACACTCTGTGTACCTCTCAACTGCAGCTCATCCCTCCTCTGCGGGGATAATGTCTCCTGTGCTCTGACACGTCACTCTGTGTACTCTCAGCCTCAGGATCTGACACTACAACTACCATGCCTCTTGTAGCAGCCCTCACTCCAGGGCCTCTTCCATGTGCAGTGTCCCCCTCTCTCTTGGGTTCACTATAGTGGCATGGAGTTCTCCCCCTCATCCAGGGCACACATTCCTTGCCCTGGCTCAGTCACCACGCTCAGACTTCCAGGCAATGCTGGGGGAGCCTGGGAGCTTCCACCCCAGGTCCCCAGCTACAACTCTCCTCTCCTGTGTCTTCTCTCTCTTTCTGACACTTTAAAGATCGTGCCTTTAAATGAAAAAGTCAGTCTTCATTGCACGACTATGTGCAAGTGCAACAGGGACATTTTTTTGGGTTTACAAAGTCAAACAATAACACTTCGACCCTGTCTGTCTGGGGTCTCTCAATGACGAATTGTCTGTAGCATGTTTGGAGGAGGTATTGTGGCCCCGGTATCAAATTGGGTACCGGGGCCACCCCACTATGCAGTCCAGATACTTGTTTGGTGGAATTCAGACCAGTTGAGGGTTTTATTATTATATTGTGTGGACCACTCTATCTATACCACACTACAACTCTATACCACTCTATTTCCTACTTTAATTCTATTTAATTCTATTTCCTACTTTAATTCTATTACTAATTAATTACCATAAAGAGGAACAAAATAAACCAATTTTACCAAAAGTATAATATGACTTAGACTTACAAACACTACACTTTAAAGATCGTGCCTTTAAATGAAAAAGTCAGTCTTCATTGCACGACTATGTGCAACAGGGACATTTTTTTGGGTTTACAAAGTCAAACAATAACACTTCGACCCTGTCTGTCTGGGGTCTCTCAATGACGAATTGTCTGTAGCATGTTTGGAGGAGGTATTGTGGCCCCGGTATCAAATTGGGTACCGGGGCCACCCCACTATGCAGTCCAGATACTTGTTTGGTGGAATTCAGACACGTGGAGGGTTTTTTAATTATATTGTGGCCTCGGTACCAAATTGTGTACTGGGGCCACCACACTACGCAGTCAAGATACTTGTTTGGTGGAATTCAGACCAGTTGAGGGTTTTATTATTATATTGTGTGGACCACTCTATCTATACCACACTACAACTCTATACCACTCTATTTCCTACTTTAATTCTATTTAATTCTATTTCCTACTTTAATTCTATTACTAATTAATTACCATAAAGAGGAACAAAATAAACCAATTTTACCAAAAGTATAATATGACTTAGACTTACAAACACTACACTTTAAAGATCGTGCCTTTAAATGAAAAAGTCAGTCTTCATTGCACGACTATGTGCAACAGGGACATTTTTTTGGGTTTACAAAGTCAAACAATAACACTTCGACCCTGTCTGTCTGGGGTCTCTCAATGACGAATTGTCTGTAGCATGTTTGGAGGAGGTATTGTGGCCCCGGTATCAAATTGGGTACCGGGGCCACCCCACTATGCAGTCCAGATACTTGTTTGGTGGAATTCAGACACGTGGAGGGTTTTTTAATTATATTGTGGCCTCGGTACCAAATTGTGTACCGGGGCCACCACACTACGCAGTCAAGATAGATAGATGCGTATTGCGTATCATAGATAAAGTACATTCAGTGGTGTGGGGCAAATTGAAAAATATTCAAAATGCACTGACATTATCAAAAACAAGAGGTTGTCACACGCTAAAACTCCAACATGTATATGATGGAGAGGATGGAGGAGCAGCCGTATGTGTAGTGTAATGCAGATCTGTTGAAGGTTTTTTATATATTTTATTGTGGTGCCCAGTGCCCACTCCTCTACGCAGTCCAGGTACAATTATTGGTGCGAATCATAAAAGTTCAGGGTTTTTAATATATTGTGGTGACCCACTCCTCTACGCAGTCCAGGTACAATTATTGGTGCGAATCATAAAAGTTCAGGGTTTTTAAGATATTGTGGTGACCCACTCCTCTACGCAGTCCAGGTACAATTATTGGTGCGAATCATAAAAGTTCAGGGTTTTTAATATATTGTGGTGACCCACTCCTCTACGCAGTCCAGGTACAATTATTGGTGCGAATCATAAAAGTTCAGGGTTTTTAAGATATTGTGGTGACCCACTCCTCTACGCAGTCCAGGTACAATTATTGGTGCGAATCATAAAAGTTCAGGGTTTTTAAGATATTGTGGTGACCCACTCCTCTACGCAGTCCAGGTACAATTATTGGTGCGAATCATAAAAGTTCAGGGTTTTTAAGATATTGTGGTGACCCACTCCTCTACGCAGTCCAGGTACAATTATTGGTGCGAATCATAAAAGTCCAGGATTTTTAAGATATTGTGGTGACCCACTCCTCTACGCAGTCCAGGTACAATTATTGGTGCGAATCATAAAAGTTCAGGGTTTTTAAGATATTGTGGTGACCCACTCCTCTACGCAGTCCAGGTACAATTATTGGTGCGAATCATAAAAGTTCAGGGTTTTTAAGATATTGTGGTGACCCACTCCTCTACGCAGTCCAGGTACAATTATTGGTGCGAATCATAAAAGTTCAGGGTTTTTAATATATTGTGGTGACCCACTCCTCTACGCAGTCCAGGTACAATTATTGGTGCGAATCATAAAAGTTCAGGGTTTTTAAGATATTGTGGTGACCCACTCCTCTACGCAGTCCAGGTACAATTATTGGTGCGAATCATAAAAGTTCAGGGTTTTTAAGATATTGTGGTGACCCACTCCTCTACGCAGTCCAGGTACAATTATTGGTGCGAATCATAAAAGTTCAGGGTTTTTAAGATATTGTGGTGACCCACTCCTCTACGCAGTCCAGGTACAATTATTGGTGCGAATCATAAAAGTTCAGGGTTTTTAATATATATTGTGGTGACCCACTCCTCTACGCAGTCCAGGTACAATTATTGGTGCGAATCATAAAAGTTCAGGGTTTTTAAGATATATTGTGGTGACCCACTCCTCTACGCAGTCCAGGTACAATTATTGGTGCGAATCATAAAAGTTCAGGGTTTTTAAGATATTGTGGTGACCCACTCCTCTACGCAGTCCAGGTACAATTATTGGTGCGAATCATAAAAGTTCAGGGTTTTTAATATATATTGTGGTGACCCACTCCTCTACGCAGTCCAGAAAGATACCTTGTTGCAACGTTTTGGACTAATAACTATATTGTGAGGTGTTCAGAATACACTGTAAATTAGTGGAAATGCTTGTTATTGAATGTTATTGAGGTTAATAATAGCCTAGGAGTGAAAATAAGCCCAAAAACTTGATTTTTAAACTTTTTATGTTTTTTTCAAAAAAAATCCGAATCCAATACCTTAAATCCGAACCGAGACCTTTCGTCAAGTGTTTTGCGAGACAAATCCGAACCTCAAAAATAACGAAAATCCGGATCCAAAACACAAAACACGAGACCTCAAAAGTCGCCGGTGCACATCCCTAGTTCAAGTCTGACTTTGGGAAGACCAGTAAGGAGGGAATTGCAATAGTCGATGCGGGAGATGATGAGTGCATGAATTAATGTTTTTGTGGTGTCTTGTGTGAGATATGTGCGTATTCTGGAAATGTTCTTTAGATGTATGTAACATGATTTAGATATGGAGTTGATGTGGGGAATAAATGATAGTTGTGAGTCAAGGATTACACTTAGGCAGCGAGCTTGCTGGGTGGGATTTATGATCATGTTATCAACAGAAATAGAAATGTCAGACAGGAAGCTTCTGTTTTTGGGCGGAAATATTATTAATACAGTTTTTGAATGATTGACTTTGAGTTGGCGAGAAGACATCCAAGATGAAATGGCAGAAAGACAGTCAGTCACACGAGACAACACAGATGGTGAAAGATAAGGAGAGGATAGATAGATTTGTGTATCATCCGCATAGAGATGATACTGAAATCCAAAGGAGCTTATTAGTTTTCCAAGAGAAGTGGTGTAGATAGAGAATAGCAGGAAGTGGAGCAGAGGTGGATCCAGAGAAATTAACACTGAAAGAGCGATTAGATAGGTAGGATGAGAACCAGGATAAGACAGTGCCTTCAAGACCTAGGGATTGTAGCGTTTGTATGAGGACAGTGTCAAATGCAGCAGAGAGATCCAGGAGAATTAGAAGAGAGTAATGGTTTTTACTTTTTGCTTTGATCAAATCATTGACAACCTTGATCAGCGCAGTCTCTGTGGGGTGTTGAGAGCAAAACCCTGACTGAAAAGAATCCAGTAGGTTGTTTGCTGTAAGAAAGTGTGTGAGGCAAGTGTAGGCAATTCTCTTGAGAAGCTTGGAGGGGCACGCGAGCTGGGAGATGGGGCGGTAATTTGCCAGAGAGCTAGGGTCAGATGCTTTACTGCTGGCATGACACAGGACTGATGGAGGAGCTCACCTTTCCTTCTCCGGACAAACATTTTTCCAGATGCCCCAAACAATCTGAAAGGGGATTCATCAGAGAAAATGACTTTACCCCAATCCTCAGCAGCCCAATCCCTGTACCTTTTGCAGAATATCAGTCTGTCCCTGATGTTTTTCCTGTAGAGAAATGGCTTCTTTGCAGGCCTTCTTGACACCAGGCCATCCTCCAAAAGTCTTCTCCTCACTGTGCGTGCAGATGCACTCACACCTGCCTGCTGCCATTCCTGAGCAAGCTCTGCACTGGTGGTGCCCCCATCCCGCAACTGAATCATCTTTAGGAGACGGTCCTGGCGCTTGCTGGACGTTCTTGGGCGCCCTGAAGCCTTATTCACAACTATTGAACCTCTCTCCTTGAAGTTCTTGATGATCCGATAAATGGTTGATTTAGGTGCAATCTTACTAGCAGCAATATCCTTGCCTGTGAAGCCGTTTTTGTGCAAAGCAATGATGATTGCATGTGTTTCCTTGCAGATAACCATGGTTAACAGAGGAAGAACAATGATTTCAAGCATCACCCTCCTTTTAAATCTTCCAGTTTTTTATTATAACTCAATCAGCATGACAGAGTGATCTCCAGCCTTGTCCTCATCAACACGCTCTGTGTTAACGAGAGAATCACTGACCTGATGTCCATTTGTGGCAGGGCTAAAATGCAGTGGAAATGTTGTTTTATATATGCAAATTGCCATCATAAAAACTGAGGAAACAGACTTTGTGAAAAATAGTATTTGTGTCATTCTCAAAACTTTTGGCAATGACTGTATATAGAAGATACAGTGGTGGAAGTGGGGTGTAGTTTGTAGGCAAATATCTTCGACGCCCCTGCACCTATTGGAATGAAACCAACGCGAGGTGGTCCAGGTGGATCTTGTCCGGGTTTTAAGGGAGTCAGGGTCCTGGTCGGACCTCTCGTTGGTGTACGCTTTTCATAACTTTGACCCGCAGAGCCTGTGCTGGCCCTTCCACTGGATGAATTTGGATAATATTTAATATTTAATGCCTACATATTACAAAGCAGTTTACAGAGAATGTTTTTAATCGTCCACATCAGTCACTGATCCCGTGGAGCTTACAATCTATATCCCCTACCACGCGCACACATTAGGGTTACTGTTGTCTGAAGCCATTTAAGCTACTAGTACAGCTGCAAGCTATGCCTCATGTTTTGCAAATGGGTATGGGGGGCCACTAACATGTTTTCCCAGAGCCCAATAGTGTCTTACCCTTATCTTATCTATTGCTGAGTGGAGGCGGCCATGATGGAGTCTCTGAAAGTGGCCGTTACTCTTCTGTGAGTGCCAAGAGCAATACGAATTCTAAGATCACTGATCTAAACTGCTCTGATTGTCTAGGGTTTTAGCATGTGAAGTAAACAGTTAATAAGGTCTCTTGTTGTACATAAATGGGTAGTAAAAAGAGTGGTTTATAGTTCGATCCGAGTCAGTAAGCTTCATTTACTGACATCCCATTTAGGTGCAAAAACTTGCACTGAACCGTAGCAACCAATCAGCAATTAGCTTTTATGTGTCTAGTCCAAGTTAGAGAATAAAGGAAAACGTCTGGTTGTTAGTTACGGTCTAGAGCAAATTTTGCATCTAAATGTGATATCATCAAATAATATGTGGGATGGACTTTTACAGAAAAAAAAGTCAAAGTGCAGTGTACAAATTTGGAATCTCGTAAGAACAGGGCCTGATTATTCAATAGGCTGACTAGGCTGCAAACAAGGGGAGCAGAATTTTGAGGGGTGCAAAATTGTAACAGGGAGAAGTATAAACTGAAGAGCATTTTAAAAAAAAATAAGAGAATAGTTGTTCTCCAAAACAAAAAGAAAACATTAAAGAATAATGTATTACGGTTTTAATCTTGGCATATTCCCATGATGAAGGCTGAAGACAAGGAGTAATCCTTGGATGGGCGCTTGAGGATAAGCGAGTAGGACACATCTTCGCCCTCAGTAGCACCTGTTCATGCCGAAATCAGTGACAAAGATTGTTGTGACCCATTTCATAAGCCAAGTGTGCCTGAGTTTTGTTAACAGGGGAACATAAACATTGGTTGCGAAGGGAGGGGGTGAAGGAAGCCAGATTTTAAATTAAGGATGAGTTAGCCCTTACCTACTGCGTATTGGCCTGGTGTGGAATGCGGGCGCTATGAGCAAATCAGCTTAGAGCAGCCTGAACCCTAAATCAGTTCCTGCTTAAGAATCAACTCTCCTACCGTCCGCCGGCTCATGGGGTGAGCCAGCTCTATGGTTCAGCTAGGAAGGGGGGGGGGGGGGGGGAAGTTCCTGTGAGGAGATCTCCCCCTATTTGGCCATTTTTAATTAAAGAGAGGGAACCTAAGATAGACAACACCTTTAATTAACAGGTAATTGAATTACAAGGACAGACAACGTCACACAACCTAGTTCCATCTGTCCTCTGCAACCTGCCTTATTTTGCTCCACGTTTGGTTGTCACTCTGCAATCCTCCCGTTTTACTATAGAGTCAGCGGCCTTTTGCAGAAACAATAGAATCAATAACAATTAAAGAATTGCCAGGTTCTAAGCCCAGTGTCAGCTGCTTCCGACTGGGGATAAGTCACGCTCTTTCAATGAGCGGAACAAAAAATGACATTGTAAATGTGTAAGGTGTTGATATAAGTTGAATGTAGGGATGATTTTTATAATTGCACATATTGGTTGCTCACTTTTAGATGCCATATCTAGGGTTTAGCCACCAACAAATAAATGAAATGCCCTGTATGTTGTCCCTTATACCCTTTATGCACATTATCATATCCCTCACTAATATCTCTGTGACTTCAGCAGACCACACCGAGCATTTATATTCAGATAATATTTATCGGGTGTGAGCAGGGCTGCGGATTTCCAGAGTTTACTCTGTAATAACCACTCTCACCGCACCCTTTGATGCTGGCTGAACCACATACATTCCCGGGCCTGGATCACGTTACTCTCCATGCTGTGTCAGGCATTCACTGGGGCTAGTAAATGAAGTCACTTGGATTGCATTCTGTGGTACAGGCACAGACAATGAGACTGCTACCCCCATCCTTTTATGTAACACGTCACATATGTTGTGGGGCGGATTAATCTGTCATGAGAACATTGAAACTGTGAGCCTGATTCATGTTCGGACGTAAATCCTGTCGCGTAGCGTGAAATGCTGAGAAACGGACATTACGCCAATGAATACAATACATATCCCTGCGTGAATGACACTTACAGCAGCCTACAATGGGGGAGGGAAGAGGTGGATGGACGAAGGCTGTATATAAAGGTACAACAGCTACAATGGGGGAGGGAAGAGGTGGATGGTCTACAAACTTTCAAGCGTTCTCTGAAAACCTACCTATTCAGACAAGCTTATAATATTCCTCAACCACCCTCTTAACCTCACTACCTTTAGCCTGTTACCACCTGTTACACAATTTCACACAAGACAACTACCCCCTGACCAACATTGTTGTGTGACAGGATCATTTAGCTTATGAGTCACTTTTACCTTTGCAGTCTGGCTGGGCCAAAATGCAAAATGTAGACTTAACCTCATGTGTCAATCTCCCATTGTCCCATAGATTGTAAGCTTGCGAGCAGGGCCTTCTCACCTCTGTGTCTGTTTTACCCAATTTGTTTATTAGTTTATTATGTTTGTCCCCAATTGTAAAGTGCTACGGAATATGTTGGCGCTATATAAATAAATGATGATGATGATGGACGAAGGCCGTATATAAAGGTACAACAGCCTACAATGGGGGATGGAAGAGGTGGATGGACGAAGGCCGTATATAAAGGTACAACAGCCTACAATGGGGGAGGGAAGAGGTGGATGGACGAAGGCCGTATATAAACGTACAACAGCCTACAATGGGGAAGGAAAGAGGTGGATGGACGAAGGCCGTATATAAAGGTACAACAGCTACAATGAGGGAAGGAAGAGGTGGATGGACGAAGACTGTATATAAAGGTACAACAGCCTACAATGAGGGAGGGAAGAGGTGAATGGACGAAGGCCGTATATAAAGGTACAACAGCCTACAATGAGGGAGGGAAGAGGTGAATGGACGAAGGCCGTATATAAAGGTACAACAGCCTACAATGGGGGAGGGAAGAGGTGAATGGACGAAGGCCATATATAAAAATACAACAGCCTACAATGGGGGAGGGAAGAGGTGGATGGACGAAGGCCGTATATAAAGGTACAACAGCCTACAATGGGGGAGGGAAGAGGTGAATGGACGAAGGCCATATATAAAAATACAACAGCCTACAATGGGGGAGGGAAGAGGTGGATGGACAAAGGCCATATATAAAGGTACAACAGCTACAATGGGGGAGGAAAAAGGTGGATGGACGAAGGCCATATATAAAGGTACAACAGCTACAATGGGGGAGGGAAGAGGTGGATGGACGAAGGCCGTATATAAAGGTACAACAGCTACAATGGGGGAGCGAAGAGGTGGATGGACGAAGGCCGTATATAAAGGTACAACAGCCTACAATGGGAGAGCGAAGAGGTGGATGGACGAAGGCCATATATAAAGGTACAAAAGCCTACAATGGGAGAGCTAAGAGGTGGATGGACGAAGGCCGTATATAAAGGTACAACAGCCTACAATGAGGGAGGGAAGAGGTGGATGGACGAAGGCCATATATAAAGGTACAACAGCCTACAATGGGGGAGGGAAGAGGTGAATGGACGAAGGCCATATATAAAGGTACAACAGCTACAATGGGGGAGGGAGAGGTGGATGGACGAATGCCATATATAAAGGTACAACAGCTACAATGGGGGAGGGAAGAGGTGGATAGACGAAGGCCGTATATAAAGGTACAACAGCCTACAATGGGAGAGCGAAGAGGTGGATGGACGAAGGCCATATATAAAGGTACAAAAGCCTACAATGGGGGAGCGAAGAGGTGGATGGACGAAGGCCGTATATAAAGGTACAACAGCCTACAATGAGGGAGGGAAGAGGTGGATGGACGAAGGCCATATATAAAGGTACAACAGCCTACAATGGGGGAGGGAAGAGGTGAATGGACGAAGGCCGTATATAAAGGTACAACAGCTACAATGAGGGAGGGAAGAGGTGGATGGACGAAGGCCATATATAAAGGTACAACAGCTACAATGAGGGAGGGAAGAGGTGGATGGACGAAGGCCGTATATAAAGGTACAACAGCCTACAATGAGGGAGGGAAGAGGTGAATGGACGAAGGCCGTATATAAAGGTACAACAGCTACAATGAGGGAGGGAAGAGGTGGATGGACGAAGGCCATATATAAAGGTACAACAGCTACAATGAGGGAGGGAAGAGGTGGATGGACGAAGGCCGTATATAAAGGTACAACAGCCTACAATGAGGGAGGGAAGAGGTGGATGGACGAAGGCCGTATATATAAAGGTACAACAGCCTACAATGAGGGAGGGAAGAGGTGGATGGACGAAGGCCAAATATAAAGGTACAACAGCCTACAATGGGGGAGGGAGAGGTGGATGGACGAAGACTGTATATAAAGGTACAACAGCTACAATGGGTGAGGGAAGAGATGAGTGGACGAAGGCCGTATATATAAAGGTACAACAGCCTACAATGAGGGAGGGAAGAGGTGGATGGACGAAGGCCGTATATAAAGGTACAACAGCCTACAATGGGGGAGGGAAGAGGTGAATGGACGAAGGCTGTATATAAAGGTACAAAAGCCTACAATGGGGGAGGGAGAGGTGGATGGACGAAGGCCGTATATAACGGTACAACAGCTACAATGGGGAGGGAAAAGGTGGATAGACGAAGGCCGTATATAAAGGTACAACAGCCTACAATGGGGGAGGGAGAGGTGGATAGACGAAGGCCATATATAAAGGTACAACAGCCTACAATGGGGGAGGGAAGAGGTGAATGGACGAAGGCCATATATAAAGGTACAACAGCTACAATGAGGGCGGGAAGAGGTGGATGGACGAAGGCCATATATAAAGGTACAACAGCCTACAATGGGGGAGGGAGAGGTGGATAGACGAAGGCCATATATAAAGGTACAAAAGCCTACAATGGGGGACGGAGAGGTGGCTGGACGAAGGCCGTACATAAAGGTTCAACAGCCTACAATGGGGGAGGGAGAGGTGGATGGATGAAGGCCGTATATAAAGGTACAACAGCCTACAATGGGGAAGGGAGAGGTGGATAGACGAAGGCCATATATAAAGGTACAACAGCCTACAATGAGGGAGGGAAGAGGTGGATGGACGAAGGCCATATATAAAGGTACAACAGCTACAATGAGGGAGGGAAGAGGTGGATGGACGAAGGCCGTATATAAAGGTACAACAGCCTACAATGAGGGAGGGAAGAGGTGAATGGACGAAGGCCGTATATAAAGGTACAACAGCTACAATGAGGGAGGGAAGAGGTGGATGGACGAAGGCCATATATAAAGGTACAACAGCTACAATGAGGGAGGGAAGAGGTGGATGGACGAAGGCCGTATATAAAGGTACAACAGCCTACAATGAGGGAGGGAAGAGGTGGATGGACGAAGGCCGTATATATAAAGGTACAACAGCCTACAATGAGGGAGGGAAGAGGTGGATGGACGAAGGCCAAATATAAAGGTACAACAGCCTACAATGGGGGAGGGAGAGGTGGATGGACGAAGACTGTATATAAAGGTACAACAGCTACAATGGGTGAGGGAAGAGATGAGTGGACGAAGGCCGTATATATAAAGGTACAACAGCCTACAATGAGGGAGGGAAGAGGTGGATGGACGAAGGCCGTATATAAAGGTACAACAGCCTACAATGGGGGAGGGAAGAGGTGAATGGACGAAGGCTGTATATAAAGGTACAACAGCCTACAATGGGGGAGGGAGAGGTGGATGGACGAAGGCCGTATATAACGGTACAACAGCTACAATGGGGAGGGAAGAGGTGGATAGACGAAGGCCGTATATAAAGGTACAACAGCCTACAATGGGGGAGGGAGAGGTGGATAGACGAAGGCCATATATAAAGGTACAACAGCCTACAATGGGGGAGGGAAGAGGTGAATGGACGAAGGCCATATATAAAGGTACAACAGCTACAATGAGGGAGGGAAGAGGTGGATGGACGAAGGCCATATATAAAGGTACAACAGCCTACAATGGGGGAGGGAGAGGTGGATAGACGAAGGCCATATATAAAGGTACAAAAGCCTACAATGGGGGAGGGAGAGGTGGCTGGACGAAGGCCGTACATAAAGGTTCAACAGCCTACAATGGGGGAGGGAGAGGTGGATGGATGAAGGCCGTATATAAAGGTACAACAGCCTACAATGGGGAAGGGAGAGGTGGATAGACGAAGGCCATATATAAAGGTACAACAGCCTACAATGAGGGAGGGAAGAGGTGGATGGACGAAGGCCATATATAAAGGTACAACAGCTACAATGGGGGAGGGAAGAGGTGAATGGACGAAGGCCATATATAAAGGTACAACAGCTACAATGAGGGAGGGAAGAGGTGGATGGACGAAGGCCGTATATAAAGGTACAACAGCCTACAATGAGGGAGGGAAGAGGTGGATGGACGAAGGCCGTATATATAAAGGTACAACAGCCTACAATGAGGGAGGGAAGAGGTGGATGGACGAAGGCCGTATATAAAGGTACAACAGCCTACAATGGGGGAGGGAGAGGTGGATGGACGAAGACTGTATATAAAGGTACAACAGCTACAATGGGTGAGGGAAGAGATGAGTGGACGAAGGCCGTATATATAAAGGTACAACAGCCTACAATGAGGGAGGGAAGAGGTGGATGGACGAAGGCCATATATAAAGGTACAACAGCCTACAATGGGGGAGGGAAGAGGTGAATGGACGAAGGCTGTATATAAAGGTACAACAGCCTACAATGGGGGAGGGAGAGGTGGATGGACGAAGGCCGTATAAAACGGTACAACAGCTACAATGGGGAGGGAAGAGGTGGATAGACGAAGGCCGTATATAAAGGTACAACAGCCTACAATGGGGGAGGGAGAGGTGGATAGACGAAGGCCATATATAAAGGTACAACAGCCTACAATGGGGGAGGGAGAGGTGGATGGACAAAGGCCGTATATAAAGGTACAACAGCCTACAATGGGGGAGGGAGAGGTGGATAGACGAAGGTCATATATAAAGGTACAAAAGCCTACAATGGGGGAGGGAGAGGTGGATGGAAGAAGGCCGTATATAAAGGTTCAACAGCCTACAATGGGGGAGGGAGAGGTGGATGGATGAAGGCCGTATATAAAGGTACAACAGCCTACAATTTGGGAGGGAGAGGTGGATAGACGAAGGCCATATATAAAGGTACAACAGCCTACAATGAGGGAGGGAAGAGGTGGATGGACGAAGGCCATATATAAAGGTACAACAGCTACAATGGGGGAGGGAAGAGGTGAATGGACGAAGGCCGTATATAAAGGTACAACAGCTACAATGAGGGAGGGAAGAGGTGGATGGACGAAGGCCATATATAAAGGTACAACAGCTACAATGAGGGAGGGAAGAGGTGGATGGACGAAGGCCGTATATAAAGGTACAACAGCCTACAATGAGGGAGGGAAGAGGTGGATGGACGAAGGCCGTATATATAAAGGTACAACAGCCTACAATGAGGGAGGGAAGAGGTGGATGGACGAAGGCCGTATATAAAGGTACAACAGCCTACAATGGGGGAGGGAGAGGTGGATGGACGAAGACTGTATATAAAGGTACAACAGCTACAATGGGTGAGGGAAGAGATGAGTGGACGAAGGCCGTATATATAAAGGTACAACAGCCTACAATGAGGGAGGGAAGAGGTGGTTGGACGAAGGCCGTATATAAAGGTACAACAGCCTACAATGGGGGAGGGAAGAGGTGAATGGACGAAGGCTGTATATAAAGGTACAACAGCCTACAATGGGGGAGGGAGAGGTGAATGGACGAAGGCCGTATAAAACGGTACAACAGCTACAATGGGGAGGGAAGAGGTGGATAGACGAAGGCCGTATATAAAGGTACAACAGCCTACAATGGGGGAGGGAGAGGTGGATAGACGAAGGCCATATATAAAGGTACAACAGCCTACAATGGGGGAGGGAAGAGGTGAATGGACGAAGGCCATATATAAAGGTACAACAGCTACAATGAGGGAGGGAAGAGGTGGATGGACGAAGGCCATATATAAAGGTACAACAGCCTACAATGGGGGAGGGAGAGGTGGATGGACAAAGGCCGTATATAAAGGTACAACAGCCTACAATGGGGGAGGGAGAGGTGGATAGACGAAGGTCATATATAAAGGTACAAAAGCCTACAATGGGGGAGGGAGAGGTGGATGGAAGAAGGCCGTATATAAAGGTTCAACAGCCTACAATGGGGGAGGGAGAGGTGGATGGATGAAGGCCGTATATAAAGGTACAACAGCCTACAATGGGGAAGGGAGAGGTGGATAGACGAAGGCCATATATAAAGGTACAACAGCCTACAATGAGGGAGGGAAGAGGTGGATGGACGAAGGCCATATATAAAGGTACAACAGCTACAATGGGGAGGGAAGAGGTGAATGGACGAAGGCCGTATATAAAGGTACAACAGCTACAATGGGGAGGGAAGAGGTGGATAGACGAAGGCCGTATATAAAGGTACAACAGCCTACAATGGGGGAGGGAGAGGTGGATAGACGAAGGCCATAAATAAAGGTACAACAGCCTACAATGGGGGAGGGAGAGGTGGATGGACGAAGGCCGTATATAAAGGTACAACAGCTACAATGAGGGAGCGAAGAGGTGGATGGATGAAGGCCGTATATAAAGGTACAACAGCCTACAATGGCGGAGGGAGAGGTGGATAGACGAAGGCCATATATAAAGGTACAACAGCCTACAATGGGGGAGGGAGAGGTGGATGGACGAAGGCCGAATATAAAGGTACAACAGCCTACAATGGGGGAGGGAGAGGTGGATGGACGAAGGCCGTATATAAAGGTACAACAGCCTACAATGGGGAGGGAAGAGGTGGATAGACGAAGGCCGTATATAAAGGTACAACAGCCTACAATGGGGAGGGAAGAGGTGGTTAGACGAAGGCCGTATATAAAGGTACAACAGCCTACAATGGGGAGGGAAGAGGTGGATAGACGAAGGCCGTATATAAAGGTGCCAAGGCAGACGTTTCTGAGTTCTGTGTTTTTCATAAGTACGTGTTTTTAGCCGTAACTTTTGAACCAGCTACAGGGCAGGTGTTAGTCCCGGCTGATAATGATGACTGACACGGCATAGTACACGAATGTGTGCCACTAGATAGCACAGAACATGTGTATGCAAGGAAGATAGACTATAAAAACAGATTGCAAGCACAGTACGCATCAAGAACATTCTGATTTATATATTTAATGTTACAAAAAACTTTGTTTTTAACACATATCTTTAGAACGATTATAGTATTATAAATTGTTCATTTATTTTATAAAACATTTATTTTTTCATGCGATCTGATGGGACTTTATTTTGCACATATACATGTGTGCATCCTGCACTGTGTTCTGTCTCTACATACAGCACGTATCATATATCCAGAGTGGACTTATACCCAGATTCAAGTGGAATCGTATCTTGAGTTCTGCTTGGATTTGAATGCGGTCAGAATGACCCTCGATTCCGTGGTCGGTTTTTTTAAATGCAAGTTGTGTGCAGATTACATCCAAAGGTGAATCAGGTCCTGTATGTGGATTTGTTCACATGTAGAACATGGATAAAACATTCCTACTGATGTGAAAGATTAAATATTCTCTGTACAGCACTGCGTAATATGTAGGCACTATGTAACTAGCTGTTACTAATAATAATGATAATAATATTAATAATAATAATAATAATAATAATAATAATAATAAGTTAAATCCGACAAAGCTTAGATATTTTTACGAATGTTGTCTGTATGGCGGGGTCATCTCCAGGTCCAAGACTAGTGGAACCTGGTTTTATGGAGGAGGGGGCAGATCCAACACCAAACACACTCCATTTTCCTCCTTCTGAGTACTGAGCTCGAAATCACACTTGTATCTGCCAGAGTCATTAAGTTAAGTCATCAAAGGACAATAACAATTTCTAAATAAAAATCCTACTCCTTTTCTCCTGGAGGCGACCACTGATGATATTGAGCTTTCACAAAGGGGCGGAGCTCACCAGGCAGACCCCACACAGCATCATGACACTGCTGGCGTAATAACAGTTGACCAGTAGATAATGAGTCGGGGCTTACACACAATATTAGGTTGGTGAACTGGAGTAGCCACATGACTTAGTGGTGGGGGGCCAATGGGTGCGGTGTTGCCCATCCTTACACTCTGCTGTGACCAGCTCTGTGGATCGGGTTCTTTTTCTTAGAGTCCCAGTTTCATCAGGGATCCCTCTCCATAGAGGAAAAGGATATGACGGGGAAGGACTTCAGCTATCCTATCCTGTCTCTACATGCAGAGTATTCTCATGGTCAGTATAAAGGACTCTAATGGAGCATGTCACTTAGGGCAGCGATAAATGATATTGCCATGGTGATAGTCACTTTGCAGGGTCTCTAAGCCTGGATTTCAGGTTGTCACATAGAGTAAGCCACATTGGGGATTTTATCCACATATTTTTACTTGTCTTGTGTTTCATTCAGGTACAACATAGACAACTCGGCTGCTGCATCTTCAGCAGAGGTCACCTGTAAAAGTGGATCTGACAGATCTGTCACTGCGATTGTGTCTTCTTTCTAAATGGAAGTAAAGTAGAACCAGTTATATTGTTCTCTTCAGTTTGTTAGTTTGTTGATTTATTAATACAGCAACCAGACTTGGCAGTTACTGAGCAATGTTTGTTAAGCATTAACTTGTTGGTTATTATTTCTAGGGGGGAGTAAATCTTGATGAGTGGATGTGACTTTAGTTATGTGCAGCGGCATCCCCTTCGCCCCCCTTCTGCCACCCAAGATGGCACTTGGACCCTTCAGCCACCACCATCGCTCCGGTCACTAGCTGCCCATTAAAGGAGCAATCACAGTGGGTTTGATTCATCAAAGTATGTGTCTGCCAATTTTGAGCGCATCGTACGTAAAATCCCTCGGCACATGCCCAGAACCGGACTATACACCCCGTCCGCTCCGTCTTTGTACGTAAAGGCCACTTACTACAGCCTACGATTTTCACGAGGGAACGGGCGGGGAAAGGACATTTGGCCATAGCCAATTTACAGTTGGGGCGTGTTTTTCTGCCATATCTCTTGCTCCAGCTACAGGGCTAGTCTAAGTCCTGAGTACTAGTGATGACAGTCTGGTATGCATGCTGTAACATGTGTTTGTAATCAGGAGCAACTGTAAAAATGTATTTTATGTTCATTAATCATTTATCATTAATGCCTGTATTATTAACAGGGGACAGGAATATCTTTTTTTTTTCCTGTGCGTTTTTATGCTTAGGCGAATTTATAATCCACTTAGGTATTGGACGTATCCTGCAGTGTCTTGTGTTGTAGAACAGAGCAGACCTACCCCAGTATTCATCACTGCAAGTATCTTCAGATCTCTTTCTAATTGAATTGGAGTGCGCAGAGCCGACTTACGAGCGTTTTGAAACAAACACACATTGCGAGCAGTATGCGTGCCTCGATGGATCAGGCCCAGTGAGCGTTACGATGAGAAGAGTAGGGGACATTGTCTCCCTCTCCTGTTACTACTCCTCTTGCTCTGCCAGACACAGTTCTACAGAAGCGTAAGAGATTCATGTCATCCTGCGCTCCTTATGCAGAGCGGTCTTGACCAATGACGGGGGCCTGAAGGCAAGCTGAGAGCCTCACCTCTGTCACGCCAAAGATGGAGCTGCCAGAGGCGTCATGGGATTAACATCCCCTGGTCATGGGTAGAAGCTATTGAGTCGCTGGAAGGGGTAAGGGGACCCCTTCAAAATTTTGATATGGGACCTGATAATTTCTAGTTAAGTCTGTTGTTCACTCAAAACATTCCCCATAACAGGATGGACACTTGCTGAGCCGTGCGGAAAATGTGACTAATTCCACAGAGGGTCTAGAAGTCATCAAAGGCCTGGAACGTACAGGTCTGCGGACGAAACATCTGCTCCACGGAATCCTTGTGGTTCCTTTGTTGTGTGTTTTAATTCTGCGCTATGACATTCCAGATATATCTGTTTTTAATGTGACTTTAATTTTTGGCTCATTGAGTCAAAGGAAAATCGTAACTTATATTAAATTTAACTTAACTTGTAATAAATTCCTTTGTCATGAAATAGAGAGGAGAGGGACAGCGTCAGTTCAGACAGTATCAGTGGTGAAGGGGATTACGGCTGAGCGAAGACCAGATTAGTGAAACTGTACAAATACTTCTGTTAACCTGTAGTGAGGGCTAATGTTGGTGTTCTCCGTAGACGTGTCTCTTACCAACAACAACCTATGAGTTGTCCTCCCATGAACTAATAATCTGATAATAATAATAATCTGATAGATCTCTTAAGTACTGTGCTGTAGTTTAAGTGCCCCTTACTTAAAAAAGCTATCAATGACATTTACAATATATATGTAAAACTTTCCACACCTTGACGGAACTTGAGATATTTCACATTGTATTTATATTTGCTATGAAGCGGTAGACAAGCTATTGTTCTCTGTTATGCATCAGTGTAATTCATACTTACCCTACTTTCAGTAGGCGACGTCCGGGAGAGGGGCGTGACTAATGGGCGGGAGGGGGCGGGACGCCTCGAAACGCGTCATTTTGGTCCCACCCCCACGAGTAAAGTGACGCTTTGTCGCGGCGGCGGGGCAAAATGACGCGATTCTCTGTGAATCGCTTCATTTTAACAAGGGAATTCCAGAATACGGGAGAGATGCCAGTTCTCGCGGGAGCTCGGGGGACTGACCCGAATTTCGGGAGTCTCCCGGACTTTCCGGGAGAGTTGGCAAGTATGGTGCAACCTCAACAGGAAATCTGCTTTGTGTAAGAAAATATCTTCCCACCAGGATCACAAATGTATTTCAAATATCTTCTTATTTGATAAGCTCCTGAAAACATTTCCTTGTATATCTGTGAATGTTCAGTAACTTATATTAGCAAACTTGTGTTTAGTGGCCCTTCAGTGTCACACTATTGATTTTTCAGCTGGACTTTTTCACAGCAGAAAACTGTTCAGTTTATACAAGATAATTATGATAATTTTTTTCCACATCTTACAAATTGTTGCTGAAAATTGTTTTTTTAAAATATTGTGTTTAAATATTGTTTTTTTTTTTTTTTTTTACATTCCGAGAAAAATAAAAACAGCTAGAAATCGCTGTTTAACAGCTGTGAATCCTTTGAGTGCTGGGTAATTGTTAGGTATCGTTGATTTCAATAGAGCTGCGTTTTATCTACTAAATCTCCATCACCAACAACAGCCAGGAGAATTGCTGCAATAACATTTAATGGATGTCTATGGGGAGATAATTACAGGGATATCCAACTGGGATTTTTACTGAAATAATCACTGCTGAAATATCGCTTGTGTGACACAAGCTTGAGTTCCACCACCGTGTTCAGCATATCACCGTTTCTCAACATTTATGTTTCTTGACAGCTGTTTCTGTGCAGCAGTGTGTGTTGTGTAAGCTCTTATTCCTCCCCACAATGTGTCATTCATGTATTTTAGCATTATCTCAATATAGGGGCATATTCAGCACTAGTCAGGAGGAAGGGGGCACAAGCCCAAACTGCTATGAGGTTGTGACATCTAATATGAATGATGGGCTTGCAGAGGAGGTTCGGCATGGAAGTGGCTGTGGACCTTTTAATATACAAAATTTATCATCTGTGTTTAACAAATGTAAGGCTAAGCATACCCCTTACATCCCACCTAATTCCTCATAATCAGGGCCGGACTAGGATTAAAAATCAGCACTGGCATTTAAAGTTCACAGGCCCACCTGCTGTGGGCTCCATGCACTATATTGTTGCACGCTGATGTGGCTTTGCTGGTGCATTGCAATATGAAGCATCAGCACAAACTTATTTATCACACTTTGTCTTCTGCCCACCCTGATCAATAACCATTTTGTGCAAAGCACCTGGAGCAGCATGGTGGCTCAGTTTTTAGCACTTCTGCCTCACAGCACTGGGGTCATGAGTTCAATTCCTGACCATGGCCTTATCTGTGAGGAGTTTGTATGTTCTCCCCGTGTTTGCGTGGGTTTCCTCCGGGTGCTGCGGTTTCCTCCCACACTCCAAAAACATACTGGTAGGTTAATTGGCTGCTAACAAATTGACCCTAGTCAATATTTGAAGCCATATACATGAGCCAACATTCTAGGGTTCCAAAATTCTCATCTGGTCAGAGAGGAAGGGACTTGTAATGTTTCCTTCTTCCATTAGAAAGAGGCTGCAGAGCCTGCGCGGAGAAAGCAGCAGGAGAAGGCGTTCTTAGACAGCCCCCCAGGCATTGCTGGACACATCCCTATTCAGATTTCACCCTAATGAAATGCACCAATACTAAGTGCTTCTACAATGGAACAAGAAACCCTTAGTTATGTTATTCTGTGACATTATGAAGGATATTCTTGTATAGGGCTGGCCAAGGAGGAGCAGAGGAGACGACCTACAACTTCATCATCATCATCATCATTAGCTATTTATATAGCGCCACTGATTCCGCAGCGCTTCCAATTAAGATGTATGGTAGTAGCTGTCTCTGGGTTACTAATTTATCTGACTTAGACTTGGTAAGCAAAGACTCATTGTATCAGATATATACATCAGAAAAGGCATTTGCTTTAGAAAGGTCAAACAGAAAGAACAAATTTTCTACCCTGGACTCAAAAATTACAGATTTCCCTTACCTAAATATACACAATATTAAAAATAAGTGCATTGGCAATTTATATAAATAAGCGGACTGCGCTATTTCCTTTAAATAAATTTATACCATAAGTTATTTATCAGTGATCCGGTCACACCCCTCCCCCTCCCCTTGTCCATGCGGAAACCAGAGTGCCATGTCCAAACCGATTAGGCTCCTGGTCCGCAGTCTGCTATGGTTACCGGAGGTGACCCGGATGATCCGGCTCTTCCTGCCGAGACAGTCCATCCGCATTGCTGCGAGCCTTTCCTTGCTTGTGAATTATGTCAAAGTCATAAATTTGAAGTGCAAGGCTCCAGCGCAACAAACGGCCATTTTCCCCAGAGGTGTGCTGCAGCCACTTTAAAGGATTAGGATCAGTCACAACAGTAAAATGTCGTCCATACAAATAAGGTTGAAGTTGTTTCACTGCCCACACAATGACCAAACATTTCTTCTCAATTGTGGCATACCCCACCTCCCGGTTTAGCAGTTTCTGCTCAAATAGGCCACAGGGTGCTCCTGCCCATCAGGCCCCACCTGGCTAAGTACTGCTCCCAGTCCATACTGTGACGCGTCAGTTTGCACAATAAAGTCCTTGTCATAGTTAGGCGTCAACAGTACTGGAGCATGAACCAGGGATTCCTTTAATGACTGAAATGCCAGCTGACAAGCAGGGGTCCAGTCAACTACTTTGGGGAGTTTCTTCTTATTGAGATCTGTCAGGGGCTTTGCTACAGTACTAAAGTCTGGGACAGAACATCTGTAGTTCCCTGCAGTCATTAAGAATGTTAGTACATGTAACTGGGTTGTGGGCTGGGGCCAGGCTCGGATTGTTTCTACCTTAGCTGGTTCTGACCTAACCCTTCCTCCCCCCGCAAGATCACCCAGGTACTGTACTTCTGACATCCCCATCGGGCACTTCAGTTCCCTTACAGTCAAACATGTCCACCCCATCTTCCCTAACAGCAGCATTATTTGATCCAGATTATCTTCCCAAATCTTACTGAAATTGGAAAATGTCTTCTAGGTAACCCTGAACTCTGTCCAACTCATCTACAAATGTGTTAATACAGGGCACAGGCAGAGGACCTACTATGTCCACAGCCACTCGCTGAAAAGGTTCCCCAATTATTGGCAAGGACCTGAGGGGAGCACGAACACTGGGGCGTCCAAGACGCTGACACACATCACAGGACTTACAGTAGGCCTGGACGTCATCAGACATTCCAGGCCAGAAAAAGTTCTGTGCAGGCGCTTCAGTGTTCGGTCTCTGCCCTGGCGTCCCGCCATAGGCATTTCATGGGCAACTGACATTAGTTGCGCACAAATGCCCCATGGTACCACCAGCTGAACTTGTTCCCAGACTGGTCTATCCTCATTTACCTTCCTATTTAAACGGTATAACAACCCTTTACGCCAGGTCACACTCCCTACCTCCCTCGCTGGCAGGCTGTCGCCAGCCTGGCGCCTCATGCCTTCCAGTGAGGGATCAGAGTGCTGCGCTGCCCTGAACTCTTCCCTGTGGCCCTCACTATCATCTAAGTCAGGATTTGCTGCAGAGGGGTCTATTTTGGGGCGACTAGGGTCAGTCACAATGGGGTCAGTCAAAGGGGGATTACTGTGGTCAGCTATACTTACCGCCGGAGCTGGCATACTGCTATGCACAGGGGCATCACCGGGCACCCCACAAGATCAGGTTGGCAAGAGACAACATCCTCTGCATTGCTAGGGGAGGTATTCTTTCCAGAGGCAAAGGGCTGGCTGTTTCCTGAAGAAATAGCAGATGTAGTCTGTGAAGATACCGGGTTTATCTGGCCCAACGCTACCCACTTCACGCTGGCTGGCCACCCACGGGTGCCTTCCTATGCCAGGGAAGTCTACCCAGTACCTTCTAGGATTCGTATGGTCACTCAGGCAAAATGCAGTTATAAAAATACAACAGTATTATTATTGTCATACAAACAAAACTAGAATATTAGGTACACACAGTAAATAAATGCCAGGCAGATTTACCACATCATCTGTCCCTCACCCCAATAGCTTAAGGAGTATAGTCACCTGGCTGTCCAGACTTCACGACCAGTGGATCTCTCTCAGCTGCATATATAGACTATAGTTAGAGAACGACAACTCAAAACTCGATCTTGCAGTCTTCATGAATGAAATCCCAGAATGAACACCCTTCTCCCCCCTGGAGTTGTTCCTTATATCACAGGTATAATTTCCCCAGTCTTTCCCCTCCCTGGGCAAACCCCTGGGTCTATTCTACTTAGCCATTGGTCACTACTGGACTGGGAGGGGGGGGGGGGGGTTGGACAGGGGAGTGAAGATGAGCTGTCCTTCCAGAGAACCTCCCCTGTTAGATGGCCTGTCTGGACTAGCCTGGTGAGGACAATGGACACTAATTAGTTTTCCTACTTCAGCACATGGCAACCTGATCCCTACCCACAATCCCCCTGGCTTCACTTTAAAGACAATGAATAGCAACCTTACTGCAAGTCATCAATATACAATACACAATATACATATTTACACTGGACTACAATGTCCCCTTAGCCACATTTAATTGGACAATGCAGTGGTAGTCTGGTGAGCTGGGGAACAAAAGCAAGGGCTATAAAAAGTATTTGCTATAATCCACATTATGTGAGAAACGAGAAACAGAATGATTAGCGTATCAAACTCGTTTCGTCACATATACCTCCCCCACTTTTAAAGCCCTTGTTCCCCAGTGGCTCCCTAGCCCCAAGTAAACCTTTCTCCCAAGTCCAAAGTCTCTGGCCTGCTGTGGTTTCTCCTGGGTCTGATGGCAAGGTAGACAGCAGTACACAGTTCCACAATCTCCCACCAGGGTCCCATGGCTGCAGGCATATCTTCCCACCCAGCTGGAGTGGCGGTTTATGCTGCCCTGTGTCATAAGGTGAGTCAACAATAAAACTGGGCCACTCCGGTGCACCCATCCATGGTAGGAGAGTTGTAGTCCAACATCCCTTGGGTGCCTTATCCACCCTTAATTGCCCAACTGCAAATAGTCCCTTGGCCTGTCCTCTGTTTCTGGAGACCATGCTCCCCTCCCCCACATATTCGAGTGAAAACTGCCAAGTGGCAGGCAAACTTTCTGGCTCCTTGTCCGTTTGTTTCTGGCAAAGATCCAATCCCCCCTCCCCAAACATTCAATGAACAACTGCCCAGTGGCATGCAAACTTGGGGCTCCATTAATTCTTTGCTGATGGGGGATCCTCTGTCCCCCTCCCAAACCACTTGTGGGTGCTCCTGTATGTATGTTGCTGTGCATCTCTCCTCCTCCGCTACCACACACAACTGTTGCACTACTTCCCTCGCCTCTGGCATATCGGAGTAGTGTGAATCCTCATTGGACACAGACTTGTCCTCCTGGCAACAAAACAGAGTGGATGGTCCAGTGCAGGCCTCTGGCATTGGGTTCTGGATTCCCAGATTTGGAGCTGGAGTGTGATGCTTCAAAGCTTGTGGGGCTGGTGAATCATGCCGTGCTGGTGCCCTCTCAGACACCCTCTCAGTCAACATCTCATCTGCCAATTTTGGTAGCTCTTTTCCGTCCAAGTCGCCAAATGGGAGGATTTCTCCTAATCCTTTCTGAGAAGCCAGAGGTACAACATCCTCACCAAGCAGTTCTTCTCCCGTCTCCCCCAAGATAGTACCTTGGGCAACTGTGTATAATTCACTGGGATGGACCTCCCCCTGATTAACAGACTGAGCAGCCATTATTTAGAGTGTGACAAAAGATATTGCAATTGGCCTTTTTCAGTATTCACTCGATAACACTGATCCAGCCACATTTCAGTGTCAGTAAGTCCTTGTCGCCATACCTCATCCTCTGCTTCTTCAAAACTCTGTTGCAGACATTGCATTTGTTCCCAGAGAGGCATATGGGGACCTAAAGTGAGCATCCATTTCCTATAAACACTAAAGGCATTGATGGGATTCTCCTGATCTTTTAACAGACGTTTGAGGATATCCCTGTGCGTGCAGTACAGGTAAGGCACACCCCGGATCTGACATTCTCCTCCATACTCATTGTCTCTAGTGGATCTGTAGAATCTGCTAATGGGACAGATTTTATTAGTACATTTGCAGGGGATTCATCAGGCATGTCCCTGTGCTGTAATAGTCCATTTCCATCTTGTTTGTACTGCTGAATATTGTTGTAACTGGATTTTCCCTTGGCCATATTCTGCATAGTACAAATAACTTCATGTGTAAAATCATCCCATTCTGGTTCATCCCGAAAATTACAGGCACTTGCCTCCTCTTTCAACATTAGGAACACATCCAACAGGTTCTCCAAATTCTCCTGTAGACTGGCTCCTTCCCACATAATAATCTTTGGGCACTCCTTATCCCAATAATCCAAAATGTGCTGCATTGTGGTGGGGTGGTGCAACACATCCATATCCCCATCCTGCAGACACTCCCACAGTCCTTCAACCCAGTACACCTTTCTGCTGGTTGTTCTGGACTGCTTCATCCCTTCCTTTGGGAACTTTTTCAACACTGGGCTGTGATCAGCTCTCTTGTTCCTAGAGCTCACACCCATTTTACTTCCACGGATCACCTCACTGTGATTTCCCCTCTTTGAGACATGGTTCCATCTTCCGCTCTCCTCTGGCGGGGTGCGCCTTCCCTTATCAAATCGGCACTTAGGCGGCATCTTCCCTCGCCTAAAGCCCACAACGCTTTTCGTGACACTTTCTACCTTAAAGCCTTTAGGAGTAAGTTCAGGATAATGTGGTAACTGGTTTCTAGTGCTAACTGCTTTGCAGAGCCCTGGAATGTATCACGATACAGTTCCCCTGCAGCTCTACCCAGAGAGGACCTGGGACTGATTGACCCCACTGCTTGCCACCAAAAATGTGAAGATACCGGGTGTATCTCGCCCAATGCTACCCACTTCACGCTGGCTGGCCACCCACGGGTGCCTTCCTATGCCAGGGAAGTCTACCCAGTACCTTCTAGGATTCATATGGTCACTCAGGCAAAATGCAGTTATAAAAATACAATAGTATATTTATTGTCATACAAACAACACTAGAATATTAGGTACACACAGTAAATAAATGCCAGGCAGATTGACCACATCATCTGTCCCTCACCCCAATAGCTTAAGGAGTATAGTCACCTGGCTGTCCAGACTTCACGACCCGTGGATCTCTCTCAGCTGCATATATAGACTATAGTTAGAGAACAACAACTCAAAACTCGATCTTGCAGTCTTCATGAATGAAATCCCAGAATGAACACCCTTCCCCCCCCCTGGAGTTGTTCCTTATATCACAGGTATAATTTCCCCAGTCTTTCCCCTCCCTGGGCAAACCCCTGTGTCTATTCTACGTAGCCATTGGTCAGTGCTGGACTAGGGGTGGGGGGGGGGGGGGTTGGACAGGGGAGTGAAGATGAGCTGTCCTTCCAGAGAACCTCCCCTGTTAGATGGCCTGTCTGGACTAGCCTGGTGAGGACAATGGACACTAATTAGTTTTCCTACTCCAGCACATGGCAACCTGATCCCTACCCACAATCCCCCTGGCTTCACTTTAAAGACAATGAATAACCTTACTGCAAGTCATCAATATACAATACACAATATACATATTTACACTGGACTACAATGTCCCCTTAGCCACATGTAATTGGACAATGCAGTTGTAGTCTGGTGAGCTGGGGAACAAAAGCAAGGGCTATAAAAATTATTTGCTATAATCCACATTATGTGAGAAATGAGAAACAGAATGATTAGCGTATCAAACTCGTTTCGTCATATAGTCTTTTCCTCTGGGCTGGCTGAAGCTGTGGTTGCTGTTGATGGCTGTTGTCTAGCAGCTGTGGTCTTTTCCTCTGGGCTGGGTTGTGCAGGTGTAGATCCTGAAGACTGTAGCTTAGCAGCTTGTCTCCGGGTAATAGAGTTGAGAAATGCGGTCACAATTCCACCCCAAACATTGTTGTCCAAAATCATATCAGTTGGTAGGTCATCCATAACAGCAACATCTCGCAACTACTGGCCAGCTCCCCAGTCCAGATACACCCTTGCTACAGGCACTTCCTTCTCTAGTCCATCTGCCACAGTAACTTTGGCAGTGCGATCCTGCAATACTGCAGCAGGATCAATAAGATGGGGACTCACAACAGTAATTGAGACCCCTGAGTCTCTCAGTCCTTCACCCTGCAGGGGCCCCACTTGGACCGGCTGTAGGTTTATCTGTGATCCAGTCACATTATCAATAACAGTTTCATTCCTGGAGCCAGGTCCATTGGTTTTAGGAAGGGCAGTTTCACCTTTGCTAGTAGACACAGGGGGCCTGATTCACCTACGGATGTAAGTCCCACTGTGTGCCGTGTCTTGCGTGAAATTGCTCCACGCATGTTCAGAAACGGACTCTATGCCAGTGAGCGCAATTGCATTCAATTCATGTCCAAATGCAAATTAAATTACTTCCTATTACTTGCAGTATGGAATGTTGCAGGAAAGGAACATGCACAGACTAGGGTCACTTTAATAGCAGCCAATTAATCTACTAGTAAGTTTTTTTTGGATTGTGGGAGGAAACCAGAGCACCTGGAGGTAACCCATGCAAACACAGGGAGAACATACACACTCCACACAGATAAGGCCATGGCCGGGAATCAAGGTCATGACCCCAGTGCTATGAGGCAGAAGTGCTAACCACTAAGTCACAGTGCTATGTACAGTAAGGGTTGTGCCAAGGACGAACGCACACTCATTCGTCCCATTCAAGCTCCGGGCATCTCTTAGGTACGTATTTTTTAGACTTTGCATTTGCTCCAGCTACAGGTTGGGTGTAAGTGCCGACTGATAGTGATGATGGATGCGTATGCATGATAGAATATGTGTTTGCAAGTAAAAGATACTGTAAAAATGTATTTTATGTACAGTACGTATTAAGAGCATTCTGATTTATGTATTTCATGTTAAAAAAGTTTAACAAAATATTTTTTTTAAATGTATTTTTAAATATTGACTATAGTATTAAGATGTGTATTTAATAGATTTTTTTTTGGCATGCGTGATGTGAGTTTATCTTGCATTTATACATGTGTGTATCCTACAGTGTGTTCTGTCTACATCCGGCAAGTGACGTATGTCCAGAGCGTACTTATACCCAGATTTAAATGTAAACGTTTCTTGAAATGCGCTTGTACATGAATACGGGCGAAGGTGCAAGTTACGTCCGATATTAAGAAACGCATCTTGCGTTCACAGATGACCCAGGCCCAGCGTATTTAGCTTGCGAGATACATTGTAATTCTTGGTTCTCTGTGTTTAAGGTGACGTTTGTCCAGTTTCATTCTATCCTACAATAGTTACATGGGGCTTAGTGGATCATCCCGTGTAGAATCAGTGTGTCCTGCGTGATGGAAGTAAATCTCAGCTGGATGATGTTTTTTTCTTCTGGAACACAATGTGAATCTTTGTGCTGCGTTTTGGTATTTTAATGCACAATGTGGCTGTGGGTTCAGACATGCTTTTACTTCAAAGAGACGTATTATACAATCAGTTTTATGTGTGATAGCACATAGTTAGGAAGTAACGTAAGATTTATGAGCAGGGCTGGTTATGTACTTTTCAAGGCAGAGTTTCTACCTCCATTCCCAGGTTTTATTGTCGTCCTGTAGTGTGTTAACCGTTTTTTAGGGATTTTAGATTTGTGAGAACTCGGGGCTCTGGGGTCCGAGCAAGGTACGAAGAGAAATGTCTCTTAAAGGAGCAATCAAACCAAAATGCAAGTCGCATTTATGCGAAATAACTGCAACGCACGTTCACAAATATAAACATGCAAAAGGGTCGCAGGAACTGAAGATAATTGAGATAAAGCAGTGACCACGGCGGGAGATTTTTTTTTTCCAATGTCCGCCACACTTCCTGTAACATTTTAACCAGGAGGGACCCGCAGCTGCTTAATCCCCCAGTCAGTTGCTAAAAATATTGCACCTAGAGCTAATAACAGTGACGCTTGGGGACGTTTCTGAACACCGGCGCAAAGGAAAAAAGTTGGTGTTGCTCAAAGCAACTAGTCACATGGTAACTTTCATTATCTAATCCGCCCTAAAAAAAAAATCACAATCTGATTGGTTTCTACAGGCCGGAGGTGCTCAAACTCTGTCCTCAAGAGCTACCGACAGTTCATGTTTTCAGGATTTTGTTAATCTATTTTTCTGGGTAAGTAATCATCCCACCTGTTTCTACAGACAGAACTCTAGAAAACATGACCTGTTAGTAGCTCTTTAGAAATGGGTTTGATGACCTCCGCTATAGGCAACACCACCGGTTTTAAAATAAATACAGCCAAAGTCAGTGTACAATTGTCAGTGCAGATAGGTGGTACATTGTGATTCCTTAAAAATCCACACATATCTCACCGACAAGCCGCTGGGCTTTGTATCATGATTAATTATTAAATTCCTGTGCAAGCCCGGAGCTGTGTGTAGGTGTTTAAATGTCACAGCTAATGCTGATTTTGGGAGCGAAGAGAAGAGTGAAGTCGTAGAGAAACAATCTTCTCGTTGTGATTTTGTGTTAATGTGCCACAAAATAACATTTCACACTGTGTGAATTCTGCATTTTGCCAAATTTATATTGTTTAAATAGAGCTGGGACAATGTCAATTTGTTCTGCTTTATAGTTGCAGTTTAATCATACTTGCCCTACTCTGCCGGAATGTCCGGGGACTCCCGAATTACGGGAGAGCAGGAATTTCTCCTGCATCATGCCCACTTCCTAATGAATTGGACAGGATGGGTGTCTGAATGACGCGATTCGTGGTGAATCTCGTTAATTTGGCCCAGCCCCCTACACCAAAATGTTGATTTTGTTGCGGGGGGTTGGGTCAAATGACACGATTGATTGCGCCCCACTCCCTCCCGCCCTCCCACCACGGCCCCTATCCGGCATCTCCCGGAGGGTCCCAACTAAAAGTAGGCAACTCTAACAATGCATAAGTTTGGCTGGAAGAAATATAATAGTGGAAATTTTGTATGGAAAACTGAATGCCGAATTCTCCTGGAGAAATGAGCGGAATCAGGTGAGTATTCCATACAACGGTCCAGTCATCTAGAGAAAAAAGGTATAAAATCCAGCTTGTTTGTGCTGTAATAAAGCTGTCTAATACATGTTGTCAGCTCACCCGCGACCAAGCAACTCTGGCATTTGTCAGAGGTATTGGTGAGCCCGAGCATATAAATGGGCTGATCTGAGCTCCCAATATTTTGTCAAATGGCCTGCTTAGCCTCAGTCAGTCTGCTTGTAATAAAAAAAAAATTACAGGGCGCAGTTACACAGCGCTCAGTGCTCGGGCCCACGGCGGTTCTTGATTGGCCGGTCTGTCCCTGTCCCTGTTCCCACCCGCGGCCACACATTACCTACACCTACTGCGACACTCTCAATAAAAACATTAGCAAACTTAACAAATTTACCCCAGACTATTTAGAAAATTAGTCTCAAGTATGTTTTATTTCTCCCTAATAATTAAATCTAAAATTGAGTGATAGACGTGATACTTGATTAGTGTATATGTTTTTTTTTGTAGGATTATAAGCCCACTCTCCTCACAAGGGTCCCCTCCAGGTCTTTGTGTGAGGATGAAATAGCTATTACTGTATTTTTCACCTGCCCCTAATTACTGCTCACAATGGGATTCCAGTCTCTGTGAGTACAGGATTGCAGCTGTGCACAGTTTATGGGCTCTCTGGTCTCTTCCATCACACTGGGTTATAAACACTGCAACATGAACAAGCACAGGAGAAACCAAATGAAAGATTGAGATATAAAATGATTAATTAGTTACTAACTCGCCTCATTCAGTATCTTGGACTATCTGTAGCTGTTGGTGTTTTTGGGTAATAACAACTGTTTATTCTTAAGTATAGTTTTATATATGTTGCCACTAACATTCTATTCTACTGTTAAGATTCACCAAGATACATGTAGCAGTTTCAGAAGCTTAACAGAACTGAATCTAACTGAGATAAAGATGTGGTCATTGGGGGAACACATTTTCCTTATGCAGAGCTAACATCCTGCCAGTAATGCCATTGAAGGACACTACAGCCGGCTACTCTTCATCCGAGATGTCTGGTGACAGAGCACAATAACTAAATACAATGTCAGATATCGCAAGTTGTGTGAAGGTTTTGAAATGTTTACATATATATATAATTCGTACATGTATATATTTTAGAGATGTGTCCAAACCCCCGTGTTTTGGTTTTGGCTCCAAAAGTTCTTTGTGGTTTGTTTTTGGTTCTGGCTTTGCCCAAAAATCCTGAAATGGTTTTGATTTTGGATCCAGATTAAATTAAATATTGTGGAAAACCGGTAAAGTCGTGGGACTTTGTGCTGTTTTTGCTCCTATATTACTATTTGTAGCACTAACAATCATTTCCAGTCTATTTTCTAATTTTATTTTCACAACTGTATAAATTTTTACCAATTATGACCAAAGGCTGCAGCGAGCTGGCTGGATAAAATTACAGACAGAGCAGCGGCACAAATACATAGCAGTTTAACAAACACTACTATCCCTAGACTATGGGGCCCGGACCGCCGGAGGGGTTTGTCCTGTTCTGTCCAGGTCCCTTACAGCTGTACCGCCTTTACCCTGGACGGCGGCCCTGATCTGTACATAGAGAGAGCCAGGTGCGCCTCTTCTTGTATCGGAGCGTGATCTGAAGTCAAAGAAAACGTTTTGAATTGACTGACACATGGACATAATAGTCGTGGAGCAAGATGCCGGCAGCTGTCAATATCCAGAGTGTTAGCTCAGTTCAGTGACGACTGTTTACAGCTTGATGGCGTCACAGACGTTTTCACAGGAGTGCGATAACATGGACGACCAAAGTCTCCCTTTGGAATGAAACATGCGGAAAATAAACCTCTGCATAACTTCACCATCCCTAAGATAAATAGAGATACTAATAAACACTAAATAAATAATAAACGTGTTATAAATAAGGGTTTCGAGAAAAACTATTTTGAAAAGAGAACAGAGATGAAAGAACTTGGAAGACATGGACAGAGCCTGAGGAACAGTTCTGCTTCTTGGTGATACCAAACCCCGTTGTAATAGATATTTCTAGCTTTGGTTTAACTTGGGAAATATGGCAACAAACATGTTGGGCAATCCATGCATTTATGCGTTCTGACATATCGGTGTTACACTGAATTTTACTCATCGGAGAAATAGGGTTTCAAACGTAGCGGTCATTATTAAAGTGCTGTATGACAAAGTTAAGAAAATTAACACAAGTTATGCAATGAAAGTAGCCTTGGATCTAACTCCAAATTTTGACAGTCATGTATCAAAAAAGGCATCATTATGGAATGACCCGTATGATGAGCAGATTGCAAATTCCTTGATATAAATGAATGAACATGATAACAACTCTAAGGGGTATATTTACTAAACTGCGGGTTTGAAAAAGTGGGGATGTTGCCTATAACAACCAATCGGATTCTAGGTTTCATTTATTTAGTACTTTCTACAAAATGAGAGCTGGAATCTGATTGGTTGACATAGGCAACATCCCCACTTTTTCAAACCCGCAGCTTAGTAAATCTAGCCCTAAGTCTGTGAAAAGACAATGGGCTAGATTTACTAAGCTGCGGGTTTGAAAAAGTGGGGATGTTGCCTATAGCAACCAACCAGATTCTAGCTTTCATTTATTTAGTACCTTCTACAAAATGACAGCTAGAATGTGATTGGTTGCTATAGGCAACATCTCCACTTTTTCAAACCCGCAGCTTAGTAAATCTAGCTCAATGTCTTCTAATTGCTTCAGTATATGCAACTTTTGTAGCCCAAAAAACTGTTAAAACGTCAGGACCAGTACGCCATCCATCCACGTCTTTTTCATCAGGAAATTATACATTTGCAAGCTGAACAGTGTCACAAAGAATCGGGAAAGGCAAAGATGCCCTAATTATCATTAAAAGTGTTAATTCAACATTGCTGAAACCTTCCAGGAAAAGAGACATTCTAGAATAATGCAATCTACAGATCAACGTTCTGATATCCTAATGGCATCAATTATGTTCCAGAACCAAGTCACTGTTCCTCAAATAAGTAATGTATTACATCCAAATATATGAAAAACCCAAACCTCTTAAATAGAAGTGAACAGGAAGCTTTAATACCCGCTGACCAGTATGAAACTGATCAGAATCAAAACCGTCCTCTGACAAGAACTCCAGTGAAGAGAATTTTGTGATCTGTCAAAATAGTATCAATAAAACATCCCTGTACTTAAGTTCTGAGGAAATGTTTCTGAAGATAATTTCATATCTAAAGAACAGTTGATAGAGAAATTAAAGACATTTTCATCATTCTTGTCATTAAATAAAAAGAACAGAGATGCAAAGATCCGATCTTTGAAAAAGCGATGTAATGAGGATAAATCTTTCTAGAAAGTTGTGCATATATGATAAACACTACAGATGTCTACAAATCAATTATAAATGACAAAAGAAGGATAACAGTCTAAAAGGGCCTTATCTCCTGACAAAACTCCACCAACTTGTCCTCAAGTAGCTGCTTCTGTTAGTACATCAGACTGTACTACTAACAGAGCTACCATCAGAAGCTGTGGGGCCCAGTACTAATTAATCTGGCAGCCCCCCATCCTCCACCTCCCTATTTGTTGTTCATGCCCCCCCACCCTTATTACAGTAGTCTTAAAAAATATAAATATTATTAAGAAAAATAAATATAAATAAAAATTGATTTACCATAATAATTTTATTTTTTAAAATAAAAATAAATTAAAATTGATAATAAAAGTAAAATAGAAATAAAAAGCCATATACATATAAAATTAAATATAATAAACTAAATATAGGACATTTTCTGGGTATAAAAAAAGAAAATCAATATAAAAATGTGTACAGAAAATATAATATATTAAAATATTTAATATAATAATGTAAATATAATATAATAATGTAAATATATATCAATATATTAAATATAATAATGTAAACCATACAAATAAATATAGAATTAATTTCAATTATGAAGAGAAGTAAAATAAATAATAAGGTAGAGAAGCTGATTAAGTATGGTGATGAATTAGTATAGAGAAGATAGGGAGAAAAAAAAGGAGAGGAAAAGTTTAAAAGTAGGTAAGACTTAACTTCAGGCTTCAGTAGTGGTCAGCGGTGTTTCTGTATGTAGCAGTGCCAGTGCGCTCTACTGTCTGCTCCCGTGTGTTTCATACTGTCAAAGAGGACTCATCAGGAAGGAGGGCTAGGTTGCCCGGACAGTCCAGGGGGCCCAGATAGATGGTGGGGTCTGTCCGGACCCCCTAGTCTGTCCGGGCCCCTCACAGCCGTACTGGCCATTCCCCACTGATGGTGGCCCAGACTACTAAAGGTAAAGAACATGGTCACCTTCAAAACAAAAGCCAGTTGATCTCTTCATTGACTGATAAGCGGATAAGATGTAGGTGGTCAGAAGAGGTGAAGAGTTGCGGAAGTCTTCCAGACTGCTCTTACTGTTTCATCGTGGGCTCCATCCAGTCCACTCAGAAGGATTCGTTGGTCTACCACCTCCTTGGCTTGGGCCAGTGGATAGGAGGTTGTCCCCAAGCAGCCTGGTAGCCAGTGAATGGAAAATAAACATTCTCTACTCATCACCATTTGTTTATATAGCGACACCAATTGCGCAGCGCTTTACAAAGAGTATTTTTTGGTCACTCACATCAGTCCCTGTCCCATTGGAACTTACAGTCTAAAGTACCTAACACACAGACAGACAGACAGACTAGAGTTAATTTTGTCAGCAGCCAATCAAACTACTAGTATGTTTTTGGAGTGTGGGAGGAAACCGGAGCACCCGGAGGAAGCCCAATACCTGGAGAACGTACAAACACAGATAAGGCCTTGGCCAGTAATCACACATTGCTTTGGTATCCCCACCAGGATCTTGATTTGGTAAACTGGATGACCCAGTTTCATTCAGTCACAGAGGAGCTGAAAACACTGAAAACTGTATACCGGGCTATGTACTAATGATGTGTTTGATGATGAAGGTTGACATCGGTGAGGATTCCAACTGTCTCTCCATTCGGCTGGTACCTGATGCTAGGCTGCTTGTTACAAATACCCAATTTGCCATGTTTTGAAATTTTAAAGAAAGTAATTAAGAAATATATTTTTTTTGCGTGTGTCCAACATGCCCACCCCAAACCCAGCACCTTGCATCTTAATAATAAGATCACTGCCCTCACAAAAATAGTTTTAACTAGAAAACACTTTAGATTTTACAAGAAAGATATAGGTTTTTTTGGGGTGTGCAGCTGCACTGACACTCACAAGCCAACACTCACACAACACTGTTTTTGAACCACTTAATAAATATGTCACTAACCCTCTAAAGTATTGCAATATAAAACACTTTTGATTTTTTAATATATATTTTAGATATGTGCACTGAAGGCTTTGGGTTTGTATGTGGTTTTGGCTCTAAAATGTGTTTGTGTTTTGGTTTTGTGACAGGTTTTGGCTAAAAAATCGCAAAAGGTTTTGGTTCTGGATTTAATTAAAAATTGTGAAAAATAAGTAAAATAATGCCATTCTGAGCTGTTTTTGCTCCAATATCACTATTTATAATATTAACATTCTTTTCCAGTCATTTCCAGTCTATTTTCTAATGATTCCTTCACAACTCTCCCAATTGTCACCAATTTTGGCCAAAGTCTGCAACGAGCTGTCTTAACGAAGGATTTTCTAATTTTACCATCGTTGTATTTACTTGCTCCCATTCAATTATAAAAATAATTAGTCTATACGGTTCTCTAACTTCATCACTTAGTGTAAATCGTCAGCCATCATATCTCCATCTATACATGTGTTCTTTGCCAGTGTCAAAATCTGTCCTCTTAATTTATCAGAATGTGGACTTTCGATTGCATTGTCAAGACATGTTTTGGGCAAGCAAATCTGCATCAATGTGAGTATTACACATACTTACATGTGTGGGAAGGGCAACTATTGGCCTATCTGAACTGTCTGTTTTACATATTTCATACACTTCACTAATAGAACATATAAATATTATTTATATACATTAAATATTTATATACATGGGTCTTGGGAACCACCTCCGCTGCAAGGCTTGGGTAGTCCCCTTTACCATGGGGTTGGAAGAAAATTTCCCCGGGGGAATGATTTTTCAGCCATCCCTTCCCATAAATATATATTCGAGTCCCCTGGGTTGATTCAGAGGGGCAGCATATGACACAAAGCATATAAGTAAAAGAGGTTAAAAAAGCCCTGCTCTTGGCTACCAAAAAATGCTCAGACCATCATAAAAGTATATTGTATGCATAGTCTTTGAAGTTTTTTAGCATGGGTGCAGGCCACCTTCATTTATCAGCATCATCATTTATTTATATAGCGACGGCAAATTAGATAGCTCTTTACAATCGAATATCTACTTGTCTAAATATCTACTAATGCCTCTGTCCATCTAATGACATCTGATTGTGATTGCCTCTCTCCATGATTCATGTTATGTAATGCTCCAAATTTAGTGTGTGCGTAGTATTTCAACATTTTTATCTCTTGCACCTTACACTAAATTTTGTTGTTGCTTAATTTATCTGATGGGCTTGCTTCAGTTGGTGGCATGGCAGATGACATTTTTTTTTACAGCCGCCGCAATGTTTAACATGCGCTCGCTGAATGTCGAAAACACCCAGAAAACACCCTCACACGCACACACCCTTTTTTAAATATAGATTTCACTGAATGACCCTTTCAAAATTGACAAGTATTAAAAAATAGAAATGATTACAATACATATATAGCGTTTTTTTGGAGTGTGCAGCTGCTGCTGAATCTCAACCACAAACACCCAGTTTTTAAAAAAAATGATTTCCGATGTCGCTGCCCCACTCAAGATTACTTTCACTAGAAAAACTTTAAATAATGGGTGTCTGTAGGCAACAGTGAAGCATGGTGTAGGTTCCGTGCAAGTTTGGGGCTGCATTTCAGAAAGTAAAGTTGGGGATTTGGTCAGGATTAATTGTGTCCTCAATGCTGAGACAGGCAGGTACTTGTCCATCATGCAATACCATCAGGCAGGCGTCTGATTGGCTCCAAATTTATTCTGCAGCAGGACAACGACCCCAAACATACAGCCAATGTCATTAAGAACTATCTTCAGCGTATTGAAGAACAAGGAGTCCTGGAAGTGATGATATGGCCCCCACAGAGCCCTGATCTCAATATCATCCAGTCTGTCTGGGAATACATGAAGAGACAGAAGGATGTGAGCAAGCCTATATCCACAGAAGATCTGTGGTTAGTTCTCCAAGCTGTGTGAAACAATCTCCCTGCCGAGTTCCTTCAAAAACTGTGTGCAAGTGTACCTAGAAGAATTGATGTATTGATGCTGTTATGAAGGCAAAGGGTGGTCACACCAAATATTGATTTGATTTAGATTTTTCTTCTGTTCATTCACTTTGCATTTTGTTAATTGATAATATAAACTATTAATACTTCTTTCTTTGAAAGCATTCTTACTTTGCAGAATTTTTTCCACACCTGGCTGATTACCTGACTCGTTGGCCCTTAGCTATATGACCCCTGCCCCAGAGGGGCTGTCACGCCTGTTGCAATCCTTGTCTCTCCTACTCGCTTATCCTCAAGCGCATGCCCAAGGATGACTCATGTCTTCAGCCTTTACCATCGGAATATGTCAAAATTATAACCTCACTACATTTTTCTCTCATGTTTGCTTTTCACTTTGGAAAAACATCTATTCTCTAACATTTTAAAATGCATTTCAGTTTATGCCTCTCCCTGTCGCAATTTTACACCGTAAATTTTTTTTGTCACGCCTCTGAATCCTAGCGCCCTAGGCTGCACCCTAGTCAGCGATTGGATAACCAGGCCCGGGAATCTCCCAACCTACCCACTCTTGTGGTGGGTATTTATGTAACTTCCTGTCCTGCCGTTCTGTTCTTTCTCCGTTATCGGTGATCCTTTGCAAATATTAAATAATGTGTTGTTCTGGCATTTGTGTATATTGTATGTACTGTAGCGTTTGTGAATGTTGTGTGTGATTCTCACCTCAGTCTTTTCTCTGTGAGCAGAGTAACCTGCAGAAATGACTGAATCTCGTATGTTTGCGGAAGAAGCAGATAAGGTAACTGTGACATTTGATATTTTGTATCCTAATAACAGAGAAGGGACAGGTTTGTGTTATATGACGGCTACACGGACGCCAAGAATAACAGCCACATTTATTTTATACATGGATTTCTTGGCACAGTAGTCGTTTCACACCTAATCAATTACTTCAGCACCGCGTTATAGTTGCAGGCTATGAGGGAAGTGATAATAGAACCCAAATAAATTAATTCCTGTTTATTCTTATTTCTTTTCAGGAGCCGGCAGTTGCCTTTGGCAAATATAAATTTTCAGATCAAACTTTACACCACGATGCAACATTTCAGAGCTGTAGACTGTTCCTACAAAGCAAACAGACTAGGGAGCACTCATAGTTTAATGCTTTCAACGACCATATGATAAGGGAAGATTCATAATATTTGAATAAAGCTTATCTGTGTATATTCCTTGATTATTGTCTCAGGCCTACTTGAACCTAGTCACGTAACCGACAATGTATGACCTGGAAAAAAGATAAAGCCACGCAAAGTGGCCACACGTGTGGAAACTTCTAAAAGAGTATTTTTTGAACAAGTGGTTAAAAACCTTTCCATTAAAAACAATTTGTATCGTCTATCTGAACATTTGCTGACCGCTGTAGCCCGTCCCATGTGGAAGAACGTGCCGTGACCGGTCCGGAGATGACGTCACCAGAGGTCCAGCCAAATAATGTACAGGTGACAGAGATACAGTATGCAGGAAGGCTTCCTATGCGTTTCGTTGAATAACTTTTATGAACCTAGTGTGTTTTAATTATAATTAATAAGTACAATGTATATAAATTAAAATATTAAAAACCCACATTAATATTAACCTCTTGCAAAATTAATATAATGTAATAGCTTGTAAAGTAATACAACTCTACAAAATGAATACTAATCTGCCCTTTGCATCCAATTAAATAAAAAAAATACGATGGGGCATATTCAATTAGGTTTCCGATCCGCAGTAACGCGCGTTACCGTGGAAACTGCGCAGTATTGCCGGTAATACGGTACCGCAATAATGCAGATTTTCTTACGTAACCATATGTGGTGCGCACGAAAATCCACGCTAAAGCGGTAACGTGGATTGACTTCGCGGCCCGTTTCGGCGCGTTCCTGCGAACCGGAAACCTAATTGAATATGCCCTCTCAGCAGCCAATAAACGATTACAACTAACTTACTTTTACTAGCGCCAAAACATAAGTTAGAGCCATATACTAGAGCCAAATCTAAGAACAATCATGGCGGCCATTTTGTCGAAGCCAAGGTTCATTAAAACAATAGCAGATCCCAAATGGAAGGAGGAGGAGGACACCCAGAAGCTGTTTTTCCTTCTAAACCACAGAACTTTCGTAGGTCGAGTGTAGGGGAGTTTCTGTGCAACTGATCCCCCCCTCCATAAGGTTGCTACTTGGCTCAGACTGAGCGTTAGAGAGTGGAAGGAACAGCACAGAGAAGTGTTGTTGGACTACTGTAAAATTGAAGTTGGAAAATTGAGAATAGAGAAGCTGGAACTAGCCCCAGACCGCTACGCGAACCAATTTTAGAAATTTGGACTTATTTAATAAAAAATTGCGCTCAGTTCGAGCTGATTCTCACACGTGTGACTCTGAGCATGGTCAAGCTTACATGGATCTGAACAGTGAACACAGTAGAGTCCGCTATTAAAATGAATACACGTTGCTAATATGCTTGTTACTAGTAGTACTAATTTTAATGCAAACAATAAATCTCACAACTGCAAAATCGAATTGGTGGTCTATTGAAAATTGTACAGCGAACTTGGGCCCGTCATTCTGGCGAAATTTGATCGAAATTCAAACTGATTCAACTTTATTGAGCATCCCTAATTGTGTTGACAAACACACCTTTATAAGAAACAAACTTCATATGATTTTTTTCCTTTCTGCACAAACTGAGAAACTCTATTTACATCACACACACACTCCGGTCATTTAGCTTTGTTTCCTGTGCCCTATAGGAGAAATGGTGTTAGTAAAAGTCGTGCCCTCCAGCGTGGGTTGAAGTGACAGTATACTCCTATGTACCTTCACCTCTGATATATGAGTTACTGATGTTGGATGTTTGAGGTGAATGCGCAATGTTTATTTTCTACTTTTGAAACTAATTTCTTACATGCATCTTAACAGATTCGGGCTTGTTAACATGTAGCTCTCGTTTAGGGCAGATTCCGAGGGAAAGGTGTCAGATTAAAGGAGCATGAAAAGGTAAATACTGTTTCTGCTTCTTTCTATTCCCGCTTGTGACATGAAGATAAACACTATGTAATGTGTAACAGGGGGGATTTTCCAGACATTCCATATTCCTCATATTAAAGAGTGGAAAATTCTAAAATAACAGTTTTTATCCACAACTTGTAGCAAGACCTAATCCTAGATATGAAGCTTCATACATTCAGGTTATATAAAGACATTTATAAATATCTTCGCACAAGGAAATAAGGAACTATTGTGAATTCCCAATTCTATTACACACTCCCCCTCCCCCCGTTCTATGCCTCTCCTCTCCTCCTGATATATATGTATATATATATATATATATATATATATATATATATATGTATATATATAGTTTATTGCTCCACGGACGTACATTTGTCCAATTCACCTAACAAATTTACTGCCTGACATTCCATAATCACCTGCAGAAGATTCTATTCTCTATGCAGCTACAAAATAAGGTCCATTAAGTTATCTACATATCACACTGCCCTGTACCTAGGGATGAGGAAATCCACCTTGGTTTGGCTCACCAATCTGTTCTGCCGGCTATCTCTGCAACTCAGAATTTGGCTAATCACATGAAAAGCCTACTCGAAGATAAGGTGCCAGGGGCAAACGCAGGATTTTTAGAGGGGGGTTTCCACACCAGGCCACCAGTGGGCGTGACCAGTATGCATGGGGGCGTGGCTATAATTTTAGACAGTGCTTGGTTGCTCTCCAACTCTTCCTATCCCCATAATATACATGGGCAATGCTGTGTGCACTACTGTTAGGTGCACACAGCTCTCCCTTTTCAAGCAGAGCCATGTAAAGAAGGGGCAGGGTCCAGCCACCTCAATTATACAGTGCCCTAGGCTTGGAGGGGGGTTTCCAGGCACTAGGAAACACCTCTCAGTTTGCCTATGGGTGCTTAGGGCAAGGTGCAAACTCGCTGAATAGTGTTGAAGATAAATAATTGGATGAAGGTGGTAATTAATCATTTCTGTACACTACAATCAGTTGCGATGCGATTAATACGCAGCCTAATTATAAGTGTAACAACAGGTAAATAAATGTACTGTTTGTTGTTTCATATAGGTGGTAAAGAGGCTTAATAATGTTTATGACTTACAAATTACATTGGTATCAATCTGTTTGCAATTGCATGAGAACATTTCCGGTGTTATTAATGCAGCGCTCGCATTTTGCGAACAGTAGCAATAAATAATAACACTTTTTCATACACCAAATAGCCAGTTTACAGGGATCACTAAGGAACCAGGTTGTACAGGTCTAGAGGAGGGAACCTGAAGAAGGACACCTGGAGATCTGTAGGAACAATGTCCAGAGGAATCCACCAAAACACATTGAGTTTCTGGGAGTCCCTTCGTTCTATGAATGGGGACCTTAATACTGTATCTGTGTATCTTTGTGATGTCACAGGTTTTTACAACTGTACTGTGTATAAATTTTTCACCTCTGGCTTTGGAAACCAGTAGCGTTCTGATTAAAGCTTCACTCGGTGCCAATGGGCGCAAGCATATGTATGCCAAACTTTGCCTTTAATTTCTTTGCTATTAAAACCTTTTGTGCTTTGGAACCACAGCGATCGCACCGGATAATCTTTATTGCTGACGATACACACAAATGTATCAATAGATAAAAATAAAGCAATTTCACCCAATAATTTAATTTTAATCTGAACTCGTGTACTCAGAATTCATAAAAAAAAAACATCTCCATAATTGATTCATTATTTCTTTGCAGTATTTGGTACAACGGATAAAGCTTTGCAGTTTAATTGGGACGATATATGGGGGTGGAACAATGGTTATCATTACAGTTCTGAGCTCATGGGTTTGATTCCCACTGGTACCCTATTCAGATACTGAATTATATATCAATTTGTTATATCATTTGTATCGTTAGTGATATGGAATTGAAGTACTTATCTGGGGAAAATAAAATGTACAAATAACTAAGTGAGAAGTAGTTACACACGGTATTATAAGTGCATCAACTACAGCCTGGCCAGGAAGTGAGGAATTTTGCAAGAGTCACTACTGTGAACTGTGTTTTAAGTGTGTTGTATTATTAATTAGTTCATACTTACTCTAAGTAATGAGTGTAATTTAGTATTACTTTCAGGCTATTATAAAGTAATTTAGTGTGATATGATCTATATATAGGTGTTCAGCTGGGTACACACTACACAGTTTTCGTCCAATAATCGGCTCAATCAGCCGACATACGACCGCTCGTTCAAAAGTCGGGTCAGTGTGATCAGTGACACGATGGTCGAAAGTCTGCCCAAATGGACGATTGCCGCCTCATTTGGTTGGTCGTACCGTTTAATATTTTCGTTCCAATCTCGTTTCCGCTGTGTGGTGTGTATAAACTTCCGACCGATCCACAACAGTGAGTACGAAATTACAGTCATTGCTCACAACAACATGGCTGTAAAAAGTCGCTAAAGGGACGTCCGCTCTTCCCTTTATCGTCCTAAACAAGGCTACTGTGTATGCAGTCCATGGACCGAGCGATCGGAACATCGATCGCATGTAAAATCGCTCGGCATAAAAGTTGGTCGAAATTTCTGTAGTGTGTACCCAGCTTTAGATAGTGATATTTTATAGTGAGTTAGGATTAGTTTAGAAAGGGAATATTGTAGTCTATTAGAAATAGCATAATATCAATATTACATAGATACTATAACATCCAAATGTATTAATTTATTTATAGTGCGTCTAATACTCAACCCCATAAAAGTGTTTGTGATTTTAAATTATTATTTATTCCCTACTTGTATATCTATTTAAAATATATAATTTCAAAGTAAATATTTTTATATAAAAGAGCCATCTTATCGTGTGTCAGAGTTGTGTGAAGTGTGTGTGGTTACTGGGGGTCCACAAATCGCCACTCGTGGTCGTTACATCCACATCCGTACTTGGGGGTAAATGTATCAAGCTGAGAGTTTTCCAGCGGGTTTGAAAAACCAATCGGATTCTAGCTGTCATTTATTTAGTACATTCTACAAAATGACAGCTAGACTCTGATTGGTTGCTATAGGCAACATCTCCACTTTTTCAAGCCCCTTTAGTAAATGTGGTTAGTGTCCTAACCAATGACAAAGCCGGTTACCCGGAAAAACATGTTTGGCTGGATGCCTTTTAGTCCTGTGGCAAATGTATCAAGCTGCGAGTTTCTAGCAGGTTTGAAAAGTGGAGATGTTGCCTATAGCAACCAATCAGATTCTAGCTGTCAATTTGTAGAATGTACTAAATTAATTGTAACTAGAATCTGATTGGTTGCTATAGGCAACAACTCCACTTTTGAAACCTGGTGGAAACTTGCACCTTGATACATTTACCTGATCTTAGACATGTACACAGTAGGCAATGTGAAGTAGTAGAATTGATCCCATGAGGTAGGAAAGTCAAAATGTCAGTATAGCTAATCTCCGAGTTTACCACAGCTGTTATGTTAAAGTTATATTTCTTTGCTTGTTTCTCTCAGCCTCTTATATCAGGCTGATCTATACTGAGTTGTGCAACCAACCCAAATGTTGTTTTGAGCAGGGCCGTAACGAGGGTGGTGCGGGCGGTGCCGTCGCCAAGGGCGCAAGGCCAAGGGGGCGCAGCAGACGCCCGCTACCTACCTTCATACCTTCAGCCCTTAAGTTCCGCTTAAGGGCTGAAGAGAGAGAGAGATATTATCTTATAAGAGTTTGATGCTTCAGCCCTTAAGTTCCGCAGTGGAACGCATGTGCTTTCCACTGACAGGAAGTTCGGCATTTGGAACGCAGGTTTGCGTTCCAAATGCCGAACTTCCTGTCAGTGGAACGCACATGCGTTCCACTGTGGAACTTAAGGGCTGAAGCATCAAACTCTTGTAAGTTGTCAGTCTCAGAGTCAGTCAGTCAGTCACACTCTCTCTCTCTCTTTCTCTCTCTCTCTCTCTCTCTCTCTCTCTCTCTCGTTAGATCCCTGTTTTTTAAATCAAATTTGATTATATGAAGTAAATTCATAGTATTAAAAGGATTTTAACTACATCTGCCGCAATGTTTGTTTGAGAGACAAGGATAAGATATGACAATTTTTGTCACATTATATTAACGTAACTTAAACCTACACATACTACAGCATTTGAGTTACATTGAGGCATATGAATAAGACAGACAATTTAGTATCACAATTCAAATTAAGTATATGTCAACCCCCCCACCCCCTTAAATTCATGCCCACTACAGTTTATGTAAAATAAATATATACTTTGTTCTCTACATAAAACAACTAAACTTATGAATATCTTCCGCACTGCTGTACAGAGAACTCATTTACATCACTCCCTGCCCCATTGGGGCTTACAGTCTAAATTCCTTTACACACAGACACAGACAGTTTTGCTGTTCTTATTTGAGTATTAAGTGCATAAAATATTAGAATACCTATCGCTATATATATTGCATACTCTAAATGGTCATTAGGGCAGAGAGCCGGTTGTTAATTTATTAGAATCCCACCACAGTGTGTATATGTATGTATATATATATATATATATATATATATATATATATATATAGTAAAGTGCTAGCCACACCCACACATTAGGTTGGCCACACCCACTTGTCAAATGCCACTCCAACTTATATGGGGGCGCCGGTGCCCTGTCTCATCCAGGGCACTAAAATGTCTAGTTACGGCACTGGTTTTGAGATACAATTAACAAATGTAATATACATTTCTACCTATCTTCTCCTATATGCTTACAAGCAGCTCCCTTTTACCTCCCCATCTATTTGTCTGTAATAACCATTCTTGTTTTATTACTGTGTTTCTCCCCAATTGTGAGGTGCTGCCTCTGGGGTTAAGAGAATATAGATACAATTGTCTTCTTGTTCTTGTTTAGAGAAATATTGCACAAAAAGTTACAATGTTTCATTAATAACAATACATTTGTTCTACATCTTGAAGTTAAGAGTTTTTTTTGGAATTTAAATATTGTATCAGTTGTGGATTGTAAACTGTATACTTCAATCTTGGGAAAATATAAACATTATGTCCATATCTGTCTAGGGGATGTACAAGAACAGCTTGAATGGGCCTCTTGAGCGGGAAGATTTTAATGCTTTATATCTCTGCTAAATTGACTTTCACGGTTATAAAACGTAGATCCTGCATATCCAACCGATAATCATCCTTCTCTGGCCTTTGATGCTGAGGCTTAATCTCCCAGGCCTGCGGAGCTATGTTTTCCCTTGATGTCTCCCTTCCCTCATTAGTGCCTTGTGTCATACACGTTACAGCAGAAGACTTCGTGTTTTGGCGGAGGTCCCACAAATGCTGTGCGCTCTTTCTTGTGAAGATCACTGGGAAATTCCGAATGCTTTAAGATTTTCAGTCTGACCATGTCGGCAGGAGCGTCAGGAGAAGGTCACACAATGGGTAGAGGAGTTGGCAAAGATTTAAAAGACCCGAAACATCGCAATTCTCACAGAGTAACAAAGACTGCATGCGATTCCACCTGTTACTTGCAAATCACCAATAAAATAAGTTCTCTTGGGACCAGGAATCCTATGGCTGATTGCTTTATTTAAATGGATTGCAGGAAAAATAATTTTCGTGAAACTGAATCCATTATTCCTAATGGAAACATCCCTGGTGTCTTTAAAGGATAATTCCACTTTCAAACAAGTGGTTTCCTTTAAATATATAAGGTTCAAACATTTCCAATATAATCTAAAATGAGGACTGTCTCGCTGAAATCGGGAGGTATGATTTATCATTGTCATGCCTAATTCCTACAGGATAAGTACAATAATGTGACCAACTATACTCAGAATCTGCCAAAACAAGATATTTGCGTGTGTTGTCTGGGGTGGATATTATTGAATTCGTTGAAAAACAGGCAACCAATGTATAGACTGACAGAACGACTCAGCAGAGGACGAGCGATTTGCAAGGAAAATCAATCTAACCGCTGCTCAAAATAGATTGTAGGGGCTCAAGTTTGATTTTGGGAAGACCAGTAAGGAGGGAATTACAATAGTCGATGTGGGAGATGATAAGTGCATGAATTAAGTTTTTTGCAGTGTCTTGTGTGAGATATGTACGTATTCTGGAAATGTTTTTTAGATGTTTACAGCATGATGTAAATATAGAGTTGAGGTGGGGAACAAATGATAGTTGTGAATCAAGGATTACACCTAGGTAGAGCTTGAGGGGTGGGATTTATGGTCATGCAATTATTAATTTAATTTTTGAAAGATGAGTTTGAGTTGACGAGAAGACATTCAAGATGAAATGGCAGAAATACAGTCAGTAACAGGAGGCAACACAGATGGTGAAAGATCAGGAGAGGATAGATAGATTTGTGTATCATCCGCATAGAGATGATACTGAAATCCAAAGGAGCTTATTAGTTTTCCAAGAGAAGTGGTGTAGATAGAGAATAGCAGAGGACCTAGGACTGAGCCTTGTGGTACTCCAACTGATAGTGGAAGTGGAGTGGAGGTTGTTCCAGAGAAATTAACACTGAAAGAGTGATTAGATAGGTAGGATGAGAACCAGGATATGACAGTGCCTTGAAGACCTAAGGATTGTAGCGTCTGTATGAGGAGAGTGTGGTCAGCGGTGTCAAATGCAGCAGAGAGATCCAGGAGAATTAGAAGAGAGTAATCACCTTTATTTTTTGCTGTGATCAAATCATTGACAACCTTGGTCAGCACAGTCTCTGTGGAGTGTTGAGAGCGAAAGCCTGAATGAAGAGAATTCAACAGGTTGTTTGTAGAAAGGAAACATGTGAGGCGACTGTAGGCAATGCTCGGAAGAAGCTTGGAGGGGCACGGGAGCTGAGAGATGGGGCGGTAATTTGAGAGAGAGTTTGGGTCAGAATTTTGTTTTTTTAGAATAGGAGTAATCACTGTGTGCTTGTATAGTGATGGAAAAATACCAGTAGAGAGAGATGTTTAAATGAATCCTTTGTGCCATGAAAGTAGGAAGGCAGGAAAAATGTACCCATGGTGCCACTGTGGAAGAGCTGAGGGGGCCTGGGCACATGCAGAACCCGCACAACAACCTGGGTAAACATTAACCTTCACAAGTGCAACAATAGTTTAACTTTCAGGCTTACTCTCCATCACTAGTGGGAGGGGGCTGTGGTGGGGGCTTAGGAATTGCTGCACTGTAGCTCAATCTCCCTCTTGACGGCCTTCGTGAAGGTGATGATCGCTGCAGGTGAGACGCAAGTGCCTGAATGATGGGCCAATCAGTTCTTATCTGCCGTCAAATTCTATGTTTATATGTTACGAGAAACCAATAACTTCAATTGGCCGCATCTGTGTCTGAACACCCTTGTCACGCCCCACTGTACATGGGCTACCTTAATCTGCTCCTTCCCTCGCTTATTCCGCCTCTCAAAATGTAGTCAGCAGTGTCATCTGCGATTGAACATGAATTACGTGCAATTACGTACATCAGCGTAAGTCTGCTTCTAAATAAAAACAGAGCTCTTTCACGCAAGAAATGCTACGCAAATGGATGTACATCCGTTCATGAATTGGGTGGAATGTGTGAGGTTATATAGTCATGGCCAAAAGTTTTGAGAATGACACAAATATTACTTTTCACAAAGTCTGCTGCTTCAGTTTTTATCATGGCAATTTGCATATACTCCAGAATGTCATGAAGAGCGATCAGATGAATTGCAATTCATTTCAAAGTCCCTCTTTGCCATGACAATGAACTTTCATGGTCATGACTATGCACACAAAAATATAAGTCTTTTCACAGAAAAAAAAAAATCACAATATTTTTCACATGGAAGTAATGCAGCCCTGATTTCTCCTGACTGCCAGGGGTTATATGAAACTGAAATGTAAGGGTCTAATAAGCAGACAGTAAATTTAATAATAGGGTATTGTGACATTTTTACTTGTGCAAGACATGTGCTGTTGATTCTCATCAATAACCACCCACATCATGTGACCATAATGGCTGTGTAAAAGTAAGTGCAATAGTGGATATATTAGTGCTACATCCTAGTCTTGAAGTTGTCAGCTCTACTATTTGCCTGGCATGTGTCTAACTAATTATGTCGAGGGGCTGGCTGGCTAATTTAGCCCTGGGGGCGAGACTTGCCTTAGCAGCCTATTAGGAACATTTAAAGGAACAAAAATACTGTAAGCCCCAATGGGGCAGGGACTGATGTGAGTGAGTTCTCTGTACAGCGCTGCGGAATCAGTGGCGCTATATAAATAAATGGTGATGATGATGATGCACTGCAATAAATAGAAATTATTGGCTGTTTCTCTGTTATTCTCTACGTGTCCTCTAGGGGAGCTAGTCTTTGGCGCTGCATAAGGTTTTTTTTTTAACCTATGGCTTGATGCTTGGCCCCCTCCCCAGGAATTAGGTGAGCAATAAAATAGTAAATGAGGGTTTGTGTACGATCTATAGATGCGAGCAGCGTACTCTTACCCCAATGTCTGTCTGTTATTACCCTGTCCTGTTTCATAACTGTGTCTGTCCCGAATTATAAAGCGCTACAGAATATGCTGACGCTATATAAGTAAATGTTAACAATAGTAGTGTGGGGGAGATTATTTTTAATAAGGATATTTGAAATCAGGTGTGTGTGTGTTTATTATACAGTATTGTTTTTAAAAAGTCACTACTGGTTCCAGTGGGATGCTATAGTGCCAGCATTACCCAAATATCAGGGTTAGCAGAAAAATGAACACACACACTCACACACTCACACACAAACACACTCACACCCCCACGCACACACACCCCCACACACTCACCCCCCCCACACACTCACACACACCCCCCCACACACCCACACCCACACACCCCCACACACTCACTCACACACACACACACACACACACACACACTCTCTCACACACACACACAGGCACGCTCTTAATGAGAATAAATAATCCTGAAAAAGAAAAAGCCTGCAAAAAGAAACCTACAAGGGTCACTAAGCAAGTACATCTATCTATCTCTATCTCTATATATCTATATCTGTATTTGTATACATCTATATATCTATATCTAGGGGCCCCGGTGCACTGCTTTGCCCGGGGGCCCATAATTTTGTTAAGATGGCCCTGCACACACTCTCACACACATACACACACCACTCTGTACATGTGGGATGACAGCAAGCTGTTCTCTTCTAGGGGACATTCCAAATTTTTCTTTGCCTGACCCCCTTGGGAATTCACCCATGCTTTAGTTATTTAACTCTTGCTGATCAGCAGCACGGCGCTTGCACCAGGGGTAGAGCAGCTGCCACTAATCTGTCAGACAAAGTCTGCGGCTGCTTCCATTTCCACATAGGCAGCAAGCTACGCAAAGCGCCCTTAGCGTACTTACCCTGCGCTTGTCAATCCCTCTCCTGTTCTGCCTCTCTAAGCATAGAGAACAAGTGAAACACGCGGCTTACTCATACTTGCCAACTTTCCCGGAATGTCCGGGAGACTCCCGAAATCTGGGTCGATCTCCCGTACTCCCAGGGGAGCAGGCAAGCCTCCCGCATCTCGCAATTCCCTGGCCAAAATAACGTGACTCGTGGTGAATTGCATAATTTTGGCCCCGCGATCAAAATAACGCGACCAGTCTGCCCCGCCCCCTACCACCCACTAGTCACGCCCCTCTCCCGGACTGCACTGCCTGAAAGTAGGCAGGTATGGCCTTACTAGACATAGGGACTGTTGCTTATGCATTTGTCGTGAACATGTCAGTACAGAAACGCATATTTTGCACAAACAGATGACACATATATCCAACTCACCATCAGACTTCTAGCACACTGCACAGGTAACAATCTCACAAACAGGCAATCTTAACTCGTGTGTTTGTGATTTCGACATCAGAGATGTTTTATATGATCCCTAATGAGTGTTAGAAATCACTGCAGTCTAGATGGACAACATAGACGATACATTGGATGGGATGTATACAATGTATATTCCTAAGCCTATATAGAAGGTCTACAAAACGCTGCAGTGTCTTCTATATGTGTTATAATGATCACTATGAAATAACCTTTCTGTAATGGAAAAATCGTGATCTCAAAACTACTTTTTTATTAGGATTATTTTATTACTTTCAGGAAATTAGGAATATGCCACAGAAATTGGCACTATTGGGAGATATGAATTTGTTTTTGAAACTTGACAGTACTTTGAACAGTGCATAGCATGTCCGCTTTTGATTATAAAAACAGCGATTTCAAAGTGACCAACTGACCATTATTTTGACAAACCTCGATGCTGCAGTGACCTCCCCTTCAACGCAATGCACTTACAGCACAGTTCTGGTATTTTACACCAGTGAAAAACTTCACCCTCTTCGCATTGTAGTCTAAAATAAATCTTATGTGCTTAGAACAAAATAGAGGATAATCTCAAAAAAATCCAGAGTTAAAGACAACATGGAGAAGTCCTCCCTTCTATGTTTATGTAGTTTGTCTCACCAGTCTATAGTTTTGGATACAGGCTGGGTTGACGGTAGAATTATGTCTTGTTACACCTTTTATACAATCGTAACCTTTTTATAGACTGCTTGGGATGTTTTTTCAATAAATAGTATTTAATAGGAAAAAAACCTATCAACCCCACGAGATGTACCATATGATTGGATCTCGAGCGATGACGTGAATATGGCTCGTCTTGCCTTGAAAAAGCACATAAGCGAAATGCGCGTCAGCGTTCGCTGTGCTTCTCCCGTACTGCTGATGTTCTATACTTGTAGCTAGATATCAGTATACAATCTGTCCAACTAAGCTTAGTTTCAGCTATTATAGTTCAGAGCTCAATTACGCTAGCTACCGCTCATATAATGATATGATACAGACCTCCTAGATATGTTACAGACTTAACAATTGGGCAACACTTAACTAGCGGATGGCACTTGTATTTGTGTCTTATCTACGTTGCTTGTGATATAGCAACATATTGACATCATGTAATTAGAGTCACGACAATCAAATTAGCTAGCATTCTGAAATTAGAATACTTCAGTAGATATCTGACTAGCTACAAGAGCACTATACTTGTGTCTCAATAATGAATGATCGCTGAACGAGTCTAGTTGGAAAGCAGAATCATAATATATATTAACTGATATCAGCTGTAGACAGATAAATCGCCGCTTTAATAATTTAATGGTGCCTTCTATACTATCCAGATAGTCATCTTAACTCACTACCGTGCTCTACCTTATATACAAACGTGTTATTAAGCACTATGACTTTATCGGTAAATGAGTGATTTAACAGTTATATATAAATCAGCAGATTAATAACCTAATAAGAACACCAATTAAACAAGAATTATTGTATTTAGTATAATTAAATAACGTGAGAACACAGCGATTTTGCAGCTAGATCTGCATTTTATTCTCACTCTGCACATGTTTTTATTTATATTTTCGCTAGTTGTATGAACCTATATTCCTAATGCATACCAATAAAATGTTATTTTAATCTTATACCCCGGAGTGCCTCTACATATACTTTCTTTCCTTTGACCCTCTATTTAAATGTACAAGTATAAGGGAGCAACTTCCAGTTATGATAAGAAAATAATTCTGGAATACACTATTAGTGACATTGGGGTTAAGTACTGTTTATTTTATTAACCCACTTAGTGCGGTCATCTTTATCTCTAGTATTGAATATGGAAAGCACCGTATAGGCAGAGCGCACTTAGACCCATAGCCAACTAGAGACGTTTCTTGAGATCCTCTTCTTGTTGAATACCTGCTTAGATATTCCAGCCCTTTAAAAGAAGACGCAAATTGCATTTACTTTGCGTTTCTTAATGCGTCAGGACCAACATGAAAATGATGTTTGCAAAAATAATATTGTCTATGGAATGAGCGCCAAAAAAAGTAACTGAGAAACACCATCAAATGTTGGAGAGAGTCTTTTGAATAACTATTAGTCATCAACCATTGTTCAATACCTCCCGTAGTAAAATGAAAAGAAAATGTTTTTAATGGTGACATCTTATCAAACCTTTATTCCACTCTAAAATACTTTCTGTCCTTCACAATGTAACTGTTTGGTTGTTTTACTCCAATTCCACTTATTTTGAAGTTAAATGTCGATTTTTGAAAAACCTGGTCTATTGTTAAGTATAAATCAATTTTTATTATATAATTCTTATGATTTTTTTTTATATATGTATATGTGTGTGTGTATATATATATATATACATACATAAATATATATATATATATATATATATATATATATATATATATAAATATATATATATATATATATATATATGTATATATATATATATATATAAAACAGGAAAATGAAATAAATATATATATATATATATATATATAAATAAATATATATATATATATATTTATATATATACACATATATATATAACAGAAAAATGAAATAAATATATATATATATATATATATATATATATATATATATATATATATATATATTTATACATTCAAATTATGGCTCATGTATTAATATTTACATCCAAAATCTGTAGTAAAACAGGACAATCAACCAGCCGCTTGCTAACAATGTGTAACTTACACTGGAGAAATAAAAGCTCATTTCTGATTGGTCCACTGTTAAGTATAAATCATTGTGGATTATATAATTGTTATGATTTTTGTTGTGTAATGGAATGAGACGTATTAGCCGTGGAACTCTCTGCAAATGGAATTACAGATCTCATGTGTTTGTGTTTATGGCTCTGGCCTTATTTGGAGAAGTTAAGCACTACAAAGGCAATTTCACAATTTTCAGCTGATGGTAATATGGAAGAAGTCATCTCAACTACATGTAAAATCAGCAGTTTCCTAAAGGCAATCGTTTACAGCAAAGCTTTTATTGCCTCTTTTATGTCCTACAACAAAGCATTTCAGTCCCAAAAATTGAAACCCTATCTGCGGAAAGCGTGTACGATTTCTCCACCGGCGCTCCACTCACACTGAGCGGGACGAAACCAACGCTTTGAAACTCGTCCACATGAGACTTCGCATTGATGTACGTGCCCAGATGTATGGACCAAGTCTTCTTTTATTACGTTGGTATGTGGTAATACAATTATTGCCCGGCATGGTATTTTCAAAGCCCTGAAGCCCAAACACTGAATCCAGGTCCCAGTAAAATTCTAAAAAATAATCTTTGACCCTCTGACCCCTTAAGTTCTATCCGCCATTACTGACTGAAAGGAGCGGAGTGAAAGGTTATCCTCGGATTTCAGATGATCTTTGGAACGTACTCTGCAGCAGATGGAAGGAATCTGGAGAAGACAAGGTAATATGGAGTCCATTAGGCAAGATGAAAGACAACTCGTCAGCAATCCTATCTTATTGACTATAGCAGAAAACTTACACCAAGTGTAGCTTTAAGGAGATGGTTTACAACTTTAAGATATGGATTGTGGACAGTAAAACTGGAAAAATTGTTTTCATGGAGACTGTTGGTCATAGTGTAACTTTTATTTTTAATAGGTGTTGTCAGACAAGCGCTTTGTGCACAAGGGTTAGAAAAATACGAGTATTCACAGCGATGAAATCGCTCCGTGCTGACACGGTGACATGAACAGGGAGCGCTCGTTATCCTGTCGCATGGGAGAGATAATGATCGCAAAACATTGCATGCAGCATCTCCAAAATTGTGGGAAGACAGGCCCCCCCCTCCAAGAAGCTACCAGCCCTGTGCTGGGGAAGACTAATTGGTATATTTACTAAACTGTGTGTTTGAAAGAGTGGAGATGTTTCCTATAGCAACCAATCAGATTCTAGATATCATTTATTTAGTCCATTCTACAAAATGAAAGCTAGACTCTGATTGGTTGCTATAGGCAACATCTCCAGTTTTTCAAACCCGCAGTTTAGTACATATACCGCCTAAAAGATAAACTTGCTAAAGTGCGGCAGGATTTTTGGCGGTTTGATGTGCAGTTTGTAAAACTTGAGACTTACTAAAGGCGAAATCGCAAGTAAAATTGCATTTCAATATCGGGTCTGTCCTGTAGTGGGGGGCTCAAAAAAAAGATTTGTCCCCCACACCTTCAGAGTCCAAGCCGAATTTTAAATAACACTGGATCCAAAGGTTAACAACAGTGTACACTGTTGTGGCACTACAAGTGCCAGCATGCACCTGTGCACCGGCGCATGCTGGCACTTTTCATGCCAGTCGAGCCTACATTGACAGCGTTGCATTTGCCATGATATAATTATTTTTTTAATGGTGGTAACAGATCAATATATTAATTTTTAATTAAATTACAGGGGTGTTAAATATTATGCACATTATGGAGGGCATTCTTTATATAGAATCGTGGACAGTACTTACCGTATTTCCCCATGTATAAGACGCACCTTTTCCCCCAAAATTTTGGCTCTAAAACCTGGTTGTGTCTTATACAGTGGTAGCGGGGATGCAGGGGGGGCAGCATTACAGGGGCTGCGGGGGGGGGTCGAGGGGGAGCGGGGCAGTGGGGAGGGGGGGGGGATCCAGGAGGTGGGGACAGGCAGAGTGGCAGCAGGGATCCAGGAGGCGGGGACAGGCAGAGTGGCAGCAGGGATCCAGGAGGCGGAGGACAGACGTATTGTAGCATAGTTGGATGTTCTTGATTGTGGCCACACTGTATGTTGCCTATATAAGATCAACTCTGCCAACCATTCATTGCTCTAGGAAGTGGGCAGGATTCGGGAGAATGGGCTGCTCTCCCGGGAGTCCGGGAGACCTACCCAGAATTCATGATTTTCCTGGACATTCAGTCTTTTCTCTTTTCCGCATTACTCCTGCAGACTACTTCCGCTACAGTAGAGTATTTCACACCATTTCCCCCCTCTCCTCATTCTTCAAGTGCCTGAGCCTTGTGTGTAACTCATATAATTAGGCAGCATTATTCGTGAGTAAAGTTCCCCTTCAAAATGTTCACCTAAATTATTACTTTACAATGTCCTGTGCTGAGAAAATTTGATGTCTTGGCAAGTACTGAGATTCAAGGTCATCAGTAGGGTGAGGATATTATAGTAACAGCGACTTCTGTGCCAAACCTAGACAGTAACAATGATCACTTAGGCTGGGTACACACTGAAGAATTTTTCCGACCGACGTGCTATCTTAGACGATTGTACCTATGACTGAAGGTCCGATCAGTCTGTTGAATCATCCATACTCACTAACACGATTTACCTTCAGATCTGTGCTCTTCATCTGGTCCTCTAGTCCGGAGAATGACAGCACAATATTCATTCATTCACTATTGTCACATTGTCACACTGATTAAAACCGCCTTGTTATATCTGTCCACATGTCCTAACGAATTTCGTTAGCTTCTGTGACTCTGAAACGAAACGTTCTGTCTCAGAGCGAGCAAATTAATTATTCCTTCTACAGCACTCTCTACATTTATTCACCGGGACATTCATCGCTAGCATCTGCTGAAAAGAGCCCGACTCTGTAACCTCCATGGAGATCGTCAGCATGAGTGTATACTCACTACATGATCATTAGGTGGTTGGTCGGAAATATTAAACGGTACGACCAACCAAATGAGGCGACAATCGTCCATTTGGGCAGACTTTCGACCATCGTGTCACTACACACACTGACCTGACTTTCGAACGAGAGGTCGTATGTCGGCTGGTTGAGCCGATTATTGGACAAAAACCCTGTAGTGTCTACCCAGCTTACGTTATCTGCATTACGAAATCTGTTAACCAGTTCATGTCTGGTCTTTGTATAATTAGTTTAATATGCTTAGTTTAATAATGTATAATATATTAGTAGACCCCTTGTGTGTATATATCTATCTATCTATATATAAAGGTATATATATATATATATATATATATATATATATATATATATACACATACATATGTATATATAGAAGTCCCCCGATACTGGAATCATGACAGTTCTGTGGTTTAGAAGGAGGAAACAGCTTCTTTTCACCTCCTCCTCCTGACTGCTTTAAAAAAAAACAAAAAACTATAGCACAGTCTGCGGTCTAAGATTCAATTTTGTCTGGATCTGCCAATGTTTTAATGAACTTTGGCTTCAACAAAATGGCCACCGTGATTGTTCTCAATTTTGAGTCTCGTGTTTCTGTGACCTTAGAGGGAAGAAAATTGCAGAAAGATTAAATTACTTGTGATATTCTGCAGTTTCTTGGCAGCTGAGAGTGATGTGAAGCACTAGGTGAGTAGCTGTAACACTAATCGTATTTTTGTTTTATTTAATTGGATGCGACGGGGAGATTAGTATTAATTTTGTTGTATTACTTTACAAGCTATTACATTATATTATTTTGGTAAGATAGACAAGAAAAAATGATTTAAAGTAGATTACTATTAATGTGTGTTTTTAATGGAGAGCTTGCTTTATGCCTAAATTTTTGTTTACATAACGTACGTTATTATATTTAAATACAGTTTACTTTTCTATTCATATTATTATTAAAGTGGTTTTTTTTTGCTTTTTTTTGTAATTGGCGTCCGGGAGCCTCCAGGGGGAGGTGGGCGTGCGGTTGGCGGGGCTCCGAAAATCGCGGCATTTTGGACCAAATGCCGCGATTCCCAGAGAATTGCGGCATTTTGGCCCTAATTCTGCCCACTTCACTAGGAAGTGGGCAGATGTGGGAGATTGTCATACACTCCCGGGAGTCCGGGAGACCCACCCGAAATGCGGGAGTCTCCCGGACATTCCGGGAGAGTTGGCAAGTATGGCATAGTCCCCGTATATAGCATGTCAGCAGGCTTGTTATGATCACACTAGGACATCGCACTTTCTTCCATCACATTCCTATTGTCGCAACACGGATTAAAAATGTTTACTTGGCCCTCCATGTAGATATTTGTTTTTTCAGGCTGCATAATCTGGATAGAATTTCAGCACAGACAATATTGATGGGTTTGGCGCCCAGATGTTTACGGGATATAAAGGCTCCGCTGACTGAACCTGCTGTAGATTTGGTAGAGAATGCACTTAGGAACACTGTGCATCAATTTGAAAGCGCCAGGGTCTCCCGTTGCGTATATATTAAACGCAGAGTATGTTGTCGGTATGGCATTCATAAAAATAAATTCAACTAATAATTAACCTTTGTGAAAACAAGTTAAGAAATGAAACCCATACTGGCTTTCCCTTTAGATCAATTGGACGTAATAAGTAGGTGCCCTGATAGAACACATCAAAGATCATTAGAGACGAACTGTGCACCAGATGGTAGAGCTTAACTTTTATAAACACTGTAATACATTCAGAGCTTGTTATCGGTGCATATAAATATTATTCCTTTTCATGATTTGTGTTACATAACCACCATCAGACGGAGCATTTGATCTTCAGACCCCATAGATTATGTAGCTAAGGATGGCTCCATCGGGTCTCTGTTCACGCAGCGTTCAACTGTCCAATTATAGTTACTGTATCTCCCTTCGCTTTTTCCTTTTTGTTCCCAGCAAATTAACTCCACTTGGTTAAAACGATTCTAATATTCATCTGCAAACACTTATCTTACTAGCTGTGTAGTAGCTGAACAACAACAAAATGATGGGCTAACCTCCACCATACACGGTCAAAACAGTATAAGGTGTTCTTTTCATCAGCTCTGCAGTAGACCCAAGGTCATCCCTTACAGTTCCATGGAAGATGATTTCATCTCTCGGCATTGAAGGGATTGTAATAGAGGCTTACACCTACGTGGCAACAAATTCCATCTGCAGGATTTCACAACTTTTATCTGGGAGTGTTTTACGGTGGGGGAAAGGGCCGCGCCATCGAGGGCGGCATTTGGTTGACGGTGAACCTTTCTCTTTGTAAATATGATTTATATATGATGTTTTAATTTTTAATAAAATGCTTAACAGTTGATACCATAACTATAAACCCTTAATCATAACCTTAATACTTACCACATAATAAAGTGATGTTGTTTATTTCACTAACCACACACTAATATAGGGGGTTAGAACACTGTAAACAGATCGGCAAAGGCCGAATACCAATCCGGATGTCCCATCGCGGCTCATCCACCCTCGGACATCAGTACTGATCCACCATTTTGCCATTTTACTGTGATTTAGTCTTGTTTGCTTACAAATTATTTAGTTAACAATCCAGACCTAAAACTCAAGTTTATAATATAACCCAGTTGCCCTCTTTATATAAGGCTGTGTTATTTTATTTTTCTGTTGACACTCATTCAGTAAATAATATCAGTTAACTTTCTAAGGTGCTAGGAATCGTTTGTTAATTGTGTTAATTAACAATGTTCGTCTATAAACAAATCACATAATTAACAAGTATTCTGCACTCTAATATATTTTTTTCCCCAGGGATATATTCTATTTCTTCGTACACAAATACAATGACAATGGGTTAGATTTCTCAAACATTCTAAACAGGAAAAGTGGAGGTGTTGCCCATAGCAACCAATCAGATTGTAGATATCATTTATCTAGTGCATTGTAGAGTATGATATCTGGAATCTGATTGGTTGCTATGAGCAACACCTCCACTTTTTTGTTTTAGAAGCTTTGATGCATCTAACCCACCGTCTTATTGCTTCTCTCCCGGGGTTATTTCTGTATTTAAAGTGTCCTGTTTCAATTTTCTCTAAATTTCTTACTTTTTCTTATAATTTCTTATCCACTAAAATTTTGCCTAGCAACACATTGAATGGCTGTGACTTAATACCGGGACTTACCCTCCTGCTGTGTCTGTCAGTATTTCACACGCTCCTTTTTATGCCGTCGCCTGTGTTGCTTCCAATCGGAATCCCGTTGACGGGCTGATTGAACGGTCTGTCATATACACCCAGCTGAGGCCGTCACGGTTTCTAAAATGAATCCTCTCCCTGGACTAGGTAAGTAAAAGTAATTATCACTTCTTATAACAAATAACAAAAGTCTTCCAAAATTCTGTTATGTAGCAAATCATCTAAATATACAATATTCCTCTGAAATAGCATCATCATCATAATTTATTTATATAGCGCCACTAATTCCTCAGTGCTGTACAGAGAACTCACATCAGTCCCTGCCCCATTGGAGCTTACAGTCTAAATTCCCTAACACACACACACAGACTAGGGTCAGTTTGATAGCAGCCAATTAACCTACTAGTATATTTTTGGAGTGTGGGAGGAAACCCACAGAGAATATACAAACTCCACACAGATAAGGCCATGGTTGGGAATTGAACTCATGATCCCAGTGCTGTGAGGCAGAAGTGCTAACCACTAGGCCACTGAGCTGCCCATAATACTGGAGAAATGATATTTCATCCATTATGGGGTAACAAGAGAACTCATTTCATAGAAGAGGGAACTCTAAGTAGAAATGAACTTAAATTTTCTACAGCTTATGTGAATTGCAGTCTGTAATATATTACAGAAATATTCTTTTTACGTCTTTCGCGCAGATGTAACACAATAAAACGTGATCGACTCATTAGTCAGAAAAAACTTTCTTCTTTCAAGCGATCATCAATGCCCCCTTTAATAGAACATACCCCCAGGAACCCATCTGTTACTTGAATCTGGGAGCTGGGTGCAGGGGAGGGCATCAAATTTTAGCCCCGGGGGGCAAGACACAACTCAGCAGCCTATTAGGGACATTTTAAAGAAAAAAAAAATGCAGGTGGCCCAGCCCAAGGTAGCACACTATGGGACCGGCCCGGGGGAGCCAATGCCCCCCTTCCACCAAGCCCAGCCTGCCTTCTCTATGTGTGATGACTACAAACCGCCCATAGCGCAGACAGAGTATTAGTGAGGAGGTATGGGAGGATTTATGGCTAGATTTTTTAAACCTAATATGGAAAAATGAAGGTGTTGCCCATAGCAACCAATCAGATTCTAGCTATCATTTTATATTATGTTCTAGATAAATGTTAGCTTGAATCTGATTGGTTGCTATGGGCAACACCTCCAATTTCTGTTTTAGAAGGTTTGATAAATCTACCCCTTAGTCCTCCAGTGTCATGAGCTGTGCTACAAGTTGGTTCTCGTCTTCAGGGAACAGTGGTAGCCCCGTTAGTGATTACACGGAATGACATGTTTATATAATAAATATATATATATATATATATATATATATATATATATATTATATGTATATATATACACACATATTGAAGAGGGATTCTCCCAAAGTAATTGTCCAACTACAGCGTGCACCATCACTAAGGTGTGATTATTTCTATATCACTGCAACCAAGCAGCTTCATATATGGATGTGTTATTTCTAGAGATGGTCACTGACCCCCGTGTTTTGGTTTTGGATTCGGTTTTGGATCTGGATTACCGTCGTGTTTTGGTTTTGGTTTTGGTTTTGCAAAACCGCCATTGCGTGTTTTGGTTTTGGTTTTGGTTTTGTTTGGTTTTGTTTTGCTATTTTGTTGGAAAATACATGTTTTTGTGCCTAAAATAACCCAATTTAGTGCTCCAACTGTTTTAGAGATAAGTAATCTAATTGTTGAGGTAATAAATCATCCAAAAAAACTGTTTAATTCTTCGTTGGTAGGCCTTCATTTATTCTACACACAAAACAGATTGTCTTCCTCTCCATCTATGCATATTGGCAATGCAGCCATCGTCTTTGAATGTATATTACACCCTACACTTATAGTTAAATATGTAAAGAAATGGAAAAAGACAGTTTGCTTTCTGTCTCTATAGGCCCCCCTCCACTTTTTAAAAAAAACAAAAAATTCAGCCATTATAGACTGTACAATATTAATTGACATGGAGAAAGCCAGTTTGGTTTCTGTCTCTAGGCCCCCCTCCACTTGTATAAAATACCAAAAAATCCAGACGTTATAGACTGTACAATATTAATTGACATGGAGAAAGCCAGTTTGGTTTTTGTCTCTCTAGGCCCCCCTCCACTTGTATAAAATACTAATAAATTCAGCCGTTATATACTGTACAATATAAATTGAAATGGACAAAGGCAGTTTGGTATCTGTCTGCATCAGATCCTCTCTCCACTAGGAGTAAAATAGAAAACTATTCAGCCGTTATATAATCTAGAATATAAATAGAAATTGAGAAAGGCAATTTGGTATCTGGCTGCATCATAATCATCAACATCATCATTAGCGCCCTCGTCGCCTACACAAATCTCCCCCTCATCCTCTTCTAATTCCAAAGTGGCATTCTCAATTTGGGTATCACCGGCTACACTCGGGCTATTAAGGCACACATCAGCAGAATGCTCACGATTAGATATCCCACTGTTGGATGGACTCTCCGCAGGGATTGTTGTCATTTGTGAATCAGAGCAAATATTCTCCTGTAATGCCTCACTGTTATCTTGCAGCTCGGCTTTGACGCGTAACAGTAGTTGTGCACCAATTGTAGGCTGGGTAACTTTTTGGGATCTGCCACTAATAGCCAAAGGTGAAGGCCTCATTCTCTCTTTGCCACTGCGTGTGTAGAATGGCATGCTTGCAATTTTTTTTTTATCGTCACTTAACTTTTGCTCACTTACACTTCTTTTTCGCTTCAATACAGTAAATTTTTTTTTTTTTTTGTTTTTTGCACTAATTTGAAAACACTCTGTTGTTTGACATCGCCTTGGCCAGATGACGTACTGGGAACACTAACATCAGGACTGGTGACAGAACCTGGTTGCTCATTCAGATCATATGTGGACTGCTTTGAATCCATTCTGAGCGCAAACCACTGGGGAGTGCTAAAAATTATTTAGTAGATTCTGCTGACAGTTATGACTTTTGAAAGCCAGAAATATTAATGCACAATTAGGGAGGACACCCCAAAAGCACTGAGGTGTGCTAAAAATTATTTAGTAGATACTGCTGACAGAAATGACTTTTGACAGCCAGAAATATTAATGCACAATTAGGGAGGACACCCCAAAAGCACTGAGGAGTGCTAAAAATTATTTGGTAGATACTGCTGACAGATATGACTTTTGACAGCCAGAAATATTAATGCACAATTAGGGAGGACACCCCAAAAGCACTGAGGAGTGCTAAAAATTATTTAGTAGATACTGCTGACAGATATGACTTTTGACAGCCAGAAATATTAATGCACAATTAGGGAGGACACCCCAAAAGCACTGAGGAGTGCTAAAAATTATTTAGTAGATACTGCTGACAGATATGACTTTTGACAGCCAGAAATATTAATGCACAATTAGGGAGGACACCCCAAAAGCACTGAGGAGTGCTAAAAATTATTTAGTAGATACTGCTGACAGATATGACTTTTGACAGCCAGAAATATTAATGCACAATTAGGGAGGACACCCCAAAAGCACTGAGGAGTGCTAAAAATTATTTAGTAGATACTGCTGACAGAAATGCCTTTTGACAGCCAGAAATATTAATGCACAATTAGGGAGGACACCCCAAAAGCACTGAGGAGTGCTAAAAATTATTTGGTAGATACTGCTGACAGATATGACTTTTGACAGCCAGAAATATTTATGCACAATTATGGGGGACACCCCAAAAGCGCTGGGGAGTGCCAAATATGAAGAAAAAATAATAAACCTCTATCCTCCTCTCTGCACTAGCGATTTTGGTTAGAGCAATTGCAAGAACAATATTGTATTCTCTGTCCCTGCTCTAATTAGCCTATGACTACACCCTGCTCTCTCCCTCTGTCAAATGGCGATGGATTGCTGTGGAGGCGTGTATTTATAAAGTTGAAGTATCGCGAGAACCGAGCCCCGAGATCCGACGACGTCACAATGACGTTCGGCCTCGATTTGGATTCGGAATGGGCGGGAGAGTACCGAGCTGCTCAGCTCGGTACTCGGATACCCAAAGTTCGGGTGGGTTCGGTTCTCGGAGAACCGGACCCGCCCATCTCTAGTTATTTCCCATATGGCAGTTGGACTCATCAGGAGAGAATGGTTGTAGTGATTACGTCTTATAACACGCTGCGCCCTCGGGGATAATGAACACAGGTGGAACTTGGGACGTCTGTCCTGCACATGGTAGAGGCCAGATATCTGAAGACCCAGGAATTTTCCATCCAACAGTAAAACGGACTAAAGGTGATCAGATGTAACGTATAACAAGAATAAGCGGTGCCCTTATTAGTATTAGTCCAGCAGGACAACACTAAGAGGCATAATCAATTAGGTTTCCTGTCCCTGGTAACGCGGAAGCTGCGCAGTATTGACGGTAATACGGTACCGCAATAGCGCAGATTTTCCTATGCAACCCTAAGGGGTGCGCACGAAAATCCACGTTATCGCGGCCCATTCCAGCAGGCTGGAAACCTAATTAAATATGCCCCTAAGGGTCTGATTCGTATTCGGACGTAAGTCCTCTTTAGTGCTGTATCTTGGGTGAGAGAGCTCTGCATGTGCTCCGAAACGGAAATTATTCCAATGAACGTAATTGCCTGCGTTCCAACGCAGATGCGGCCCATTCAATCACGTCACGTAGGGCTCAACAAATCACGTAATTTTAGCCCCACCCTCACAACGTAATGACAGCGGGGCGGAGCCAAATGACGCTATTCACTAAGAATCGCAGCATTTTGAATCTAATTTTGCCCACTTTTCTAGGAAGTGGGCAGATGCAGGAGACTGCCCTACTTTCCCGGGAGTCCGGAAAGACCTAACCATAATTTGGGAGTTGGCAAGTATGGTTAAGAGTTGTTCATTTGTTTTATAATTTAAATTTGTTTTTCTGTGTTCTGACCTTCCAATGAACAGACACTTGTGCTTATACTGCAGTCTGTTCTGTGTGTCTACCTACTGCAGGTAATGTTTAGGGAGAGCGTAATTACACCCAGATTCAAATCGAAACGCATCTTGAGATACGTTTGGATTTGAATACGGTCGGAACGACGCACGGATTCAGTCTTCATCTCCCGCTCTCCCGGTATGTGCCTCATTTATTAGCCAGTGAGATAAATGGATAATCACATAGTCCATGTGATGAGGCTGTGAGGATCCTATCACAGTGATGCAGAACGATTGTGTATCAAACTAGGGATGTGCACCGGCAACTTTTGAGGTCTCGTGTTTTGTGTTTTGGATCCGGATTTTCATTATTTTTGGGGTTCGGATTTGTCTCGCAAAACACTTGACGAAAGGTCTCGGTTCGGATTTAAGGTTTTGGATTCGGATTTTTTTTGAAAAAAACATAAAAAGTTTAAAAATCAAGTTTTTTCTGCTTATTTTCACTCCTACGCTATTATTAACGTCAATAACATTCAATAACAAGCATTTCCACTAATTTACAGTGTATTCTGAACACCTCACAATATAGTTATTAGTCCAAAACGTTGCAACGAGGTATCTTTCTGGACTGCGTAGAGGAGTGGGTCACCACAATATATATAATAAGAAAACCATCAACTTGTATGATTCGCACCAATAAATGTACCTGGACTGCGTAGAGGAGTGGGTCACCACAATATATATTAAAAACCCTGAACTTGTATGATTCGCAGCAATAAATGTACCTGGACTGCGTAGAGGAGTGGGTCACCACAATATATATAATAAGAAAACCATCAACTTGTATGATTCGCACCAATAAATGTACCTGGACTGCGTAAAGGAGTGGGTCACCACAATATATATTAAAAACCCTGAACTTGTATGATTCGCACCAATAAATGTACCTGGACTGCGTAGAGGAGTGGGTCACCACAATATATATAATAAGAAAACCATCAACTTGTATGATTCGCACCAATAAATGTACCTGGACTGCGTAGAGGAGTGGGTCACCACAATATATATTAAAAACCCTGAACTTGTATGATTCGCACCAATAAATGTACCTGGACTGCGTAGAGGAGTGGGTCACCACAATATATATAATAAGAAAACCATCAACTTGTATGATTCGCACCAATAAATGTACCTGGACTGCATAGAGGAGTGGGTCACCACAATATATATTAAAAACCCTGAACTTGTATGATTCGCAGCAATAAATGTACCTGGACTGCGTAGAGGAGTGGGTCACCACAATATATATAATAAGAAAACCATCAACTTGTATGATTCGCACCAATAAATGTACCTGGACTGCGTAGAGGAGTGGGTCACCACAATATATATAATAAGAAAACCATCAACTTGTATGATTCGCACCAATAAATGTACCTGGACTGCGTAGAGGAGTGGGTCACCACAATATATATTAAAAACCCTGAACTTGTATGATTCGCACCAATAAATGTACCAGGTCAGAATTACACCCAAAAATAGTATCTGGACTGCGTAGAGTAGTGGGCACTGGGCACCACAATAAAATATATATAAAACCTTCAACAGGTCTGCATTACACTGCACATACGGCTGCTCCTCCATCCTCTCCATCATATACATGTTGGAGTTTCAGCGTGTGAAAACCTCTTGTTTTTAATAATGTCAGTGCATTTTGAATATTTTTCAATTTGCCCCACACCACTGAATGTACTTTATCTATGATACGCATCTATCTATCTTGACTGCGTAGTGTGGTGGCCCCGGTACACAATTTGGTACCGAGGCCACAATATAATTAAAAAACCCTCCACGGGTCAGCATTCCACCAAAAAAGGGTATGGACTGCGTAGTGTGGTGTGCCCGGAACACAATTTTTTACAGCGCCAACAATATAATTAAAAAATTGGGCATCAACTGTCACCGTTGTTTAATATCTGATACACCTAAATATGGACTGCACAGTGGAGTGGCCCCGGTAGTAAATTTGGTGCCGGGGCCACAATACCTCCTCCAACTTCCAAGTGTAGTGTTTATAAAGACAGACAGCGTCGAAGTGTTATTAGTTGACTTTCTTAACCCTAAAATTGTCCCTGTTGCAAATATTCGTGCAATGGACAGTTACTTTTTTATTGAAAGACTCAAGCTTTCAAGTGAAGTGTTTATAAAATATAAACAACAATACAGTAGTTTTAGAGCACGTCAATACCTCTTGTTTTAAATTATGACAGGGCATTTTACTTTTGGTTTAATTTCTTGAATTTGTTTAAATTTGGTTTTACTTTTTGAACATGGCAAACGACTGTTGATTGGTCATATAATGCAAAAAAATAGTTCCAAGATGGAATTGTCCTTGGGCCCTCACACCCACCCTTATGTTGTTGAAATAGGACATGCACACTTTAACAAACCAATCATTTCAGCGACAGGGCCTACCAAACAACTTTGGCTGAAATGATTGGTTTGTTTGGGCCCCCACACCAAAAAAGCTATTCATCTCTCCCTGTACAGACTAAACAGGCTCTACTGAGGCAAGATGTCGTCCTCGTCCTCAACCTCTGATTCCTCTCCCCCTACAGTGTGTACTTCCTCCTCATCACACATTATCAATTTGTCCCCGCTGGACTCCACAACCACAGGTCCCTCTGTAGTATCTGGAGGGCAGTGCTGTACTTCATTGAGGAATTGATTATTCATTTTTATAAACATCATTTTTTCAACGTTATGAGGAAGCAACCTCCTTCGCCGCTCACTGACCAGGTTCCCCGCTGCACTAAAAACTCTTTCCGAGTACACACTGGAGGGGGGACAACTCAGGTAAATTAGAGCCAGTTTGTACAGGGGCTTCTAAACTGCCTTTTTTTCCTGCCAGTAACAATATGGACTGTCTGACATGTCTACTTGGATGGTGTCAGCAAAGTAAGCATCCACAATTTTTTCTATTGTGACAGCATCCAATGCAGCGAGAGTAGACATGTCTGCAATGGTTGGCAGGTCCTTCAGTCGGACCAGATGTTATCAGCATCCCCGCCAGCGCCTCTTTTGGGAAAACTGAGCTTTTTCCTCACAGCCATAGATGTGGAAGAAAATGAGGGTGGAGCTGTTGGCATGTCACGGTCCTCTTCAGAGGACAATCTCCTGACCAGCAGGTCTTTGTACCGCTGTAGACTTGGGTCCGCCGGAAACAGAGACACAACATACGCTTTAAACCGAGGATCGAGCACGGTGGCCAGAATGTATTCCTCTGACTTTAAAAGAGTGACCACCCTTGGATCCTGGCAAAGCGTACGAAGGGCTACATCCACAAGAGCTACATGCTTGGTGTAATCGCAATGGCTTACCAGCTCCTCCCTCACTTTCTCCAGCTGCTTCTGCAACAACCTGATCAGGGGAATGACCTGACTCAAGCTGGCAGTGTCGGAACTGACTTCTCGTGTGGCAAGTTCAAATGGCTGCAGAACCTTGCACAACACGGAAATCAGTCTCCACTGCGCTTGACTGAGGCGCATCCCCACTCCTTTGCCTATGTCGTAGGTGGCTGTGTAGGCCTGAATGGCCTTTTGCTGCTCCTCCATCCTCTGCAGCATATAGAGGGTGGAGTTCCAGCGCGTCACAACCTCTTGTTTGAGGTGATGGCAGGACAGGTTCATGCTTTTTTGATGTGCCTCTAGTCTGCGGTAGGCACTGGCTGAATGCCGAAAGTGTCCAGCAATTTTGCGCGCCACCGCAAGCATCTCCTGCACACCCCTGTCACTCTTGAGGTAATGCTGCACCACCAAATTAATGGTGTGGGCAAAACATGGGACGTGCTGGAAATTGCCCATATTTAATGCCCGCACAATGTTACTGGCATTGTCTGACACCACAAATCCCCATGAGAGTCTAAGTGGGGTAAGCCACTGGGAGATAATTTCCCTCAGTTTCTCTAATATGTTGTCAGCGTTGTGCCTCTTATTAAAGCCTGTAATACACAATGTTGCCTGCCTTTGCACGAGCAGCCATTTTGTAGTTGCTGCTACTGATGCAGCTGTTGCTGCGGAAGGGGATGCATCTACCCAGTGGGCTGTCACAGTCATATAGTCCTTCGTTTGCCCAGAACCACTTGTCCACATGTCCGTGGTTAAGTGGACAGTGGGTACAACCGCATTTTTTAGAGCACTGAGGACACTTGATCGTACTTCTCTGTACATTTTTGGTATCGCCTGCCTAGTGAAGTGGAATCTCGACGGGATTTGGTACCGGGGACACAATACCTCCATCAACCCTCTAAATCCCACTCCACTGATGGCGGACACCGGGCGCACGTCTAACACCACAACATTGCAGTTACAGCCGCAGTTATACGTTTTGCAATAGGGTGACTACTATCGTATTTTGTGGTCATGGCAAACGGCTGTTGGACGGTCAATTGTTTTGTAAAAGACTTAGCGGTCTTACGACTTCCCCTCTGGGAAGATGACCGACTAACAGCAGCAACAGCAGCAGTGGCAGTAGTAGGCGTACCGCTGCAGGATTCCTCGGATGAATCCCGTATTGAGGAGGACTCAGTCTGGCTGCTGACTTGGGCTGCAGGACTGAATATGATGGAGATTGTGGAGGAAGTTGTTGAGGAGGGTGTTGCTGGTGTGTATCCAACTGGACCACGGGATTTAGGTGTCCCTGTACCAATGAGGGTCCTAGCCCCAGTTCCTGAACTAACCACTGAACTATGAAGGTTATTCAGGTGACGTATAAGGGAGGATGTTCCTAGGTGGGCAAGATCCTTACCCCTGCTTATTTGAGCTTTACATAAGCTACATATGGCCATACATTGGTCGTCTGGATTTGGATAAAAATAACTCCAGACTGAAGAGGTGCATTTTTTGGTCTTCTGACCAGGCATGACGATGGGCTTTTTCATCCCATGGACATCAGCTGTTTCCCCCCCTGGTGCCTTATTTACAATAACCACATCACCATCCTCATCATCAAGTTCCTCCACAGCGCCAGCTACATCATCAATAGGCTCCTCCCGAGCCACCTCTTCCCGTACAGTGATGGGAAGGTCAGGCTTGACAACCACCAACACCCTTGGACTCGCCTTGAGGATTTGTGATAATTTCTCTTTAGAAGGCAGAGTTGTTTGCTGTTTTGTTGCTGACAGCATAACTCTCTTCAATTTTTTGTAGGGGGGGGGGGAGGAGGAGGGATAAGATCCGTGGGTGCAGCTGAACCACTAGTCATGAACACGGGCCAGGGCCTAAGCCGTTCCTTGCCACTCCGTGTCGTAAATGGCATATTGGCAACTTGACGTTTCTCCTCAGATGATTTTAAGTTTCTCTTTTTGCTACTTTTTCTTAACTTGGGCTTTTTGGATTTTACATGCCCGGTACTACGAGATTGGGCATCGGGCTTGGAAGACGACGTTGATGGCATTTCATCGTCTATGTCATGACTAGTGGCAGCAGCTTCAGCATTAGTAGGAAGTGGGTCTTGATCTTTCCCTACTTTATCCTCCAAATTTTTGGTCTCCATTATATGTAGCACAAGATACTGCAGAGTGTGTGAACTTGGTAATATTGCAGTACCAATGGACTTATACTGCTGGATTGGTTTTGCAAATTTGGTTATAATTACTTTTTTTTTAAAAAAAAATTATTTTAATATTTTTTATAACTTTTTTTTGATTTTTTAAAAACTTGGGAATAATGGGGAAATAACTATGCCCTTAGAAGCACAGAGCACAGGACACAGCACCACTGGACTGAACAGGACACAGCACAGGACCCAGCAGCACTACGGAACTCAGCAGGACAGAGCACAGGACACAGCACCACTGGACTGATACTGCAGAATGTGTGAACTTTGTAATATTGCAGTACCACTGGACTTTTACTGCTGAATGTGTGAACTTGGTAATATTGCAGTACCAATGGGCTTATACTGCAGGATTGGTTGTGCAAATTTTGTGGTAATTAAAAAAAAATTTAATTGGTTTTTGGTATTTTTTTAAATAACTTTTTTTTATTTTTTTAAACACAGGGGAATATTGGGGAAATAACTATGCCCTTAGAAGCACAGAGCACAGGACACAGCACCACTGGACTGAGCACAGCACAGCACAGCACAGCACTGAACAGCACGAGATATAGCAGGACAGAGGACCACCTAACACACCCTCCCTCTACCCTGATCAATGCCCGAGTGAAGATGGCGGCGACTAGCGGGGAATTTATAGGATCCGAGTATCGCGAGATCCGACAACGGGATTATGAGTCAGAGCCTCAGTTTCAGATTTGAATTTGGCGCCAATACCCTGATCTGTCTCGGATCCGACTCGGATCGGCAACGTTCGGGTGGGCTCGGATTTCATAAATCCGAGTGCGCTCATCTCTATATCAAACGCACCTTTATAGAAAACAAAGTTACATAAAACTGTGTTTCTTTGTGTCTGCAGTTATGAGAACTGAGCTGCAGGTGTTACACACAGAACATGTGTCTTATGATTTCTGAGCAGTGAGTACGGGATAAGGAAAGTGAATCTCATGTGGTTTGATTCCTAGCGATATTGGGAAATAGTTCTATTTGTCATCACTGAATTCACAAACTATTTTATTACTAGTTTAAAAAAGTAATTACAAAGACACTTTAAGTGAATAAAAAGTTGTGTATAATGTACATTTGTTCAAGTCATTATTTTTTAAGCTTTTTTTCCCCATCGAATGTGGGTCACAAACAATTTAAAGGGTAATGTTGTTCCAAAACAACATTTAAAGGTAAATCTTTCCGCCCAACCCCAAACCCCTGAAATTTATAGAAAACTGGGTATTTTATTAAATGTTTTGCACATATCTTTGTAGTAAAAGTGATCGCAGCAGGAGCGGGTAGAGATGAGCCAGTGTCTACTATCGCACCGTGTTTCTCCTCCATCTAATCAAAGGGTGCAGGGGCAAACGCAGGATTTGTAGAGGGGGGGTTTCCACACCACGCCGCCAGTGGGCGTGACCATCATGCATGGGGGCGTGGCTATACTATTAGACAGTGCTTGGCTGCTCTCCAACTCTTCATATCCCCATACATGGGCAACGCTGCGTGCACTACTGTTAGGTGCACGCAGCTCTCCCTTTTTAAGCAGAGCCGTGTGAAGCGGGAGCAGGGTCCAGCCACCTCAAGTAAACAGTACCCCAGGCTTGGAGGGGGGTTTCCAGGCACTAGGAACCCCCCCCCCCCCCTCCCCTCGGTTTGCCTATGGGGTGGTAATGTTCCCTGTAAGATGTACAACCTGGAAATTAGAGAATGAAAGCGCATGTCCACTGTTAGATCACTTTTAATTATTGGCTTATACATGCATGTGTGCGCCATCATGCAACTTTTACTAAGTATATCACTTTTTTCCCTCGTTTCCTTCTGTGCTTTTCAGCTATGTATTTATATAATCTGATAGAGTTAGTTATTTTTAATTGGTTACAGTACAGCTCAGATGTGTTCTTCGGATTGTATGATTATATATTGAGATCAACTTTGTGTCATATGACCAATGCAATGACCATAAAAATAGTTGCCTGATCATAGAATTACCTTGCTTAGAAGCCTCGAAGGAACTCAGGAATATAAGGCAATGTATTTGGTAAAAGTTATAGTCAGGCAAGAACATGACCATTACACTATACGTCTGAAGGTGAAAAACCCCTTGAAAAAGGTACTCTCTTAAGAAATCCATCTTGAAGGTTTGTTTTCAGAGTCTGCTGTTTAGTGCAACCCAAACACAGATATCTATATCAATAAACAATAATCAGGAAGCATAGACAAATATATTTGAATACAATTGACTATAACTTTCTTCAGTGGGTATCTTTTCACATGATGAAGTATTAATCACTTAAAACTTGAAATCTGCACCAAATAATGAGTTGTTACTACTGAGCTGTTAAATAAAAAATAGGTATTAAGTAAAATATTCACCTTTGAGTATAGCGGGAAAGAAAATAATGATACTGTGCTACAATTTAATGACTCAAACCTACCGGGGGAACGTTTGTGCTGAGGCAGGATTTCGGCAGCCTAGGTGGTAGTCAGCTAATTCTCACAGAATGTCACGGGATTCTAAACTTCAGACCACCAGAAAGAGGAAAATGTTTAACACACTAGGCACATATTCAATTTAATTAATGCAGTCAAGTTAAGGGAAAAATATATACAAAAGGAAATTGACTGTAAAAACTGGTTGTGCTGCAAATCTCAAACAGCTCGAATGTTGTAAATATTAATCACGAGGGGACTATATATGTTTGTTCTACTATTCACCTATTAGCTCAACGCTCTGCAAATTTACTGCTAGAATATATTTATTTTCACTTTTACGATGTTGTTTTTAATTTTTTGCTTTTACCATTTCTATGCTGTTTTACCGTTATTTTACCTTTATTGTTTATCCTGGAGTCTTTTAACACAAACGGATTTTGTTCATTTTAAATTTGCGTTAAATATATTTAACGGCTCACCCAACTCCATCGTTTATAGGTGACTAACATCGGAATAAAAACACGTGATTCACAGAAATAAATAAGATTTATTAAGCTCAGAGGTCAGCAGCCGTAGAGAGAGAGAGAGAGAGGGGGAAGAAAATGAAATGCAAAATCCCTTTTTTTTTTTTTTTTTTTTTTTAGATGTATAGCATATATATAATAAATACAGAAAAATATGCTATATTTGAATATTGACCCAGAACAGTTTTCTAATTACAATAATTCTATAGTTTAAAGGGAAGGTCTTTACTGCCACTTCACCTTGTGGTCATAACTGGAACTGTTGCCTGTTTTTGTTTTTATTTTTGTTTTAGAAAGCAGCAAGACTTAGGGGTATATTTACTAAACTCCGGGTTTGAAAAAAGTGGAGTTGTTGCCTGTAGCAACCAATCAGATTCTAGCTGTCATTTTGTAGACTGCAATAAATGAATGAAAGCTAGAATCTGATTTGTTGCCATAGGCAACATCTCCACTCTTTCAAAACCGCAGATTAGTAAATATACCCCTTAATCTAG